>OY756980.1:15197930-15797930 GCA_963580505.1 Ennomos erosarius | reverse complement strand
TTTACAGATTTTTCTATCTCTACAGTTTTATTATATGTATAGATGTATAGATAACAAGAGCAAGAATCTTGTAAGTATATTCGTTCGTAATACGAACTTCGTATTCGTAACGAAAGTGGGACTAACGCCTGCAAAAATATAACAGCAATAAGCATATTGCAGGCGTTATAATATGAAACTTCAACAAAAATTATATGATAGTCGTACGCTTTTTGCTCAGACTTTTTCTCAATTGTTCAATTTTCGACAGCTGCTAAATTTTTGCAGGCGTTCAGCATCATTATTGCTGACTGTTATATTTATGCAGCCTTGGCAAGCTTTCGCAGTAGTTACCTACCTCTGGGTGCCTGTCATGAACAGATTGGTAAAATGCGTCCTTATATCGTATAATTTCGTTGTACGTTTCATATAGGTGTTATATCGGTGGATTTTGTTAAAGAAATAATGAAAAAATACATTCTTTAAGCGTAAATAGTAGGTAACTACTATTTAAATATCTGTGGCGTAAGCGATTTAAATGCTATAGTAACGAAAAATTCTAGTTTGGTGATATTAACACTCCGTTATGAAAATGTCAAATTTAAATGAGCTAAAATTTAAAATGAAACAAGAATATCTAGTGTAATTCCGCTAAAATAAAACTATAAGATTATCTATATTGGGAAAGCTGCAAGGGATTGTTGCTGGTATATGTATGTGACAAAGAATAAGAAAAATATTTGTTATGACAGTTTTATTACAACAATCTGGGAAGGCTAAAATTGGTCCAACATTTGTTGCGCAGGATTAGAAAAGTAAAAAAAAATTTAGTTAAAATTTATTTCCCATCCCATACAATAAACAAAAGAGACTATAACAGTCCAATAGGTTCCCATCGAGAATGAACTTGGCCTGATTATTCGACCTTGGGTGACCCTGACGCGATGACTGACACGGTCGAAGGTCGAATGGTCCCGCGCATAGATAATACCGATCTATATTAGGGCCCGGACATTTCCAGTAGGGACGTGTGACTGGAATGTTTTCCTCTTGCCTTGATCCTTTTGATTCATTATAATATGACTATTTTACTAGTAACTAGTACTGGTGATGATGGTAAATACGAATACAAAAATTCACATAATTATACATATTTAAAGATGATTTAATGATACATAATAAAGTATTCTACAAAATGACGTTATAATAAGTCATGTTTACCGAACATCAATCGTCATTGTCATTTCTGCGTTAGCGACTTGAAGGCACGAAAAACCATCAACGATACGCCGAAGAATATTGACCATTTTATACCAGATATTAGATTGATTTGGGCCAGCCATCGTGGCATGGGATTTTCACTTAGAAACGTGGGCCATTCCGCAGAGCTAAGATCCTCATAGGTCTGAGCCTGAGGCCGTAGAAAACTCAGCAGGTGAAGATACGCCGTGTTGCCTGCTTCTAGAGCAGCTGCTACGTCACCGTCAGCGAAGATGTCAAGTGACGCCCAAACCATGAATTTCGGGCTTTCCTGAGTCATCAATTTCCTCACAGCAACGTAATCTCCACAACGCGGGACAAATACATCGGCAACATCGGTTTCTTTGTAACTAACAGGCGTGGCTGCTTCCTCTCCAAACAATTTCACCAGCTGTTCTATGACAGCTTCTTTAGACTCTTCCTCAACTTTATCTGTCATCAAATAGCCGACCAAAGCTCCATAACGATTCGTACTCCCCGTAGTCGAAAATTTTGGACGCTCTATGGCCCAGATAATTGGTCCCTGTATGCTCAAAATATCACCACTGTATCCTTGCATACTCCAAAAGTTATTCTCGTATTGAATGACGAACTTCTTAGCATACCCCGGGACCATGTTCTTTGTGACCTTTGCGTAAGGTTTCGACATCAATACTTCTTCCACTTGGATCATCTGTAGTTCATCCGGCTTCAAAGCCATTGCTAGTAAATCACACACATAATTGGCCTCTCCTTTCATAGTCTCAACCATCACCTGCTCATTGGCGTATGTCCGAATTTCTTTTATACTTTTAACCGCTTGTGTTATATCGGCAACACTCTGTTGAAGTTTATGAGTGATTCTTTTCTTGCAGTAACCTAGAAGTTTCTCTCGGAATCTAGTATTGTGTCCATCTAGATGGTTCTTTGAACTGCTAGTTCTGTAGCACTGATGGAGGTAGAACAGTACGGAGACACAGCTCGCTGAAGCACCGCATACTAATTTGACAGTCATTCGCATAATTTCTCTTGAAGTGTTAAAGAACAGAGCTTCACAAATATGTTTCTCCATCGTCGTTTGATCGTAATACAAGAGCCAGTTTCTGTCGCTCTCCGTCGCTTCGTGGTGCGTTTGGAACAGTACAATCATGTTTTGATCTAAAAGCGTTTGGTATTGGTTCAGCTCGAACTTCTCTAAGTAGCTTAAGTATTGATAATCGTGGTACTCAGTGTCGCATTCAACAGGAACTGTTTTACCGTTGCGATGTTGAAACACTTTGACAAGATCTGATTTTTCCTTGTCGGGTGCGAAGATCGCTTCTGGTAGAGGAAAACTGAACTCTCTAGCATATTTAGCCAGGTAATACCTGGCAACGTTGTCAATGAGCTGCCTCGCTGTTACATCGTACTCCTGGATATTGCCTACTTGTGGTGTATCATCCTCTTGTTCCCACACTTCTTGGAAAGCGACGTTGCACTTGGACGAGATCTTGGTGGGTCCTACGAGGTCGAGTACCACAATGTCCATGGAGTCTCCGAATCGTTTCTTCAGTTTGTGGGCAGTGACGATGCCGGGGAGGCTGCATCCTAGGATGATCACGTCAGCTTTTATTTTATTCTTGCATTTCCCCGGCAACACAGAGTCTCTAACCATATATTTGAAAGTTTCTTTGATAAAATATTATACGATAAATAAAAAACTAATAAAAAAAAACCCTTTAAAAACTAATAACGTCATCATCAAAGCGTCATCACAACTATAGTAAATTATATACTCTTTGCACAACTAGACTGACAATGACAAGCTATGCTGACATGCTGACAGACAAAAAAAACTCGACGTAGAGCTACCTAACAAAAAATAACTTATTTTATTACCGCAGAGGTCGTATGTTTATACTGAGGAATAATCCGTAGCCATACACTAGCTATATAGCTATACACTATTTCTAATGCTTCTGGTTATCTAATAGTCCTGAGAAAACAGTTATAAATACTGATAATAAGTAACCTGTTACCTATTGGCATAAAAACATTGATATTTTGTGAATCTCAATGAATGATTATTAGTAATAGTCGCCGTGCCCCTGACTTAGTGATGTAGAGGTCGTTAGCATCATGATGGTGATATAAAGAGACTACTCGACCGCGGTCGCCCTAGATTTCACGATACCACAGCGCAATACGCTCTTACATTTTTTTTTCTTTATTTAAAAAGCTATTTCGGCGGCTTAATACTTTGGCGATATTACTGAGCCAACATTCGTTGGCAATATTGATCCAGCCATAATTTATACTGTCTTTAACCACAAATTGTTTTATATTCTCTAATCTGTGATTTTAGCGTGCATACCTTTCATTTAAATTACTCTTGGAGTTTTGGCGGGAACGCGGAAATGTTCACGTCGTTGCATTGTATTATTTTTCAAAACTTTTGCTTTTTCGAGTGTTAATGTTTAAAATTGGTAGCGTTTTACGCATTAAGTGCTGAATTACGAGCATGAATGAGGGCAAGTGATATAATGTGGTGAAACGTGATTTTTCGTTTGCTTCCAAAACTCCATAGAAGCTTCTAGGAAAGTTGCCACCACTTTGCTGGAACATGACATAGACTGGATTATGACTACCTGACTTAGACTGGACTATGACTAGGACATGACTTTGCGTGAAATATTTTATAACACGATGAAAATATAATACTTGACACTGGCTAAATACACTATGTGTGGAGCCAAAATATAAGAAGAAAAAAAACTGGGAAAACCATGGGAAAACCAAAGACTTTTTTATCCAGACCACTAATACGAAATTAAAGCATGGCAATACCGTACACACCACTTTGGGTGTGATTGGTTCTCAGCTGTCAAAATCAAAATCAGTCGTTAGTTGGGTGTGCTTATAAATACATACCAAAAAAATGCCGTCTTGCGTGATAAAACTGTGCCGAAATCACTCAAGGCACGAATCACAGAAGCACACAATCACATTTCACTTGTAAGTGGCCTTAATAATGTATTTTTATAACATTATTTTAATTATTTCTATTTGACGAAGAGTTAGAACGATTTCACAATAAAAAGTTGACATGTCAAAATCAGTGTTGCCACACGACATCTGAATAATTACCCGATTTCTTTTGTATAGATTTCCAACAGATCCATGTCTAGCTGATCGTTGGATAAAAGTAGGGGGAAAAGTAGAAGTGAAGATTGGTGGAAACCTAATACTCGCTCAACAATATGTTCAGCGCATTTTTATAGTAAAGATAAATATGTGACAAAAGTGTGTGATAAATATGTGTTAAAAGATTGCATGAGATATCTATAGACCTTTTTCTTGTCTATAGATAGTAGTATGATGGTAATTAATTTTATTATTATATATTTTTTTAATGCAGGCGTTACATAATTTTTATTATTTACATTTTACATCTAGCTAGATTTTTATTTAGGTACCCGTCTAAATCGGGTAATACTATTTATATGGTATGTTGAAAGAGGAACTGACATTAGAAGAAAAAAAAATGTGCTCTATGGTTTGATTCATGTTCAAACAAGGTTAAGTATGGAGACTTCGGTTCTGGACCTATGTAATAGGGGGAATTCTGTGGGGAAAACTAACAAAATCGAGCCACAGAGTACATTGGTAAAGACTGAAAGTTCGAGCATAGTGGGTAAAGTTTCCTCCGTTACCTCGCACGGTTTCCCGCAAGTGCGCGGTAATGTCCTATTTTGTTTGCACTTATTCTTATTCTTATTCTAAGTGGGGGCGATAAAGGCCTGCACTGACGTCTCTCATGGGGTGTTTTGTGCATTTACCCCCCGCCAGCCTATCCCCCTAGCCATATCAACTCCTTGAAGTAGCGGAGAACGGCCTTGGGTCGCTGGCACAGCTGTTCCAGTGATAATGATGATGAAGATGATGCCAAAGAAGGTGGTGCATAAATGAATGTGCCAGAGCATGGCAATGATGATGATAATGATGACGATGGGCTCTCTCTATGATCTTTAAGATCAGACGGCCCATTGCGTAGACCCGTTTTAATTCTTATGTCTTCCGTAGCCGTACAGTGCACCAGCACGTGCTCCACGGTTTCTTGATCCTGCATGCAGCCTCGGCACAGGGGACTGTCCGTTGCACCAATTTTATGCAGATGATAGTTCAGGTCGCAATGATCTGTAATTATACTGACTATCAAGCGAAGATCCTGTCTTGATAACCTAAGTTGGTTGTTAGTAACCTTTCTGTTTAGGGACGGAAACGTAAGTTTCGCTTGTCTGCAATCCGTTTTATTATCCCATAGTTTTTGTTGTTCCTTTTCTGTGTTTTTAGAAAGTAAGTTTCGTACTTCCATCACAGTCGGTTTGCAAAGTTTTGCAGTATCTTCGCCAATTTGCTTCTTGGCTCCCTCTTTCGCCAAGAGGTCAGCCTTGGTGTTTCCTGGACATTGGCTGTGGCCTTTTGTCCATTTTACTCTGGTTTTATATCTGTCTGACAAGTTCTGTAAGGTCGTGTGGCATTCTGCTACGACTCTGGACCTGGTTGTAGGTTTTCTGAGTGCGTAGATTATGGCCGCACTGTCTGTTGTGAATAAACCATTACCTCCTTATGCTCATCCGCCAAACTTGCAGTCGGTACATTTTTGTTTAGGACAGCTCTAGCCGCAAGCAGTAGGCCCATCGCCTCTGCCTGCAGAACTGTGGTTGTGTTATTTAGGGCTCTCGATTCCATGATCTCCAATTCCGGAGAGTAGAAACCACATCCTGATCCTGAATTGTTTTTTGCGCCGTCCGTGAACACGTTATACACGTTCACTTTCGAGGGATCCTCCACGGCACCATCCTCTGTAACCAACTCGTACCTCTTGCTATCAAGGTGCGTGCTAGCTATTTTGTCCGTGCCTTGGAAAGCATCTGGAACGATCCTCATTGCTTTATCAATAATTTTGCAGTGTTTTGTAGTGGCTCCGGCACCCTTCCACTGATTCGTTGATTTTATTCTCAGAGCCGACGCCATCGCTTCTTGTTGAATGTGTAAGTGCAGTGGTGTCAGTCAGAGTATAATATCTAGAGCAGCAGATGGTGTTGATTTCTTGCACCCGCTGATTAAAGAACCTGCCAGTCTTTGAATTTGCTGCAGTTTGGTGATTGTAGTCACCAGATTTGTTCTTGGCCACCAGACTACGCAGCCATATTTGAGGACCGGTCGTACTATTACAGTGTATAGCCAACGGCACAGCTTAGGCCTGAGCCCCCAGTCCTTACCTACGGCTCGGGTGCACTGCCATATAATGTTTGTAGCTTTTGTTGTGATGTGGTCGAGTTGCTTTTCCCACAAAAGCTTGCTATCTAACCAAATACCTAAGTATTTTACTTCCTTGCTGAGTGATAGTGTTGATCCAAAGAGCATAGGAAGTGTAAGATTCATAGTCTTTGTTTTTCTGGTAAAAAGTACCATCTCTGTTTTTTGTGGGTTGACCGATAGACTGTGGCGTTTGCACCATTGCTCGACTATCCGAAGCGCCCTTTGCATCTTTAAATAGATGAGCTATTTTTAAATAGATGGGATGAATAAATTATTTTCGTCCCAAATAATTGAAGAAACCCGGTAAATGGCAGATGGAACTGAGGGGAAAACCAAAACCAAACCGCTAATTACTACTGGTATTACAATTAGAATACAGATACTTCTTACTATTAAATTAAAGCAGCAATCCGTATCTCAACGCATCAATACAAACAGTGAGCCGAGCGGTTAAATTGAGTGAGTCGCGTAATACAGTTCACCTTATGTGTTTGCCAGGGAATGTAAGATGATATTCAGTTTCATTTTGTCTGCTCTACGTCATTTTAAATTACGATTAAGGCGAAGTTTCAGACTTATTTTCTCAAGCAGACCTACCTGTGTATATTGTACCTTTTACCTGAACCTATAGTCTACGCGGGCGCAGCCACAGGCAAATGCTAGTCTATACAACCATCTATTCTATACATCATAAGCAATACGGCCTCTGTGGTGTGGTGGTAGAGCAGATAAACTCTTAACCCGGAAGCTGCGGGTTCGATTCCCATGTAACAGTAACTTCACGGAAGCATGGGAAAAGCTGCGACTGAAACCATCAAGCCTCGAGTTGCAGGTACTATTATGTATTCTATGGCTCTAGTTACCGAATAAACTCACACTCACGATGAAACAATGTTTCATGGTTTCACTTATCACGGTGATGGGTAAAATCTCTAAGAAATCATCTATTATCTTTACATGATACATTTTTTTATTTCAACCAATCGCTTTGACACAGATAAGGTAGGTACCAAAACCTTTATGTAAATGATACAAGATCATGCCTATATTTAGCTTGGCAAGTCGTTCTAAACATGAGGGAAATTAATTTTGGATTTGGTTTTCTTTTTAGGTTTTGATGACTCAATATAGGTGCCGTGGATAGATACAGTTATCTTCAGAAAGAAATGAATTATTATATCAATCTAAATTTGTACATAAATAGCACAGAATTCGCCCTATTACATAGGTCTAGTCTATGATAAATAGATACCAATTGTACTAATTAGTATCAGTTCCAAAGACTACTACAATGTGCGTAATTAATATTAAAGATAAGGCCACCGCACATAGTAACTGTAACTAAGTGGCAGGCAGACTACATCTGATTGCTGGTACTTACATAAATCAACTTAGGTCATACGTTCAATGCCTAGATAGCGGCGCGCGGCGCCTTAATGACTTCCCAGCCTGGAATGAGACGCGGCGCTTCAGACTTACTAACTGTGGTAGAAACTGTGGCTTTGGCGCGTGGTAACGTGCGCCAGCGCACGTACGCCAGCTGCGAGAGTACAGTGCCATTGTCTCACGGTAAATCAGAAAGTATAATGTAAATTAAGTATAACATTTAACTAATTTACTTCAGTTATTTAGTGGTAATGTTAACGACAAAAGTGTCACTATTCATTTGTGATATTATAGGTCATTAGACTCTTCTATATTTCTTCTATTCTAGACTCTATATTTGAAGAAACTACACGCGGAAATAGATACATAAATTAAGTACCTTGCGCCCCAGTTTTCTTTTCATATAAAATTAAACCATAACTACATACTTCCAAATTCCAAATAAAATATACGTTTTTATATGTTATAAGTAGTTGAAACTAAACCCAACATCAATAAAATTATCAAACATAATATTCATCAATATCGTGCCGTATGAGTGTAATGGACACGCACATTTATCTCGTGTAGACGACGGAACGCGCTCTCATTCTCCAGAGGACTCGATTAGAACTCGAATCGCAATAATTTTGCCATAATTATGGCACCAGCTCGATGTCTCGCCGCCGTTTTACCAATCCAGAAATCGCGCCATTTTAGAGTGTGGTTTAGCGCCAAGTTTGATCCGCCAAGTAAAAGACTTCAACGCGCTTCACTCACAAGTTTACAGAGTCCAACTCTTAAAAACTGCATAGGTTATTTTTTGTACTTAAATAGAGTTAAGTAGTATAAAAATACAATGTAAAATTTAAACACATTTGTTATAATATAAAATATATATACGCAGTTAACAAGTACCAAGAACAATAATTATGCTATGCCAATGAAACAAAATTAAACAAGCTACATGAGAAAATAACGATTTATTAACAAAACCATTATTTATTTATTTCTACGTAAAATTCTACTTAATAAAAACAACAAAAAGTTTTTTTTAAACTTCCATGGTCACTAACATTACTCACATATTGTTTATTAACGAAACAAATAAATTACATGGTAAATATCCCGTTAATAAACAATATGTGAGTAACAAAAAGTTAAACCTATCTAAATTATTACGTTATACCAGTAATTTTTGGCGAAGATTTTTAAATAAGATCTTAAATCCATTTTTACATGCAATCATAATCAATAACGAATTACTATTTTTATGGATGTTACTGGTTGGATTTCCCTTCGCCGCGATAAATTTAGCTATTATTTTACATAAATTGATAAGTATGGAATATTTTATGGTTATTGTATTTGGGCATGTTTCCGAGTGGTAGCGATAAGTACCTAATAAGTTGTAAATTTTATTTAAATTAACTTTTAAACATATTTCATTTATTATATTATACCACGTTTTAAATAAGTAGTAGTTATTAATGTTATAACTATTGTAAATGATATTACCCATACGTATGGCTATTATACTTATTCCATTACCTTAGAAACATAGAAAAACTACACGGACTATGTGTAGATTTTGTAAGAGTTTCTGTCATCATCATCATCATTAACAGCCTGAAGACGTCCACTGCTGAACATAGGCCTCCCCCAGGGAGCGCCACTTAGAGCGGTTGCTCGCCTCCTGCATCCATCGGCTCCCCGCGGCTTTCACCAGCTCGTCGGTCCACCTAGTTTCTGTAAATGGTATTAAATGAGACTCAATTTTTCATAAATAATTTGTAAGACTAAAATATACTTATTCGATGCTTATTCGTGGGTTAACAAACTTACGAAACCGGTAATTAAAGTCGCAGACATATATATATTGACAGATAACAGCAGTTATTCGGTATAATTACTATGAAACCTAAGTTCTAGACTCGAACGAACTAACCATAAAGCCGTGGTTAAATTCTCTAGGTTCTAGTACACCTAGCAACCAGCTTTCGTTCCTAGATTGCCTAATACGAATCCTGCACGCTTTTGCATAGGTTTATAACATTAGCATATTTACATATTGTCAAAACACATAAACACAAACCTTAAGCATAAATGCATAAATTCCCAAGCTTTAATGCATAAATAAATAGCATTTATAGTTTTCTAGGTATCCTAGACCTACTAACGGGGTTTTTAGGTTTGATAGCAAAATAGGTTGTTTTACGATTACAAGGAAATAAATTGAACAGGTAGGTACTATATTTGAATTTTAATCCCGTAACCGGAAGACACAGCGTAGGCCAGCCCCGCACTAGGTGGACCGACGATCTAGTGAAAACTGCGGGGAGCCGACGGAAGCAGCCGCTCAAGGTGGCGCTCTATGGAGGAGGCCTATTTTCAGCAGTGGACGTCATGATTATGATGATAACCTAAATTTATGTATAAACATTACTTTCTGGTGGTATGGTTCCAAATTCCCAATTGTGTGCGGAATGCGAAATGAGGAGATCCGCAGGAGAACTAAAGTGACCGATGTAGCTCTTAGGATTAGCAAGTTGAAATGGCAATGGTCAGGCCACATCGCTCGAAGAACTGACAACCGATGAGGAAGAAAGGTTCTCGAGTGGCGACCACGAACAGGAAGACGCAGCGTAGGCCGGCCCCTCACTTGGTGGACCGATGTCCTGGTGAAAACCGCGGGGAGCCGATGGATGCAGGAGGCGAGCAGCCGCTCTAAGAGGTGCTCTCTGGGGATGTTTAGCAGTGGACGTCTTCAGGCTGTTAATGATGATGATGATGAATTGTGTGCAAACCACCCAATAGAACCACTATCTCTTCCCGTGATTGTCGTAAAAGGGGAATGTCAGGGACGGATAGCAGCATAGTATTGTACGTATAAGTTCCTTGGTAGCAGCATTTTCCTCTTTAGGCAGGCGAACTCTTCACAACGTCTGGACTCTGGACGTCTTAGCCATCCCTACACTGAAACAGTATACATTTTTGAGAACCAATCGTAAGAATTTAGACATAAAGTATAAGTATGCTTGCTTACCTATAAATTGCATCAGCTGTGTCAATAAACGCCTACGTTGACAGATAGCGCAATTCACATAGCTGTATTTACTACTGATTACCGGCATTGACCCCTGGTTTAGATAGATATAGGTACCTACTTGTAATATAAGTACCTAGGTAAGTTCCTTTGTGACTAAGCTATGTTTACTTTCATTTTACTTTTAGGGTTAGGTATAATAGCCATACCTACACTCTTTCAGGATAGCCGAACACTCTTACGTGTTTTACAAGGTCACATTGATATTAATATTTATGATTTTTATACATAGACATATATATTTTTTTAGCAGTAATTATCGCCTGCTCAACTAACTACTAATCTACAGATTAGTAAAAGCATATCACGGTTTGAGGGCTGGATGGATGCGGGTACAAGTCAAGTCCCGCTCGTGATTCTGATTTTTTCTTTACAAAATCGAATCTGCACTGATATTATCTCTCAGTCGGTCTGTTTGTCTGTCTATCGAGGTTATTTTTTATTTTTATACCTAGAAGAGGTTCATTTAGTTTTCAGTATGTAGATATAGGTGTAGGTATGTGCTTTCCTTTGACAAACTATGCTAGCAGAATATGCTAAAAGAGTTGAAAAGCGAAAATGGCCACTAAATTAGTTATTTATGATATTAGGGCGGTAAGTTGGTTTTTACTAACGAGTAGATAAGTGTAACAGCTTATTATTCTCATAATATGAAACTCCTTGGTAAAATTCTTATATACAAGGTGACCTTGAATTAGTCTGTTATCCCGAAAGGGGGTGAATCTACACCCCAAGGTAGACAATGTTTCTTCTACGACTTTACTAAATTAATAGTTTTTCATTGAAGAAATGGCATGTAAAGTTTACGTTCGAAAGTAGCCTTGACGCAGCTGGGTGGTTGAACTTCGTCCTTGACCGAATGCACATAAATGAGTTTAACGGCCTGTGTTTCGAAATGAATTTATGGTATCTTCTTAACTCTCGTAGCGTTCGCACGTGAAATTTTGCGAGTGAATTTATTTTTTACCATGGCGGTTTGGATACACCCAGTTTCAAGTAAGGCTCTCACAACATGTAGGGTATCATGGTCCCAGCCCCCCATTTCGAGATAACATACCAATTTAAGGTTACCTTGTATTTTTTATGGAAATTAAAAAGAAAACCGTAGAGATTTTTTTCTCTAATCTGTGACCGTAATGGAATTCGCACGGCGCCATACAACGGTAAAATAGGTACTTAGGTGAGCCGTGAGAGTACCTACCTATGTGTCCGCACGGTCCGTTGTATGGTGCGTCATAGTTAACATTCGAACAATGTATACAGGCTTCGTAAATGCAATTATTTGAAAAAAATATTTTGTATTTACTTTAATATATAAACACTACCTACTTGTGTTTGCCGTCGCTCGTCTATCGCTATTACCGCAAAATATTGTATTTATGAATTGATTGATTTATTTATAAGTAATATCTTGGAGGTAATATACTTGCATCTTATTGTAAACTTGGTCTATTTTTGTCTTAATCTCTGCTACTATTATCTTATCTGTTTTGGTATAAGAAAAGTGCAAACTGCGTGTCCTAACATGTGATTCGTTTCAGAGAGTGCTTGGGAACCGACGCATTCACTGGTTTTTTGTAATCTAATCACAATTTACAGATCACATCAAATATCAGCTGCCAGCGATAAGACCGCCTTTGTTGCACTAGTACTTAAGATTTTAGCTATACACATTTTCCTGCGTTCTTTGCGGTATATAATTCTGACATAACAACACAGTAAAAAAATATGTTTGCGCCAATCAAAGTTCTATCTATAAATAAATCACATTTTTTTAAATATCTATGTGTTCCCGATTCCTGGTTTCCCGCTAATCTACTGCGGTCTGCTTTTATCTTATCATGCATACATCACATATCATGTGCAATAATTCTATGACACAATAGTTTAAAAACAAACAGATACTATCAATTATTAAACCGAAAAAATATTTTTTTCATTATATACTACATAATGCCATTAGCTTGTCTAAAGTACCTACTTTCTACTAAAAGTGGTATATATGCACCGAATGAGATATTGCGTTTCAAAAAACTGATTTTGAAATGCACAAAAATAAAATCATTATTTGCCCTTAGAAAACTAGTATTTATCTGCGTTAGTAAATTTCGTCATTGGGCCTAGCCCGAATTTTTATAAATTGAAATTTACGCGCAAGTAATATACATAATTATGTGTAACGTTAACGTAAGTCAGTTGTATGGCATTGGATCAGCGCCCCATACAGCTGACTTACGTTAACGTTACACTTACTTGCGCGTATTATATTCGTGCTAGGCCTAATTCTGTGTCCGAAGAAACGGCAAAGGTAAGTTATCGCAAAAAAATCCTTGCATACTATTCTCGTTTAAATTTTGGGCAAGATACTAAACGACTATCGTTTTATAACGTTCCAATGCAAGCTCGCTTGGATTGCACATGTTGCATGCATCAACGAGTAATTTAAATTATTATTTACAACTATTCTTAGTTCTCATTTAGCTAGTCATAATTCCATAAAGACGGCATGATCAAATGACATACAGCGAGAGGGGCCAAACGGGAAGACTCCTATTTGCAAATATGCAACCCCAGAACAAACGACATAACACAACTTCGCAATACACTCCTTTCAGCTTTATCTCACATGTGATAAGGCCTACTTCTGTGTAAGAATTCTATGCAGTTATGTTTTTAAAAGTGTAAATATTTTGATAATTCGCATTGGGTGCAACAACCGCGCATCACGTAGGCCAAACGCTTCCGAATGATTCAGGCAATACTGAATATTTTTGATAGCGTTTCTTCGAAGCACGAAAGTATTATAAAAGCAGGAAAGATTTAGTATGTCAATGTCTGTAAATAAGTCAGTGTTCTATTAATAGAAGTAATTGTGATCTTGATACTAAGAATGAGTATAGAGTCATTCCTGGACTTTTTAGTGACGTTAATGAGTAAACAGGATAAATTTGTATTAGCTTTTTTAGATTGTCAACAGCCTGAAGACTACGAATCATAGGCCTACAGAGCGCCACTTTGAGCGGCTGCTTGCCTTCTGCAGATCGTCGGCCCCCCTAGTGGAGGCCAACCTACGTTGCATCATATAGACCTTCCGGTTCATGGTCGCCATTCAAAACCTGCTCTTCCCCAGCTGTTGTAGAAGCGATGTGGCTTGATGTAGTAGGTATTGCTATCGTCACGTGACCGTACGGTTCTCTACAATCTCTATATAAGAGATTAATTTGTAAAGGAACAATGAGAATCACGACGGGTATGGGTATATTCTAGAGACCCATACCCGTGGCAATTATAATAATTTAGACTTATATTTTGCCAAAATAGTAAGTACTATGTAGTAGATACCTGTGTAGTGTGTAGTTGTTTACCAACTTACACGCCGATGAAACCGCGGGGCTACAGTAACTCATAAATAAAAATCTAAATATTATTTTAGAAAACGTATAACAAACGCACCACCTGACTCGATTCACATGCTAACCACATGACAGACAACCCGACTGAACTATGTATTGTATACGCATATAATTATATCTGTAACAGTACCTCACGCTCTCCATAAATACAGGATGGTCATAAGATCTATCTATAAACTACACACAAGACGTGGTCATACCGCACGCAAAACCAAACTGACGCTATAAACGCAGTAGGCAATATCTTCTGATTTCATAAGAATAGGACAAGAATAGGACCTCCCTATCCCCTGCTGGGTTAACACGGACGGACAGACAAAATTGTCTTTGCACTGTTTTACTCCACTTGACAAAATAAGCAGGTATGAAGAAAGTGACATAAAACAGGGAGAGACAATTTTATTCACTGTTCGTGCTAACTCTGCTGTGGTGCAGTAAGAGGTGGCTAAGGGCATATCCATTGTCCAGAGAATAGGCAGCAACATTCTCCTCATGAGTAGGCCACATCGCTCATAGAACTGACAACCGATGGGGAAGAAAGGTCCTCAAACGGCGACCACGAACCGGAAGACGCAGCATAGGCTGGCCCCTCACTAGGTGGACCGACGATCTGATGAAAACCGCAGAGAGCCGATGGATGCAGAAGGCGAGCAGCTGGTCAAGGCGGCGCTCTGGGGGAGGCCTATGTTCAGCAGTGGACGTCTACGGGCTGTTGATGATGACGATTCTCCAGTTCTCCTCATGTCATTTGGCTTTGTCCTGTTCCATTGATATAACTCGTACTACCTTATATCTTTATTTTGTATGAAATAATTTTAATAAGAATTGTGATCTTTTCAATCAGCAGTCCATACTGCTGTTCCTCTGTATGTGTATTCATTCACCCCAGTCATGTGACGGGATCACGTGGACAGCCGCGCTGTGAAAATAAACTATAACTGTTGTTCTACAGCAGTTAATGTCTTTCCAACGTTGTACAGGCATATGAGATTTATTACGCGGATAAAAGGTAAATAAATATTCTTTTTAGATTTTAGTATATTTGTCAATAAATTCGATTTTATGTAAAACACCCTAGTTTCTACTTTAGGTGTATTGGTGTCATGGTGTCATGTATCTGGGTGCTGTTAGTAAACATGTTTTGTTCCTGGCTGCGCTCTTCGGCTCTAATCTATTATCTACCTACCCCACCAAACCGTTTACTGTTAGATTTAATTACTATTGGGTCTAATGCTAGGGCTACTGTCAGGTTTTCTGTTAGGTCTACTGCTATGTCTTCTGCTAAGTTACTGTTAGGTCTATTATTAGGAAGTATCCCTACGGTTTTACCGATTTCCAATCTAAATATAGATACGACAGTCGAGTTATTAATATAATATGAGTCAGGTACTCATCTGTCAAACAAGTTCACATCGATTGTAGGTATTTGCGGTTATCTAATTAGAGGGAGTCAGAGCCAACAATAATTAAATATTTGCGGTGTAAATATTTAGCTTTCTTTTCCGCAAAAACCACACCCGTATAAACTATTGCGAATATGTTTACCGTTTAATAATCCGTCACCAATCCGAGCAAACATGTTATGATTAAAAAAAAAGATTTCAGTTGAAATCGAACACAAATCCGGGAAAAAATAACAGGAAAAACCAAGAGCGTAGGCCATGTTTTACTCAAATATATTTTATTTGTTCGGAAATAATAAAAAACATAAGATTACCTACTTAAAAAAAGGACTAAAACTAAATTAAATCTGGCCATGTTTGGTTTTGTCCCCTACATATTAATATGCGTTACTTTTTTACAAAAGTAAAACTCATTTCGTATTTTCAGTGACTACCCATCTCAAACAATAATAAATCATTCCAGTACAATGTAGTTTCAGTAATGAACCATAGGAATAAATGTCGTAATAAACGCCGTCACACCAATATAAACTAAAACATTCGATGTCTTCAATTGGTTTGCATTACAAGGCAGACTTTACGGAATTAGGTCAAGGAATCTATTACTAATACTAGACTTGTCTTGGCAAATATAACTAAGTACACATAATAACACTGACACTATTAGACTTTCCACGAAGCTCCCCGTAGCGCGCGTCGTCACGTACACCACTCGTACATACGTAGACGTTACGTTGTTGACCGTCAGTGACGTAGAACGACCTTCACGCATCAGATGGTGACGTTCAGAACCCGTTGGTATCGTTCATATAGTTTAAATGAATGATTAATGATAACGGCACATTGAATTACCGTATGCATGTGATCATTTGATGGAAAACATGTTGTCAAATTACAGTGGTTAGTGGTACGCGCTTATCTGCACGGACCGTGTGATTTGGACGCGTGCCGATTTTAAGCAGGCCGTGGCATTTGCCGTGTTTTCTTGGTGCGAGAATAGTACCACCGTATCTCATCCCGCGGGTGCCGTAACAGCCAGATAAGGGATCATCCAGCAAATTTATCGGGGTCAAAATGTACAGAGGTCCCGTAAATAAAGGGTTGGGTGCGGAGCTCTAGAGTACTAAGGATCATAACATTTCATCTCGTCTATTTATTCGCACAATAAACAGGTACGTATAAATATAAATATTTACGTAACATCAATCATCAATACATATAATAAAACTGTAACAGAGCTAAATCTGTACATTGAATATTTTTGGAAAATTTTGACTATAGTATGTTTCTTAATCGATATAGAAACAGAAACAAGTTTTTTGGATAATTTGTCTTTATGTCTGTCTGTTCCTTTGAACACGCATCACGCTGGAACTACTGAACGGATTTTGCTGAAATTTGGTATGGTAATAGCTAATTATGCAGAATAACATAACATTTAGGATACTTTTTGTTTTCTAAAACGGCCAAATGCGGGTTGCCCAAGCAATAAGGATATAATTTTTATTCAAGATATTTTGCCGCATATTATTATTATATTTGGATATAAATAAATAAAATAAATAAATAAATATGTGTGGACATTTCACACAACGCCATCTAGCCCCAAACTAAGCATAGCTTGTATTATGGGAACCAGATAACTGATACAATACTTATATAATTTTTTGTTTGTAAATACATACATAGAATACAATATAACACCCAGACGCAGAACAAACATCTATGTTCATCACACAAATGTTTGTCCCGGGCAGGAAGCGAACCCACAGCCCTCAGTTCAGAAGGCAGGGTTACTACCAACTGAGCTATCGGGCCCGTCAATTATCAATTTTAATTTCAATAAAAATTTAAAAAAAGAAAACAAAAACAAAAAAAGTTAAATAAAATAAATATACTCACCCTATCAAAGGGAAGATAGAAGAGAAAGGTAAAAAAATATGGGAAAAAGATGAATGGATTCTCTCTTACTCATAAACAGGGTTAGGACTTAAAATTAATTAACCCGTGCGAAGCCGGGGCGGGTCAGCTAGTACACAATACGACAACTTGATCCTTATCATCTATTTCATCACAAAAACAATAGGTCATAAGATAGGTCATACATTTAGTGTGTACGAGCTATTAGGAATGTAGGTCCTACTAATCATTATTATATCCGCGGTCATGGTCTGGGACCAAGGCTGGCCAATTGCTAAAACGAGTTCAATAAATATGAACCAGTTTTGACACAAGAACAAAATGAAACAAAACTCATAAAGGACATTGACAGTCTTAGTATGGGGTTTGGACCAAATACTGCCCAGAAAAAGGAGTACCGGTTTTAGACTCTGTACATGTATAAATACTTGCTCACAAAATATTTTCAAAATCTGACCACGGAAAAAAAATGAGTTTATACAGGCTGGGTTTTTAAGACGGGACACCTTACCGATTCTATTTACAGGAAAACGTTCTGAGGAGACCATCCATAACTTTTTGTGATATTCTGAACTGTATTCACAGGTTTTGGTAAAAATGTACAGTTAGCAAAAAAATGCAAAAACACGCAAAAAATGTTTTTTGGCTAAACCATCCTATTTCATGAAGGAATCAAAATACTCTATAGGACTACATAAAATCGTTTGACAAAACATTTTTTGCTTCGTATCATGTTTTGATGACTGTACTTTTTTTTTCAAAATCTGTGAATGCAGTTAGGAATATTACAAAAAGTTATGTTTCCTTGAAACGTTTTCCTTATTTTGACATTATTGCTTTTCTTATTCGAGTAAAACGAGCAAGACGCGCAAAACGAGAAAAACTAGTCAAACTAGTCTAACGAGTCAAACGAGTCATGTGAGCAAAAAGAGCAAAACGAGCAAATCGAGTAAAACGAGTCAACGAGCCAGCCGCCTTCAGGTTATGAGCCAACTTGGTCAACCACCACACCACGGAGGCTGGAATGCAATGGTTTGGAACTGAATCGAACCGAATCGAACCGGGTCATACTGAGTCAAATCGAATCGGAGCGAATCGAACCGCACCAAACCCAATCGAACTAAATCGGCCTGAATGTACTAGCTGGTCATCCCCCATTAGGTGTACCGACGTCTTGGTCAAAACCGCGGGGAGCCGATGAATGCTGAACGCAAGCAGCCGCTCAAAGTGGCTTCTATGGAAGAGGCCTATGTTCAGCAGCACCACGTCTTCAGGCTGATGATGATGACGATGATGATGATGATGATGACAGTGACGAGATTAAATATTATCCCCATGCTTGTGTCGGGTAAGGTCCCATAGTAGGTAGGTACAAATATCAATATTAAAAAATTAATTTAAAAAAACCCTGGGTCAGATTTTGAAAATATTTGGCGTGTAGTCATAAATGGGTATAAGGAACGTAATGCAGGTACTCCCATCACTGGGCAATTTTGGACCTGATCCTGTCAATGTCCTTTTTCTGAGATATAAAGTACTCTGTAGTATGATCTCGGTAGTGTTCTGATAACAACTTGTGTGCAAGTTTTCACCCATATTAGCATACTAATAAACAGAAAAAAACACCTTTATAATAATACTTTTAAAATGAAACTTTTTATGAAACTATTATTTTAAAGTTCCGAGTGACACTGCAACTGTTATGGGCGGCCGTATTGCTTAACATCAGGTGAACGACTAGCTCGTCACGTCATTCATTCTCATAAAAAAATAACAATAGCAGCTAGATACTAATAAGAAGCTTTCGCATTGACATAATGTTTGTAGGATTAAAAGGATTCGCCCTATTACGGATAGAATAAAACATAATCATACGTAAGCCACAAAATAACTGGCTCTAAGAATCGGTTTTCAGTGTATAACGTATGCCAGTTATCTGTTTCCCATATCTTCACTTAGTTTGGGGCTAGATGGTGCTGTGACATGTCCCAACCTATTTATTTATTTTATTTATACCTTGGGCTGGGACCCCCGGCTTATGAGAGAGGCAAAAAAGGAAATTCGTTTGATTAACTACCTACCTACATTCTAAAGTTTACCTCTTCTCAATAGGTACCATCAAGAAATCTTTTTCGCACCAGTTTAAGATAACCATAGAGCCGAATGTATCTTCTTGAACTTGTTGATTAATAAGTAGTCACTCTATTTAGTTCGAGATATAACTAGATAACTACCTAATAACCAATAGATAACGTCTAAGCGGGGTAAATACTTGTTCTACTTTCAACATACACTTCCCGATTTTTGTCACGTTCCTCACCTGCGTCTATTTCGTCAGTACTCAAGCTTACGAGGGTATAGGGACATCTCAGCTCCCTCCCTCGGCATTAGAGTATCGACATCTGAATAATTACCCGATTTCTTTTGTATAGATTTCCAACAGATCCATGTCTAGCTGATCGTTGGATAAAAGTAGTTCGATAAAGTCGAAATGAAGATTGGTGGAAACCTAATACTCGCTCAACAATATGTTCAGCGCATTTCTATAGTAAAGAACACATAGAACACAGAATTGCAATTACTGATAATAGTTTTATTGTCAACTATAAACGTTCCACGCGCCCACTGTTTTCCCATTTTTAAGGTTTTTTTTATCCTAAAATATGAAAAATTATTTTGGCTGAGGCCCAGGGGGTCTAGCAAAGATCACAATCGCTAACGCTAACGCCTCACGCTAACTCCAAAAATGGATCGAAATGACATTAGCGATTAAAAGTTAGCGATTTCCGAAATGTCATTTCAGTACATTTTGGAGTTAGCGTTTGGCGTTAGCGTTAGTGGTTGGTATCTTTGCTAGACCCCCTGTACCTACATAACTGTTGCTCTTTAATCCCTTTAACTTGGTAATATTGAAAAACTCGTGAGTTATTAAAAGAAATGTTGAATAAACTGCTGGTTATATTTAATTTGAATCCTTTTTATTAAAAGATTGCATGAGCTATCTATAGACCTTTTTCTTGTCTATAGATAGTAGTATGATGGTAATTAATTTTATTATTTTATATTTTTTTAATGTAGGCGTTATATAATTTTTATTATTTACATTTTACATCTAGACGATCCGATTTTTATTTAGGTACCCGACTAAATCGGGTAATACTATTTATATGGTATGTTGAAAGAGGAACTGACATTCATCATCATCATCATCAACAGCCTGAAGACGTCCACTGCTGAACATAGGCCTCCCCAGGGAACGCCACTTAGAGCGGCTGCTCGCCTCCTGCATCCATCGGCTCCCCGCGGCTTTCACCAGGTCGTCGGTCCACCTTGTGGGGGGCCGGCCTACGCTGCGTCTTCCAGTTCGTGGTCGCCACTCGAGAATCTTTCTTCCCCATCGGTTGTCAGTTCTACGAGCGATGTGACCTGCCCATTGCCATTTCAACTTGCCAATCCTAAGAGCTACATCGGTCACTTTAGTTCTCCTGCGGATCTCCTCATTTCGGGTCCTATCTCGCAGGGAAACACCGAGCATTGCTCTCTCCATAGCTCGTTGCGCGACTTTGAGCTTAGTAATGAGGCCAACAGTTAGAGACCACGTCTCAGTTCCATAAGTCATCACTGGCAACACACATTGATTGAAAACTTTTGTTTTCAGGCTTTGTGGTATTTTGGACGAAAAGATAGGTCGAAGCTTCCCGAACGCTGCCCAGCCGAGTTGGATTCTTCGGGCGACCTCTTTGTCGAAGTTGGACCTACCCAATTGGACAGTCTGCCCTAGATAGACATATTTGTCGACAACTTCGAGAGTATCGTTCCCAACAATTACCGGTATAGGTGGAACATGGGCATTTGACATGATTTTCGTCTTGCCCATGTTCATCTTAAGACCAACCTGTCGGGAGACTCTACTGAGTTCGTTGACTCGCCATTTATGTTGATGCCAAATCTTTTCCACTCCAAGAGCTTGAAAACATCCTCCAATGCGTTCGTGAACAGTTTCGGAGAAATAACGTCTCCCTGTCTCACGCCTCTCTGCAATGGGATCTGTTCCGTACTCTGGTCCTGTAGTCGGACTGACATAGTGGCCTTACTGTACAAACACTTCAACACTTCGATATACCTATAGTCAATTTGGCATCGCTGTAAGGACTGCAGCACCGCCCAAGTCTCGAACTGACATTAGAAGAAAAAAAAAATGCTCTATGGTTTGATTCATGTTCAAACAAGGTTAAGTATGGAGACTTCGGTTCTGAACCTATGTAATAGGGGGAATTCTGTGGTAATAAGTAAGTCTGAAAAAAAGTACTTAAGAGCCGTCAGCAACATTTAAAACTAAGTAGGTAGGAAACGTAAACAAACGTTAAAAAATAAAGTTGTAAGCGTAAGATTTAACTTTACGACCCATTACGTGTGGGTAGTCGTAAATTGCGGTTGACAATACACTGTATTGATACACGCCGAGATTTTCAGTTTTAAACTATACATTACTCGTTTGTAATTTGAAATTACCTATACGATGAATATGTTGAAGTGATGGTTTTGGTGAAATGCCAATACTCATTCGATAAATAAAAATAACTAGCCATCAATAACAGAATAGGTACATAATTAGGAATATAAAAATCTTACAATAATTATGCCGTTTCAAAATGTTGAGATTAACCAGCCTTTGGAATGCATTGGCAAAGCTCCCAAATTCAAAGAATATTTTGAATGACAAAATTGTTATTATTATGTTTCTACTATAACTTATTAACCTTTGACCGTGTTTAAATGTTATCGATGATAAAAAAAACATCTAATGCTGATGTCCTTGTTACGGAAGCATAAAGATGTGTTAATTTGTTCCACGTGATTAATGACGGTGTTGCTGATATAGAAATTGTATAATCAAGGCGCACATGCTGCCGTCAAAAGTGTGAGCTCAATGGCACCCCTATAAAGAGCAACGCTGGGGTACGTACGCAAGCTTTGGTTTATAGAGATAGAGCATTTCCGGGAGAATATGATCAAGAATCCACCACTGGAGATGGCCATAAAGTGAACCATAAAGTAAAGGAAAATCGTTGTTCTATCTATCTAACCTAACGGGTAAGTCGACCACGCTGACATGGTTGGTGTGTATTTCAATTCTGACTGAGGGATCCTAAGAGGTGCTGAAACTGTAACTAAGCCAGAAAAGCTAGACTGGACCGGTGATCCTGCTGCTAGTGCAGTTAATACTATGGCTGCAATAGGGTCGTGCATGCCATATTATAACCCAATATGTCTCAGGCGGTGAGGACATAGAGCGCATCAACCTGTAGGTCATAGCAAAGCTAGACTACTAAATAGGTACACATCAATCAGTAGTCAATCTTATAGTAAAGCTAAGCAGCAATGTTTTCTGCGTTGAAAAGATGAATGTAAGTGACCACAAGTACCTACCACAACCAATAATAGTCATTTAGAACTTAGCGCTACCGTGCTTCGGAGGATCCATGCTGTCAGTTTTGTGGTTGCCCTAAGCCTAAAGTAAGAAGACTTCGAGTTGCTTAATAATTTTTAAACTAAAACTAATCAAGCGAACGAGAAGGAAGGACTGTAAAGGGTTTCAGGAAAATACAAGCTGTCCAGGGCCCGAAGTCTGCTATTTTGTATCATGTGTAATAGGTTCATGAATGGTACCATAATGACAGATTTTGACACTAATGGTAGTCTACAAACATTAAGTAGACTACCATTAGTGTCAAAATCTGTCATTATGGCACCATTCATGAACCACTATGACACAATTGAAATAGCAGACTTCGGGCCCAGAGTGGGTAATGATAAGGCTTTGTCTCATGCAACAACATGGGAAATTCCCAACGTCCAACTAATGCCTTTATCCAGCAAAGCCCAGTCAATAACAAATATTACTATAACAACAACCACAAACTCGCATTAGTTGGTCTTAGCCTATGGGGAGAGTAAGGAAAACTTAAGATAAATAAATATTACATAGCAAATAACATTCTAGTACAATAATACCTATAACAAAATATGAATACTATTCTTATTCATTCATGTTATTTTCCCTCAAGCCACACTAGTAAATAACAGCTATTTACCTCGACAGGAAAACCTCAAATATGTACTATGAAAGTATGAACGTTTCTTTGAACGAATTTTGACCTGCTTATCTGGCTCTACCATACGCCTTAATTAATTTGATTACTTACACAAAAATAAATTGTTTCCATTTATTTATGAATTACCTGTAAATGTAAACAACAAAACAAGATGGATTTAGTACGTCGTCATAGTCAGTCTTGAACTACCAGATCTACGTGAAATAAAATTAAATGTTGTTCGTTGCATCACCGATTTGCTAATTTTTAATTGATCACAATTTATCATCATCATCATCATCATCATCATCATCATCAACAGCCCGTAGACTTCCACTGCTGAACATAGGCCTCCCCCAGAGAGCGCCACATTGAGCGGCTACTCGCCTCCTGCATCCCCTGCATTTTGTTAGACATATTAAACATGATGATTTATGATGACTTAAGGTGGTTTTAAGGTCTGAAAATAAATAAATAGATAATTTTTATGATATTATAACTGTTTAGTATTCAACTAAATTATGTCTCGCTCTGGCGACATATCGCTCTCTCACTCTCTTCCGTCAAAGTCACCAAACGGAGTGCATGTGCTCTCCTAAATTAATTAAAATAAAATATAAGTTACTAGTGTTTTTGGTGTAAATGTGCAGCAATAACAATAAAATCCAGTGAAGTGAACATTTCTTTCATTTTTTCAATATAAGGACACCTATAGTAGGTAAAATCATAAACAATAACTATTATATTAACTGATTTTTTATGGTTTAATAAACATGTTGACATTTGACATGTCCGGGTTCTGGGCTTCAAAATCCGGGGCTCTTATTCTTACGCGTCTTGTCCAGCATAGCGATTCAGGAGACCTCAGCGCTGAGCCTCAGCGCTGAGGTCTCGATTCAACCAACTTTTATTTGAAAATAGAACGGAAGTAGCGTCATCGTTTCTGCAAAAGGCATGAGCTAGGAGAGAGCTTTCCGTCAAATCCACAAACATCTTGCTACATTAATGTTGAGATTTGAAACCAGTTTCCCCGAATCTGTCTACGAGTAATGTACTGGACTGGAGTGGACCAAAGGACTGGGTTCAAAACTAGTTCAAAACAACAAAACAGATGAGTAATCAGTAACAAAAATCGCTATCAGCAGAGGATACATGGCAAGCCGGTGCCTGCGCCGGTATCGCTTGCATCACGCGCCGTTTGGTGGGGATACGATTTACTTTACTTATATTCGTGATCGCGGCTGCGCTCGGCCATACGTGTATTGCCCGCGAACCGTCTCGTGTCGCGACACCTGAACGACAATGTGCAACATGTGTACCCGCGACATAACCGTTGAGGCTCCGCCTGCCCCACCCCCAAAAGTCTCCCGCATCCTCGAGCGCATGAAGAAGAAACACAACATCGTGACTGACCCCTCGTGCTCGGAAAAGCAGAAGGAGGTGGAATACCAGCCTGACCTGCTGGCTGTCTCCACGCAGCTCTCCAGAGTGGCTTATGACATGTTCAAGACTGGAATGGTCCACCTGCAGGAATCGAAGGCTTACGTGTAAGTAGCTTGCTATCTTGGCCGTGAAACTGAATGAATGGTGTTTAGAGTGTCTGTCGTCGAGTGTTGTACTGTGGTCAAGACACTCTCCCGATTAAAGGTAGACAAGTGCCGGTACCGGTCAATGGAAATTGATATCTTGCATTAAACGCATCGGTTAAATTGGCTCCAAAATTCTGAGAATTTAACGCTGTTTGGAAATTAATTAGCGCCATGAAAGCAACACGTTTGTTATACTTACACGTGGATTAAGTAACTCTTACTTTTTGACACGTTTTAGTTAATAAAGTATGGAAACTGAAAATTTTGTTTACGGTTTAGTAAACTTTATTTAGTACGTCATGCTATGAGTTATGAGAAGCGGTTGTAATTAATGACCCACTATCTTCAGGACAGTCGACCCCCTCATCCATTATGATGTCAATTTGACAGACATTGATGTGGAACGACGAGGTCTTTGATCGCATTTGACACTTTATTTCCTTCTTTCTGCGACCTGACTTCTCATCAAAGGAATATAGGTACATTCAGGTTGCCGGTCGAATAACGGTTATGTAGTTCACTAAAAATTCATTTATTTTCTTGGGTGAACTACAAAGTGGACAGTTTGTGATATCGTTGATTGTCTCTCTATTCATACCAATAACAAATCAAAAAATTACTTGCGTGGTACTTTACCTCTTGATATTTCAACCTTTTTGGTCTTTTTCTTAAACTCAGAATCAAATCACGATTTCAAGAAAGAAAAACTAGTGAAATCAATGACAAATCCTGGCTTATCAATGATAGCAAGATTTTCAGATCGACAAAATCATTGAATAATGTATAGGTACGTAAATACGTATAGATAGGTTAGATAGGCCTGTTACAGAATGACCGACGCAAAGCTCGTCCTGAATCTATGCTCAATATAAATTTCATTTATAAAGATAATGGTAATTTTCTGAATGAAATCCTTTACTACTGAGTTATTCTGTAACGTTTACGTTCTACGTTTTCATTAATATAACAAAACTTTATAAACGCTCTACTTATTCGCTCACAGAATTTAATCTACACTACCCTGGCACTGTAAAAATAAAGCAAATCGTCTGACCGTAAATAGAGCCTTTTTTACTTTTACATGACTTATGTGGCCAGTGTTTACAGGGCGAATTCTGTGTTTTACAGTTTAAATTCTACACAATTTCCAACTTCAACTTTAACTAAGGTACTATAATCCACCAATATTTTTCTGATAAAAACGAAGAGTAAATATTTTTATCCATAAAAAGTACCTAATAAGGTAGTTAGTTCCAAGTATAGCCTGGTACTATCTCCGCGAACTAAACCGAGGTCAGCAATCCGTCTGTCTGTCACGGATTTTAGCCGGTAACCTCGGAACAATCGGACAGAGCACAGAAAGCAAACAAACGATCAGTTAACGATAAATGATAATCTAAACATTAAAATAAACAGAGATTAAGGTGAGCAAACCAATCGTCACAGATCTACAGACAAGTTACCTATAAGCACAATAATGAAGGTTGCTTTCTGACTTATTGAGAATAAAGTGTTAAAACATCAAATAAAGGTAGGATAGACCTTGCTATCAAAGGACTCTTTTGAGCATTTTCTTCTCGTTTTTTGTCTTATAGGCCTGGTAATAATTATACTCATATGCAGTGGTGGATACCTAATATGTATTAGCCGCGAGGAAACTCGGATGTCAAGAATCACACAATTTCAGAAATTTATACAATACAATACAATAACTCTTTATTGACACCAATATCATAAAAACATGTACAAATGAGAATTACATATAAAATCGGTACAACGGGCGGTCTTATCGCTAAGAGCGATCTCTTCCAGACAACCTTTGGATGGACATAGATTACATGAGACAATATGAAGTATGTGTGCCCGGCCCGTACTTATCCTGCGAGGTGGAGTATTAAAATTTCTCCATGTGAGAAAAGGCAGTGTTCTAGTGTCAGTAGTTCGGTTGATAGGACTAGTGAAACTTTTTAGTGGCAACAGTCCGGTTGGTACAAATCACCGAACTGTTAATCTAGTGACCCCAGCAGTTGGGCATTACTCGTATTGGGCTGATGATGATGACGTACGATGAATATCTGATACTGATACTATTAATCCATCTCAAAACGATCTGCGAAGATTCGTATCCAATACAAGAATATGACGACATGATAATAAAAGTTGATAAAACTACTGGAGGTTCTGTGTTTCAAACGTGAGAAAATACTAGACGTTACGTAATTGACATGATTTGACCTAACAATTTAATGGCTAAATGTCCATATAATATACTGCGAGAATTGAATACTTTGAAGAATTCTCATCATCATTCATCATCATGATCAGCCTGAAGACGTCCAGTGCTAACACACAGATCTTCTAATAGAGTGCCACTTTGAGCGGTTGCTTGCCTCTTACATCCAAGCATAGTGTTTTGATGTCGTCGGTCTACCTAGTGGGAGCCTACGCTGCGTTTTCCGCTTTGTGGTAGCCACTCGAGAACCTTTCTTCCCTATCGGTTGTCGGTTTTACATGCACAAGCGATGTCGCCTGCCCATTGCTATTTCAAGTTTCTAATTCTAGGAATTCTATGTCCAAATTTCATATTGCTTTAGGTTATACAAAATGCTTCCAGTATTTTCGTAAATCCGTCAAAAATGACCAGATAAATCCGATATTTCTTCTGTAGAATATCTTAGAATGACTAAGTTAATATTCTGGTAAACAGACGTCTTATTGTAGTGCGAATAAAAACTACTGCAGGTTGTCTATGAAAAATCCGTTAGAACATGTTTGTATTGAGCCTACATTCAGTATGTCTTTAATATACAATCTGAAATTCCCTTGTTTATAAACCTATCGGCTATTGAACAAATAGGCCATGTTACTATGTAACTCTGATTGGAAACAATCATGTCACATATATTATAGGCCTATCTGTCTTAATACCCCTATTTAGATAAATTAGAACGATGACTTGGGAGTCGGGACTCGCAAGGGTTAACTGGTTTCATAGACCATTGCTCTGGAAGTTTTTATTTAGAAAGTTACTTGAAAATTTTAAGTAGGTAGTATTTTGTATTATAATTATGCTCTAAGTATTTAAAGTCATATATATTTAATGTCATTGGCATGCCCAACACTGATTTAGGTAGTATCATTTAAAATCATAACATACCATCAGCTCAAAACTATACTCAAAAGTATGCTTTGTTCATTTTTAGATACAATTTTTTAAACATTAAAAATACTTCTCAATAAATACACAATTACTTAGCTGAAATAAGATTAGGTACCTAATACCTATACTTATTTATCGAAGCCGGAAGGAGGATTATAAAAATTTCATGACACAAATAGCACCTTGCAGATTAGCAAAGGTACACAAAGTCACGATCGCTACCTTTTTGCATATCTAATTGACAAGTTTATTAGCTGCCTAGCTTCCTAGAGCAAATAGGAAAAATAAACAAACCATTTATATCTTATTTATAACTATTTTACATTTTGTTTCTGTTAACTCTGTCAAAAGTGTCAATGATCCTATATTTATGAAAGTAAGATTAAACGGAAGAGATTTTTGGGAGACAGAAGAGAAGAGCCGAAGACCGGGCTCAGTATTTCTAAAGACGACACAGAATACATAATAATATCACCTCGGTGATGTTTGCGAACTTTCGTAGAGGGAACGTAGAGGCCTTTGACTATTGGACAGCCAAAATGTAGAGACGTACCCTATTCTACTATTCGCATATGTTCATTAGTGGACGAACGCAGACTGGTCATGCGATGAATGTGGAAATGTAGGTAATGGGTAATGGTGAAGTCACAGACGCGGAGACATAAGTATGAGGCGTTGGAGCAATATGTAATTTCAGTTTACTGAGCACAATACAGTACACGTTACAAAACAATGGCAGTTACTAGCACGTGTGTTAAAAACAACTGGTATTAATGTTGCATTACATTAACTCAATGCTGTGAACAAATAATCAGTAAATAACAAATACTTACAGAGAGAAAAAAAAACAAAAAAATGGATAGGCAATGATAGAAAGAACATTACAAGTATGGTAGTCCCCATCCACGGTGATAAATACTGGTTGAATTATTGTCTTAAAGAAGCTACAGAGAAACTTAAATTCTTACGCATACGGTCTTATAGTGTATCGGTCACAGCTACCCTACATTCCACTAGTTTCTACAACTATTCCGCGATAAAACTCACGTCACAAACTGGACTTGCTCGTCGGTTTACTTTTTTCATTTTTTAAGTGAATGAATGACGTGACGAGCCAGCCCATAACCCATAACATTTAAGCTTATCTCTTGTGCATGAGCAGACGGCAAACAAAACCGTTTAGGGGTTCCAAGGTCGCCTATCGCAATCTCGCATCAGGCTATCTAAAGAGGAATAGGTCCAAAAGAAACCTGGTACATTGAAGCTACGTGCTGAAAACGTGGCGTTCAGCACGCACCACCCTCAACTGTTAACTGTTTATGCCATTTCTGTTCTTGTTATTGAATTCATCACTCGACTTTTGTTTCAACTTTGCTTAAGGAACTGGCTTCTTTGTGTTTGAAGACAGAGTTTGATATCGCTTGGTTTGATTCTTGATGGAGGTTGGATTGGATGGTTGGCTCGTGCCGAGATTCTCACGGTGAAGAACGTTGGGAATCGCAAAGTATTGCTTATGCCTTTCACGTATAATTTGATGAAAGTAAAAATAAAAACGCTCTAAAGCAAATTATGTTTAAATAAATGATTTTTGAAACTATTCAGCCGCGCTTTTTCAAAATATAAGTATCTAATCCTACATAAGTGCCTATAGGTAAAGTACACATAAGGTACCAAGGTTTTAAGTCAATTAAGTAACGATCGTTTCAAATCTTTGTTTTTTTTTCTATGTGATTGGTGGTCCTGTGTCCAAACTCTATATAGCTCACTCTATTCCAATAGCAACTATATTTACTCAGCTAAGAATTTCATGCAAAATTGTAGTAAACTGGAAAGCGTAAAGATTACAAAGTCGTAATAGCAGCATTGAGAAGGTACTGGCGCCACGTTTTTACTGCACTTTGTCCTTTAGACATTGCTCATAAACCCACTTAACTCTAAGATAAAGTACTGATAAAATAAAAATTGAATACGTATTTCATATAAGAAAGGAACAGACAAAGGCTAAACCTTTGCTTACCTTCGAAACATCTCGCATTGTAGAGTTCTTGAGATAAGGTGCCGACAACCTTGTGAAAAAAATGGTACTATCTCGTAGAGATCCACCAGATCCATCAACCGTTACGTATAAAATAGTTGCGAAACTTGTAAGCTTGCAGATTGGTGACTACTTGATAAGTTCTCAATATTATTTTTGTTATATTTTATGAGAAGTGGTTAAACTTACTTCTATATGAGTCATTTGTCACAATATTATCATGGGCTTAATGGCGTAAGGGCCAAGTAATACAACATGCCCTGTGGAATGCCCTAAATTTTTTAGTTACTTACAGTTCGCCCACAGTTTTCCTGTGGCAACTGGGAATTAAATTCCCGATTGCCACCCGGAGGCAATCCATGTTTTGGGCAATTGGAAATATACCTACCATATTTATGTAAATATATATCCAGGCATACTACGTAGTATGATGTCGGTAAATACTTTCCAATTTATTTTACAAAATAGTTTATTTTACATCGTTTTACTACTCGACTTATCTACCATTTGACCACGCTCTCGCCTGATGGAAAGTGACGATGTGATCGAAAGTGTAGCATACTGCACTCTTCTCTATTGTACAAGATATTCTACATTTCACATATTATCTGTGACGTTAGCAAAAAAATTCCAGAACATGATACGTCGAGCCTTCAGATCACAGATTAGAAGAAACAATTGATTCAAAGATACCTATACCTACCAGTTTACTGACACTTAAAATATCTATTGCTTATCATTATCTCTTTCAGATTACTGACACCTTGTGGCAAAACATGATAAAATTGTGCGACGCACGGGCGCAGCAGAATGACGGCACTAGCCAAAAATAAAAGAAATAAAACTAAAACTATCAGTAAACAGCACAGAGTAAATAGTTTATTTGTTTGAAGAACATAGAAGATCAAATAACCAATGTGTAGGTAACCTATACCTATACTAATAGTTTATCTTTTTATGTGATTGATAGGAAGAAGATAGTAATTAATGTAATGCCCTATATATTATTACTATTGATAAGTACAATGATGATGATTGCTTTATCATTTTCGGTCAATCTTGTAACGTGTTGTGGCACGTGGCGATTTTGATAGAAGGGTGATACTGAAAATAATGAAAAGAGGGGTATATTTTGGTGGTTTATCTGTTCGTTATTGTTGTTAGGAAAATCTCCATAGTAAATGAATAATGAAATTAATTGTAGCTTTAATGATATTTCCATGAATAATATTATAAATAGGTAACAAAAAAGTCAGCCTTCGGAGAATCAATCTATGTACGGCTAAATGACAATTTGATGGTAAAGTTTTTCGGAGAGCCGTTAAAATAAAGCAAATTTATTTTTATAGTAATGTTGCAAGTATTTATTAAATTATAATTAGATAAGTATTCTTACATATTTTAATAATTTATTATTATTTTACATATACATACATTATCCTGTCTGCCAAGCTTAGTTAATTTTTATATAATAGAGATATGAGTATTATCTACCCCAACCCAAAATATGCGCTTCCAAGGAGTTTCGTTCATTCAGCTTATTATTCTCATAATGTGAAACTCCTTGGTGGAATTCTTATATATTTTTATGGAAATTACAAAGAAAACCGTAGAATTTTTTTTCCCTTGTCTGTGACCGTAATGGAATTCGCACGGCGCCATACAACGGAGAAGACGGTAAAATAGGTACTTAGGTGAGAGGACCTATTTGTCCGCACCACAGGTCCGCACGTTCCGTTGTATATGGTGCGTCATAATTAACTTTCGAACAATTTATACAGCTTTGTAAATGCATTTTTTGAGCAAATGTGTTGAAAAATAAAGCAGATGCCTGTTCAATTTCCTCTAAGTAGGTTTAACTTGGTGAATGAATTTTGTCAAAGACTTTCGTTAGAGTAACAGAAAACGTCATGAAAATTAACTCGTTGTCAGTGATGGTTAGAATTAACCTGCCATCATTATCTGTGAAAATTTTCCAAACAGATTAGAGTGAAAACAATTTTATTGTACTTAACGCAGTTAAAGCAATTTTTTTTTCTTATCCAAATCTTCATAGAGATTGACGTGTTATCATTTTGAGCAGCTCTGCTTTTATAATATATGTTTTGAAATCATGTTGAGGTGAGTTTTCAATTTACTTACACGGAAGTATCTAATGCAGAATGAAGTCACTGAAAAAGCCATTTTCTATGACATGTTCGAATAAGTTGTTGTGACCGATCGGCACTAACTCTTGCATATAGGTAGGTACAATTCGATAATTTGTTGTATGTAGTGTAGGTACATATTTTATGTTCAATTACTACATGTTTTAATGTCAAAAAATAAAGATCTTGTATATAATGACGTGAAAACCAATTAAATTACATCACTGAACATCCCAAACGTCTAAAAAATTTGGCGAATATACGGTATTTTTTTTATTTATTTTTTTATTGAATCACAAAGCAGATTGCAAACACATCACAACAATAGTATTATACTTACAAACAATTTGGAACTAGATTGTAACCCTAATATGTGAATACAAGAGCACTAAGTAGCTTTATACAATTTTTATCAGGAAACCTATGAATTTTGTTGTTTCATCAATAATCGATTACAAACAGTGAAGAAAAAGAAAAATAAATGCAATAAGATGGTTAAGTATGATTTAAATTCAGATCAGAAAACTGTGTTGCCCTAATACACTTGACGAACCTGCCGAGATTGGGGTCAAATATGTCTATGATTTTGTTCTTTAATGCCAACTCATTATAGAGACGACACATTCTTGTAAGGGGATTATAAAATGATGTACTGTTTCTATATACTTTTAATGCAAATGATGGAGGACTGCGTCTCCTATAGTTTATGTTAATGTTAAGTGAGAATAAAAGCGGGGACAATCTATTGTGGAGTGCAATATTTTATGTAGATGAATAAGATCTATGTGCTGCCTACGTGTTGATAGCGATGAAAGTTTGAATTTAGCCAGCCTGTTCTCATATCTAGATAGAGATCGACCTATGTGATGCCTATATGATACGATTTTGTAACATTTTTTCTGTATGCCCTCGATTCTATCCGAGTGTACGGAAAATAATATAAATAGATGATAGAGATAGAAATAGAATCTATATAGCCTCGAGTTGATCGTCTTCTAATCGCATTTACATTTAAAACGGCCCATTCCTTGTATTTCTGGTCAATTTTGGTCCGATTTGCATAAATTTAGGTCTGACTTTGCATATTTTATTTATGTTTAAGCCGCCCCATACAAAAATACTTAACGAGGTACTTGCTAAATCAAAATGTGAGCTTTATGACGTATCAACATTGTACATTTAAACAAGTGCTGTCTTTTTTATTGTTTAGTACTTACAATAACATTACCAACGTCAATGCTTCGCTGCTGTAACGAAAAATGCGCAAACCGCTTTATATCATAACATGATCTACAAAATGTAGCTGAAAACTATTTATTTTGAGAGCGGGCAATAAATAAAATAGTGCGCGCAAAAATAAATGCTGAAAGTACTTCTGAAATTAGTTACACTGTCAACGTCAGTACGTTTTGCGCAAGCCAGAAACTATTATCAGATCATTCAGATCTGAAGAAAAAGTAATGCATTGATTATTATTTGTGTTAGTATTAAAAATACCTAAATAAATAAAAAGTTAATGATGTATTAAATAAAAAAGCATTGCTTCTGTCGTTTTTGTTTTTGTGAGAAATAACCAATGAATCTAGAAAACATCCGCACCAAACAATTTTAAGTGACAAACCATTTCTCAAACCAAAGATATAAGAAGGATTCAGAGAAAAACCCTTTTTGAGCAGGTATCTATATCCATTTTTATCAATGAGTAAGTAGTATATACCTAGATGGATTTGCCAAAAATGCATGCATGACTCATCAAGCAAATTGCAGGCAATCGAGCGTTCATTCATAGGTTACTATGCTATACGATAAAGCATCTACCATCTACTTACTATTTTAAACAAAAGTAATCTTAAGCTGTTCTGTGACTCAATTATCATGATAATGATAACATATTGATGGGAATAAATCTGACTTATACAAGCGATAACACATCGCTTGTATAAGTCAGATTTATTCCCATCAATATGTTATCTTTAAAGTTAATGATTTTCATCAAGAGTATCGATGATAATTACGATTTACGCCTATAAAATTACAGTAATTTGAGATGTTACTTGGTACGCAGGAGACTGGTAATTGGTTAGAACCAAAGTTAATTTCTAAATTACCATCTATTTGTAAAAAATCTTACAATGTTATAGTTCTATTTATCTATATATCTACTCTGCGTACACGTACCTATATGCGGGTACAAGTCCCGTTCATGATTCAAAATTGTTCCTATACTCTTAAATTAATCTATTAACAAAAAGTGAGTACCGAGAAATTCACTGATATTCATATTCATATTCATTTATTTGCATTCATGTACAAAATATAATGTTAGGTCTTAAAGCTAGCTTATAGGTAGGATAGTACATGAACCCTGTGAGGGCGCTTGCAAGCGAGTGCGTACAGAAATAAATTTATTGATCAAGCATTAATTATACAAAAGAGTTATATTTGAATTTTTAAGTACCGAGCATTTTTAAAGTCGCATAATAATCATAATCATAATTTTAGGAAGATAAATTTAATAAAATATTATAAAAGCAATTCATCAAATCAATCAATTTATTTCAGTCTTTGTCCTTCAAATATTACATAGTCAAAATAAAATAAAATGTCATTTAAATTTTAATAATGTAGGTAGTCAGACATTGCAGTCTTGTTTAACATTATACTACTACTACCTACTATTTTGTAAACAGGCACCGACCTATCCACTTATCACTTGAAATTACAAAAGGTAGTTTTATACTTTGAATACTCCTTAAAAAAAAACAATCGTATTTCTACTCCAACCAAGATAAGACAACAGGCACAATTGGATATATTATATAGCAATTGAATAGGTACATAGAAAATGGTGGGTTGGCTTATCGCTAGTCATTCTTATTTATTGTTATGAAACTCTTCGACAGAATAATAACACTTTTCCAATAGGTAGGTTTTTAGTTCCTCTTTATGAAGTGTGGCCTACAGCTTTCACGTTGTTCAATATTTACTAAGATTCTCAAGCATTTCTTTTGCATGATGAAAAGGTCCATGAAGTCGGTACTCTCGCCCCATATTACAATGCCATAATTCAGCCACGCATAGGCATACGCATAATAGGCCGATAGGGCGGTACTATAGTCTGTATTTCTTTTAATATATTCTTTTAATATATGATATTGTCAATAGGTATCAACCATTTGATTATTTTGAGATACTTACACAATCCTCAAAATATACGCTTTGCATAGGCATTGAATGCAATTGAATTATTTATGTAATCACCCTGTAACTTGAGTAGATGTATCGTATAGCAACTTATGACTTGAATCTGCATCCAACCGTTCCTTTGGCCGGTACGTGATTAATCCATCCTTCACCTTTTACAACCAACTCGACGCTTCAGTAGTTTATAGTTTAATTTCAGCGTAAGCCGAGATTTCATTCATAAATTGGCCAATTTAGAATGTAATCTCGACTTAGCCGAATCACATTACCTCTTTGACTGGAGCACCGATGCACGTATTAACGTCATTTTAATGTAAGACTCTCCCATCTATTGGATATTTGGTCGTAAACCACAGTATTTTTTTCTCTAATCGATGTCAGAAACCTAATGAAACTAAATCACTTACACTAAATATAAATAAAGTAAAATTAATAACGTCATACAAGACACACCGTCGTTAGTCGTAAATTCGGTGACGGTGGGCATAACAGTGTAGAATAGGCAAATGAAGACGATTATGACGACCAAGACCTAACACTATTAGATAAATCAGTCTATTATGATTACTATGACTATTGTATTACGCAAGTGCACCTACATTCGCGTGGTTTGTTGAAGCATAGTATAGGAGAGCAGATGACACACAATATTATCCAGTCTCATGTCTACAAACCGTCAAGGTCGAAGGTTGGTGACCCGATAAAGGGTGGATTAAATTGCTAATTAGCACATGTTCTCGAGTTTTGCTAATGAGGAGTCAAGGTTCTTGTTCCCATGTTTGCTTAAGAAAAAGGGAAAAGGGCTTTGTTTATTATTTATTTATTTAGCATACAGTGCAGCTTATACAGCCTAAGCCAACATCAAATACCTAACTAATTCAAATTACAATAACGATAAACTATGGTTATAGAAACAATTTTTTATTGACTTAAGTTTTAACATAAAATTACAACATAGGTATGTCAATTAAAGTTACAATAAAAGCCTGTGTCAGTTTAGAAAAATATTCTACGGCTGATTGTGCCACTGTCAGCTATCGATATTGTAACGGGAATCAATATGATGTTCAGCAATTAGAATTTATGCGCACACAAGTAAAATCGATAGCTGCGAATCAAACTAATTAGCAACCACTCACCACCCAACCACCAACCACTAGACCAACTACTTTGAGTATATCCTTCGACTTGACAGACTTTTAATTTGGTTTTTAACTGTAAAATAAAATTCAGCAATTTATGTATGGCATTTATTGCAAGACAACCGTGTGTGCAATCACCATTACATGTTCCTTTTATTGATTATTGGAGTGGCAAATAATTATTGGCGCTAAAAGGACCAAAACCTATATATTAGCTATAGGTACCTACTTATGCCTGACTGCTGATAATTATGACTAATAAGTATACAGAAGCTATTAATGGAAACTGGATAGCTGTATGAGAAGTAGAGATTATGTATGACCAGTAGTTTAATTTAATCATGATAATCTTTTTAATGTAGCTAGTCAATCCGGTTATCCGATTCTTTAATATAAACAGGTAGATAGGTATATGTTAGAAGGATTTTTGTATAATTAAGTAGCTAGACTGTATATTGCCCTACCATTTCCACACTATATAAATATCGGGTTACTTCCCGTGTACCCTAATCCCCGAGGCCCCCGTCCCGAAAGACCACGAATACGATTTTTTTAAGTTCGGCTTTTTTGTGTGATTTTCAAATCTATATTGCCTGCTAACCTAACCTAACCTAAGAAAGTAAAGCGTAACCTCGGAAAAAACGAGTAGGTAAATTTAGGATAAAACATATGTTGAGACTTTCTAAGCTGTAATAATACTGCTTACATCAAAATTGAGACTGTGTCCATCTATAACACTAAACACACAATCTTCAATACATCAAACGATAATAACGTTAACCTTCCTGCCATAAATTATTATGGCCACTAACACAATCAACTGAACGGCTATCATTGCGAATTCAATGATGAATGTCCGGTTATTGCTAGCCTGAAAAAGCGTGGGTAAAGCAAAAACTGAATATTCTTCACATACAAAAAGGTTTTGCGGTCATTTAAAAGAATGGTGTGATAATGAAAACCGTATTTAATGTTTGTGTGAAAACCAACTTTTTGGCATATCTAGGTAGAGTACAGCGATGTTCAACAAATAAGTTTGACTTTCAACATTATGGTCCAGAAAGCCTGCTTTGTATTTTCTTGAACAGGCAAAGTGCCTCGTTTCTTAGGTAATCTATATACTAAATACTCCAATGATACCATACGTATATCTAGCCATACTTGGTGAAAACCGTGGGGAGCCCATGGATGTAAGAGGCAAGCAGCCGCTCAAAGTACTTAGCTCGTTTTAGGGAGGCCTATGTTCAGCAGTCATCTTCAGGCCGTTGATGATGATGACACTAACCTACTCCAAAAACCTTTTGGGCTGTATACTGGCTCCGCTGACCTATCATCACCATCATCATTAACAGCCTGAAGACGTCCACTGCTGAACATCCTATAGATATAATAAAATAGGTGTTACCAGTTGTTTTTTCAAAGTAGGTCAAGTATTGAGTCTGAGTGGGCACTGGGCAGTGAAACTGCCAGTCAAGAGGGGTATAAGTAGTAACTTTAACTGATATCCTACTTTCTTTTATCAATTAGGTCACAAGTGGTCCACTTCCATGTAAAGTTACAGTCAAATAGTCAAGTAATCCTTGAATCCTTCATTAACGAAAACGAATTTTATTTGGTCAAGAGTCAAGAGTAATATAGTTTGTAATAGCGGGATGAGGTTAAGGTTACAAAGTCTATATCGTGCCCCATTTCACTAGCTATAGTGCTCCTTAAACTGGAACAGTATTGTGCTTGCACTAATTGTTTTGTTTGGCAGCAGATTATTTGGGAAAGTCTCGAACTAATAAGTGTAATAGTCAAAGGAGAAAGTGATGGTTCTAAGAAGCAGGAAAGTATTCAAAGTGTTAAATTTTTGCCTGCCCTGCTATAGACACACTAACTCAAACAGAAAAGTCAGAAAAGTCATACCACCTAGTAACCTTTCGTTTATCATCATGTAGGATACTTACTTATAGTGATACGAAAGATGCTGATAATGACGTCATCAGTAGCATTATTCTCTATTATCTTGTAGAACAATGCATGAACGAGAAAGCAACATGATTGATGAAACATATTTATCACTGTCAATGTATGTAAATCGTTGAGTAGGTACAAATAATCTTAGCAATAAGGTTTTGCTGATTTGTTCATATTCCGAACTTTCAAGGAATGGAATGCTCTTTGCAGAAACAGTCGTTCCTCCTGGGTATAACCTGGTTATTTTCAAGTCAAAGTAAATGGGAATCTCATGCGCAAACGTGCTCCATCTTACACTGGAATTCATAGTCAAGGTGGGGGCTCCTCTAGAGGATTATTCAGACGCTGTGCGGCAAATTCTAGCTTGCATTTCATAAACAAAAGCTGCGCCCTATCTGGCATGATCCGAGGCTGGATGCTGATTGTCCGAATTTTGTCAACCAATCGGTCCACTTGCTTTCATTTCGTATTATTTTATTATTTTGTGAAGTGTCGTGACATTTAAAATAGGAATAAGGTATATTGGTACCGTTTCTTCAACATTTACCAGTTAAAATAATATATTTAACACAAAATAGGCACACAAAATATACAAAAATAATATTTCTTTTAACTTTTTTGTCAGTGAGTGACGGGTGACATTTTGGCGCGAATTTTGATAGTTCAAAAGTCGCGTCAATATGACACTCGACAAAATTTTCATAAACAGTTTGATTAAAATCGTAGAGTATTTAATTAAAATGCAGTTCCATTAGGGGTTTCTCCAGGGATTGTTTATGAAAGTGAAAGAAGAATGATCTCTATACTTGCACAATTCTAATAGGTACACTTTGACATTTCGAGGGATACCAAGCTAGAGATTTTCTCCCTAAATTTTGAGGTAAAAGAGGAATGGGGGTTCTTAGGGGATTAATATTTTTGAGGGTGTTTTAGGTGGTGAAGTCAGGATGAATTTCCTATACTAAAAAAGAATCATACTATCACACTAATATTATAAAAGCGAAGGTTGTGTGTGCTTGTTTGTGCCCTATTCACGCTACGAATTTGGATGTTTGAATACTTTTGAACCAAGGGAGACACCGGGTGGCACAGCAAGTAAATGCATATATTTCGGTATTTGTAATGGTGGCAGCATAAAAAAGTGTCTGTTGATAACCTACATTTGCGTCTTAGATGTAGTTAAAAAAAATAAGAAAAATATCAGCTGTTCCATACATTTCATCAAGATAAATGGTCATTTTTCTATAAAACAACTGATCATTTTTGCCAAGATTGCGTAACGTTCTATGCCGCAGAACAAAAACCTTTTTAACCTAAGTGATGTAAACCTAATCAAAGTATGCTAGGAAACCAAAAAAGCTTAGGGGTTTTTAGGGGGTTCTAGGGGTTTTAAGTTATCTAGGGAGAACATTCTTTAGGAGCTGGCAGCACTTTTTTTCGAAATTAGTGTTGCGACTATTACACATCCGAATAATCGGTGAAATTGTAGAATAAGGTAATTAATCGAATCAAATCTTTGGGCGCGAATAATTCAGTGAGATAATCTTGTGTAGTTTGCGAATGATCTACTTCGAAAGTGTGATTATAATATTAATAATGATATTCTTGACTTTTTTGTAAAAATATCGGTACAAACAAATTATCCTCGCCAAAGCAATTCGCTGATATTTCTTTCTTTGGCGGCTATTGCAATTTAGTTTTAAACACTGATATTATAAATACATAATCACTATTTTTTTAAACACCATGATTAACAATGATTATTATTGTGCAACTTAAACTTCTTTTTAATATATGGCTCCTGCGGGGCCACAACTTTGTCAATTTCGCGTGGATAGAGTAGAATATATTAAATATCTTATAATCAGTATTACATAAACTTTTATATTTACATGATATCTCATATTTTATTTATTTATTCTTTATACCATTGTCTAATATATTCATGTGTCTTTAAGGCTACGCAGCACTTCACAATACTAAGCCACCCTTTACCGTAAAGAGAATGGAAACTTTGCTGAAGAAAGGTTGTTCTTACATTACAAATTAAGATGACTGGTCTGGTAATGCATGATTTTGACAGAGATGTGCATTTCGGCAGTTTTATAGACAATCGAATAATTATTAATGTTTGCGACGATGATGATGATGATTTTTCAAGTAATATAAATAGTAGTGAATCTGATTAAATGACTATTCTCGAACACAGTATATTATTTATTTAAAATATATATATATTCGTTCAGAGGTCTATATACCTAACACTTAAACTTAAGTCGAATAAACCCAATATGGTATTTAGTTAATACCTAACCTTTTGATGCATACATTTCATGCTGATATAATTCATTATAAGTATTACAATCATTCGTTCTCTTACTGAGGTCATATGAAAAAACGAAACGATTACTAAATAAATATGTAGAATCAGTATCGATTTCTTATTAAAATCGGGTTTATCCGATAGCGATTATTTCGTTCACAACCCTAGACCAGTTAATCTGACAGTGTCAATCACTAATCATGTCAACTTCATACTGCACTTCTTATTTTTGTTAAACTGTAGGCAAAAGTGGAATGATAGATTTTCGGGGTTTATTCAACCTTTGTTTATTGTCACTTACCATGGTGAGATGTTGTCAAACGTATACCTACTCATTTTAGTAATTAAAAAAAGTATAACAAAAAAGAAAATAAGTATAATTAAGTGTTATTTGCAAGGAAAACATTTTCAACAATTTCAACCAAATAAAACAGATATAAAAATAGACTTACTTAAATCCACTTCGTCCGAACGACTTTTAATACTTATTTATAATTAATCAATATTAAAATTTTGTCAACTTTTGTTTTTGGATAATTTGACCCAGATATGTCAAGCCTTAAAACTAAAGTAACTAATAAATTGAAGTACCTATAGATGTGTATACTGTGTATAGGTTGGTACTCCAATTAATTAATTGGTGTTAACTCTACGACTCTACCGACAAAAGTATGACAGATTGGGTCCAATTAATAAGAATTAATACAAATTCGAATGTGTCAAACTCGTGTGGGTGGCTCATTGAATTGCAATTTCCTTTCGCCGTCAGCACGATATAATTTGTAAACTACAATAAAATATTCCATGAACATTTCTGAATCGTTGAGAGGGTGCTTATTAGCAATTTTATTTATTAATGTTTATTTGTATCATGATCATAACCTGTTTTCTGATTATAAACAATCGTTATTACAGGCAAAAAGTGATCAAAATGTGATCAAAATCGAGTGAATGTTCATATGCTATAAAGTTTTTTGTTTATTTATACGTTTTGTACAGCTCGTCGCTCGCGGTCAAAATGCAAGTTCAAGTACGCAGTACTATGATTTATTCCATAGTAATAAGTCCATTGTCGAATTTTAAGTCGATATCAAAGAAACCGTATTGAATTCAAAACCTTACAGGTCCAGTTGAATAATTCATTGGCATTGTTTTTACTTTATGTTATTGCTATACGGCGTGCAGTGTGAATGGTCAGTAGGGTATGTAAATTTGGTTGCCGGCGCCTTTGAGACAAAGTGCAGCAAATAATGTGCATTTTTATACTTCATTTAAATTACCACAACTTATTACATCTTATCAAAATTAAAAATGTCTGTAGTAGTCTGTAAAGCTATATTTTTGCTTTGAACTTTACTTTAGCTCTTACTGTATAGTATTTAGATGGATGTCTGTCTGTCTGTGCTTTAGATCTAATTAGGTAAGTAAAGTACATACCTATTGAGCTTTCTTTTTTTTGCCTTAGAGAATAGTATGGCGTTGTCATCGCTTGAGTATGTTCAACTTGTTTTGACATAAAGTACTATGAATCACTTCGAAATCTAAAGCATAGGTAGTTTTCCATCTTCATCCAGTGTCGGAGATTGAACGTTCATGTTTTATCTAAAACATATGGTACTTATTATCACTTATCAGTATAATATTGATAAATATTTTAGTAGGCGTAGATCCTAGGCGAATGTCATTACTTTAAACTGACGATAATTTGGTATCTATTGGATTTGATAAACTTGTTTCCCGTGGTTGTGTGTTTATTATCTGCTTTTGATGGTTCTGTTTTTTGTTCCTTGTCTTCATAAACCGAATTGGATAATTCATTTTTATTATAAACACTACTACTACTACTACTACTACTTTCTACTTGCAGACTGGTCCCATTGTAATTTTATTGAAATCTGTTCAGTAGTTTGGTATTTAAATTATAATAACTGGAATAAATATATGGATGATCATATAGGCAAACATTCTAAAATTGTATATATTATTATTTTACTATTCCGATTGGATCCCTTCAGGGTTTTTACACTCATTTTTTATTTTTATATCGCAGTATAAGTAGAAAAGATATTTGAAAGGATACTAGGTAGGTAGGTAGGCGTTTCATGCGTTCACTGATCGCACCGGCTTAGCTCATCTTCTTCAATTCTTTATCTGTCAAAGCCTGTAGATTTCTCAATAGCTCAAGAAACTCTATTCAGTTAAGTCTCGTGTGAAAGCCTACATCGTCACAGAAGGTAGACGTGGGGCGAGGCACGTCGACCGGCTGTACGCCGATAACGGCCAACGATACCCGCAATCGACGACCGCACATTGATGCTTATCAAATCGGCGGAAAATAGAAAAGTGTAGCGTGAAAATTTTCTGATAATAGGAAACAGAAATATACTCGTGTTTCAACTAGAACCATGGTCTAGTCATAATGTGTAAGATGTAATTTCAAAGACTTTAAAAGATCATAATGCAACACTTTGGTTATCCTAAATGACAGAAATAACCGGCCAAGTGCAAGTTGGACTCGCGCAAGAAGGGATCCATGTCATTATTAAAAAATCATGGTTGTAGTATTCCGTTTTTTGTTTTTGTTGTTATAGCGGAAATAGAAATACATCACTGTGAAAATTTCAACTGTCTAACTATCACAGTTCATGAGATACAGCCCGGCGACAGACGGACAGACAGACAGACAGACGGACACCCTTAGTAATAGGGTTCACTTTACACTTTGGGTACAGTATACAGAACAGAACCCTAAAAATGTAGAGGCGCTCTATGGATTAATTTATACTTATAGCTTCAGTGATTTAATTATGCATTAAAGATGAGAAGACAATTGTTTCTATATAAAACATAGGCTTTAGTTAGTTGGTCACGTGATATAAGACACAACAAAACATTGTTCCCGCCTATTAGCAGCTAAAAATAACCTGAAGTCATATGAGTTTAGTGGCTGCGAGCCAAACACGGCTTTGGCCGAATGCACTCGCTTTACGCAAATTCATTGTGAAAATATTTACAGTGTTAAAATAAATAGCAATGTAATTGCTACAATAAACTGAGTTAAAATTAAACGGCTTTTCACACTTCCCTGCTTTAATTAGGTTCCCAGGAAACTGAAATCAGCTAGACTTGAAAATATTGAAAAGGTAACTTGAAAACACAAACATTATTTATGATATCGAAACACGAATTAGGTAACTAGGTACCTATCAAAGTACCTAGGTAATGTACAATACAATCTTAACTAGATATAAAATAATAATTATGATTTATAGTTATAAAATAAAACAAAAGAAATAGAAAAGATAATAATGATATTATAGAAATCTAGTGTCCTTTTGGACATACATTTTTTATTCAGGTTTTTAATGGAATTATCGCGAAAATAAATAAATAAATAAATAAATAAATAAATAAATAAATAACGCCCAACGATCACATACATAGAGCCTGGACCCTAACTAGGATTCCCTGTATCTAGGGACCCAGGAACTACGAGGACCATGGTCCCACAACACCCAGACACATAACAAGCATTTGCGTTATTTTTTTTGGTGCACAAATACTTGTCCTGTCGCGGGAATCGAACCCGCCACCTCCTGGTTATGAGCCAACCTGCTCAACCACCACACCACGGAGGCTGTCAAGGAAAACTTAATTAACTTAACTAGCGACGGTCAAAATTTTACACATTTTTAAACTAAGGTTTTTAAACATTGACCTAATCGTCTGGGACTACTTATTTTATAGGTTACGACCCAAATCACCCTACTTTTACTGACTATTATCTAGTGTATACCTACCTACTTAAATGCCTTATCCAAATAAATGTATTTTTGTAAAAAATAACAACATCAATCCGATAAGAAAATTTAAAATAAAAAAAGTTAAAAATCTTTTTAGTTGATTTAACAATTAAACTCAGTAAAAGATCTAGGTATTGATTTACAAAATTACAATTATATTTATAAAATGTTCGAAGCTTGTAAATAAAACTACCGATTTGGACGCCGGAGAGCATTGACTATGAAACCAGTTGGCCAATGATATAATTCCCCCTCATACGACAACTAGAAGCTTATGTCCACTACTAACCTCTGCGAGCGGGGGCATGTTCCCAAAGTCGATGCGCTTAGCAGCCGTGTCTTCTAAAAATTAGATTGCTTCTTCTACAGAAGTTATCTTAACGGGATCTCAATAACATATAATAATAATAATAAATAATAATAAATAACGCCCAACGATCACATACATAGATCCTGGACCCTAACTAGGATTCCCTGTATCTAGGGACCCAGGAACTACGAGGACCATGGTCCCACAACACCCAGACACAGAACAAGTATTTGCGCTTTTTTTTTTTTTTTCGGGCATAAATACTTGTTCTGTCGCGGGAATCGAACCTGCCACCTCCGGGTTATGAGCCGGCCTGCTCAACCACCACACCACGGAGGCTGTCAAACCATATCCCTCCCCTACCTTGATTCCCACCTTCCCTTCACTCCCATCCACCTTCCATGCGGTGGGGGAAAGAAGTATACAATAGCATCGAACCCCTACACCTCGCATAAAATAAAAAAACCTCGGCAAGCGAGTCGTGTTTGTAGGAGAAATTTTGGTCACGAGCTATCAACGGGCTTTTTAATCATTGCCTGAGAGATACCTACTACTACTTACGTAACTCTATTGTATAATAATTATCGTATGTGACGTATTATTGTACAATATTCAATCGCTAAGTGTACAGTAAAGTGCAAACATGTGACGCTTAGCGACACACCCAACTACAAATCTACAATACTTAGTTCATATTTACATTTCAGTGTAGGTACCTTCACGCGTGCACGCCTATTATAATTTAAGTTATAAGTACCCACAGAGCAATACGCTTCGCTCAGGAGCGTAATTTTTTCCTTGCTCCGTCTTAGAGCATTCAATAAATGCTCTAAGCATAGAGATATATGCTGTACGCTCTAAGTGCTCTGTGTGGTTATACCTGTTTATTATTTATTGATACTGAAAACTATATGGATGGGTCTTTTTTAATATCATATTATAAGCTATTTTATTAAAATGTTTTGTAAAAACTTTTAAAATACTAACGATGGTACTAAGCACATTCATAGAGACATATTTATATAATTACTTCGTCCAATTAATGGTGTGCTAATTTTGAGGCTTACCTATCATTAGTATCTTTAAATTTTTATCGCTAATTATTACTAATACCTACACACTTAATACAATTATCATTATCTGTCAGGTAACAACTGGTTACCATCCGGGCTAGCATGCGCATCGCGACAAAATTTTCTCGATATTTTTGTTTCAGGTACTAGCTGTACCTGAAACAAAAACGCATACATTAGTTTAAAAAACCGAAATTTTTGAGAAAAAACCGTTTTTCACGGTTATTTTTCGGGGGCCGAGCAAACTTGCGCCTTTTTCGGCGTCACGGGTCTCAATAGAACCGCGTGCGCGTCCCGCATCTGAAACCGTGAAGATCCGGGGACAGCCCCATACTAAATTTTCAAATTAGTAATAAGTCAAAAAACCGTTCAAAAATCAATTTCTCGTGTTTTTTACGAGATTTTTTAGGGTTCCGTGCAAACTTACACCTGAGCGCCTCCGTCACGGGTGTCAAAAGTTCCGGGAGCACCCCGCGAACCCGATCCTGTAAAAATCCAGGACCTTCACATACAAAATTTTTACACCCAACAGTTAAAAACTGTTCGGATTTCATTTTTTCCGAGTACACATCTCGTGAGTGACCGTGACAAGACTATGGTAGCGCCTAAGTGCGTCTCATTCTGACAGCGACGATAAGTTTTCTCGCGATGTACGTAACGACCGCAGAAATTATTTATCACTTTGATAGTGTTAAAAATAAATAAGACATAATAATCACATGTTAAATAAAAAGTAGAATGTTTGATAAATCAGTTATACAGTCTGCGGTTATGTCGTGACAAACCAATATAAATATACCTACTTTTCTTTACTTGAAAACTTAGAAAATTCATAATTCATGCACAAACATATCGTCAAGATATCGTCACGTAATGTGGAAAAAATTGGGGTTGTATCCACCGATACCGGGATCAGATTGAATTGTCCACGGATCCCGGTTGACTTGTTGGCAAATTAATATTATGCTTACAAAAATACAAATTACATCAAAATAAAAATACCTAACTATGACAGCTATATGATTGAGAAAGAAACGTGAGAGCTTTCTTCGCTCCTGATAAATATTTGTACATACCTACTTATAAACATTACAGATTAGGTAGGTACTCTACGGTACCATGTGTTGATAGCTATATACTTTGTGCAGAATTGTAGTTGTAGAATAATAAATCTAAATTAAAAATTCGACACCCTCTGAGAATACCATAAAGTTGCCTCTAGCTTTCATTTCAAACAAAAATAAATCAAAATTGGTTAATTACGTTTCGTAAGTCAATCAGGGAACATTTTTCCAAAGTTCATTATTAAATAAAATCTATTAACTCTTTTTTAAACTTCTAGCGACACGATATTGAACATGCATTGACGGGCCCGATAGCTCAGTTGGTAGTAACCCTGCCTTCTGAACTGAGGACTGCGGGTTCGATTCCCACGCAGGACAAACATTTTGTGTGATGAACATAGATGTTTGTTCTGTGTCTGGGTGTTATATTGTATTCTATGCATGTATTTACAAACAAAAAAGTATCTAAGTATTATATCAGTTATCTGGTTCCCATACAAGCTTTGCTTAGTTTGGGGCTAGATGGCGCTGTGTGAAATGTCCACAATATTTATTTATTTATTTTATTTTGTTATGCATGCATTGTTATAATTGTTATTCTAGTTTTATCTCAAATGCATTCTAGAAGCAACACATATAATAATTTGTAAAGCTAAGTATTTTGCTTTCAGGATCGCAACTCGAACCTCGCAACCGTTCCACGTGGCCCTCGCTGCCGTGGTGCTGCTGGCCTGGTTCAGCAGGCCAGGCTCCACCAGCTGTCTGCGAGGCTGGCGCGCGCTCTACGTGGGCGCGCTCGCCACGCACCTCGGCGCGCAGGTCTGGATGACGCTTATATCGGGTGAGTTGATTCGACGTGGCCACAGATGTATACAGTATACAGGGGGATGGTCAAATTTTTAGCAAATATGCTAATTTCAGCACTAAGTATTACAAGTCAATATGATACTACAAACAAAAAGTGTATAAGTTATGTATCAGTTATCTGGTTCCCATAGTACAAGCTATGCTTAGTTTGGGGCTAGATGGCGCTGTGTGAAATGTCCACACATATTTATTTTTATTTTTTATACTTAACCTGTTAAAATTAAATTTAGTGTTGAAGATTCGAAGAACAATTTATTTAAGGGAACGTTACAACGTGCATAACGTCAACATTAAAAAAACAAGCTCAAGCTAAGCTAATCGAAATAAACTAAGCTTATTACGATTTTTTATTGATTATATTGAGTTTAAAGAGCAATAAAGGGATGCTAACAGGTTCATAATCAAAGAGAATAAGTACAAACATTTCGATAGTAATATTAGATACTTAATTTTGGATCAGCCTAGTGAGCACACGTTTGCTACAATTGTTAGATTTAGCCTCAATGTGTCTCAAAATAAATACACGAGTCTCAGAATAATTCTAAGACACGAGCGAGTCTTACGAGTTACTAGAATTTATGAGATCTTTTCTTTGATAAGTCGCTTACTAAAATATTTCTCACACAATATGCATTTTCGTCTTAGTTAAGCATACATACATGTCTATACTCTAAAACGTTTTATTGTAGAGAAATAGGGCAATTCTGATAATAGAGTTAAGTAGGTACTACAGAATCCAACCATAATAAAACTTACGTACAAGTTCTCGAAGCCGCCATAAAAATACCTACTAAATTCTATTACCGTCGTTACTTACAAACATTACACAAGGATTACTACTAATAGTACTTAATAAGTAGGATCTGGTGATGACCACTTAAAGAGGAAGCTTGACACCAAATATTATATAAAAATAAATAAACAATTGGACCGTGTCTTCAATGTAGTACATCTCGGTTAGAATCTAATGAAAAACTATTTTCAGAGAACAAGAGCTTTTTTTTGGACCCGATTGGGTATAAGCTATTGAACATGTTATGCCAAAGTTTATGTGAACATAAGTACCACTAGCTCAAAGGCGCGCAACGAGCTATGGAGAAAGGTATGCTCGGTGTTGCCCTGCGAGATAAGATCCGGAACGAGGAAATCCGCAGAACGGTTAAAGTGACCGATATAGCTCTTAAAGTTAGCAAGTTGAAATGGCAATGGGCAGGCCACATCGCTCGTAGAACTGACAACCGATGGGGAAGAAAGGTTCTCGAGTGGCGACCACGAACCGGAAGGCGCAGCGTAGGCAGACCCTCCACTAGGTAGACCGACGACCTGATGAAAACCGTGGCGAGCAGCCGCTCAAAGTGGCGCTCTCTGGGGGAGGCCTATGTTCAACAGTGGACATCTACGGGCTGATGATGATGATGATGATGATGAAGTACCATTATCTATCTATATGTACTATTAAATCTTCTGCAGTAATATTTTATTTTATTTTTTGGGCATTATATATATGTTAAAAAAACATTTCCAAAAGATTTCCTTAGGTTCGGACAAACTATAGTAATATTTATTCTTTCTCTTAAAATAAGATTCTTTCTTTTGTGATTGACTTGAGCTATATTGATGATAGAAGAAACTCGAAAGTGATGTACCTGATACCCTAATTAATAACATCATCATCATCATCATCATCATCAGCCCGCAATAGTCCACTGCTGGATATAGGCCTCTCCCAAGGTACCTACGCCATTGAGCCCGGTCTTTCGGCTCTTCTCATCCAATTACTGCCAGCCTCTCGGCGCAAGTCGTCGCTCCACCTAGTCGGTGGGCCAAGGTTTTCCACGTTTGCCGAGTCGCGGTCTCCACTCAAAAACACGTCTTCCCCGAAACGGTTGTCGGTTCTTCGGCAGATATGACCAGCCCACTGCCACTTCAGTTTGCTAATTCGGTGGGCTATGTCGGTGACCTTGGGTTTCGACTTTGAATACTGACATAAAATACATTATTTATAGAAAACCCATAACTAAGTAGGAAAAGAGTCGGAAACCTATTGTAATATTCTAAGTTCTAACGATAACACTCATCGACTTGAATGGTAGTTTTAGATAAGAGTATTAGCAGATGATGATGCAGGAGGCGAGCAGCCGCTCTAAGTGGCGCTCCCTGGGGGAGGCCTATGTTCAGCAGTGGACGTCTTCAGGCTGTTAATGATGATTAGCAGCAAGGCCACTAAAATGCCACTAAACCATTATTGTATTGATACCTGCCTATTTACCTAAACTAATTCCTATTAGTATTTACACCTATTGTTTTTAACTCGTTACAACTGAATATAATCTTGCGAGTGTATAGGTATCTTCTAGGCAAGCATGTACCACCGTAGACCACAACGTCACTTTCGATCAGATGAAATTGCGGTCAAATACGGGCCTATTTAGTTATATAAAAAAATTAACACTGACACAAAGATGTATAATTTACAACAAGCAATTATAGTGAGGTTTTTGTCAGGTCAATATAATTAGTTATTAGGTCCTAAATACATACATAACAGCACTGTACATAAAAGATCTGCTCTACCATGAAAATTACCACAAATTACCATTTTTAATTATAATGGGTAGGTACTGCAAAAGCAAATGCATCCTCCACGACCCGCAACGTTTTTCTCATGAAATAATTTTGTAAGCCGAAAAACAGGTCTTACGCAACCCGGTCCTTGTTAATAAGGTAGTAATTGCATTTTAATTATTTCTTCGTTCTTTCACGTTACAGCAGCATGAATGCAATCCGGATGCTTTGTGAGATGCGTATTCCTTTGAATCCTTTATTTTTTATCTGTAAGTGCCTGGCAGCATTTTACTTCGTGGGAACAAAGTAAGATAATACCTACTTTAAACTTCAAACAAATGAATTGCGTATTCAGGTACTTACTTAGTAGATTTCATTGGATATTTTTTTTACAAAGCAACGTACGAAACATTTTTAAAGTGATTACGATGGTTTGACGACTGAACACAACGAAGACCTCAATTATTTACATTTAACAGGTAGTCTTTAGAATATTTTGACATCAGAAACATGCAGTTTGGATGTAAGAACTGGGAAGAACTTAATTTGACTGTGGCATGTATAATGAGACTCAAAGTGCTTCAAATTACATATGTTTTGTTTTGAGGGTCACAGTACAACCGTGGTGGAAAAGAAACCGGACCTTAACATTAACTTATTATTTTTGCTCTTAAATATACAGCACCATATTTTTTGGTTTATTAGCACCCACAGAGCATTGAAACAAATGACACTTCGCACCTGAAGCGTTATTTATTTTTTGCTCTGTGTTAGCACCAGAAAGTTTCGCTTGTCAGCTGACAACATGTTATTTTATTCACATTAAAGAATTTAAAATAGGTTTTTGAAATAAGATACAATATATTACAAGTTATTTACTTAGGTACTTATCTTTACTTTATATTAAAGTTTAATGACGTGCCTATTTAAAAATAAAATGGGTGTTCCAATATTTAACCATCTTTGTTTAATAGTTATTCTAGTTCCAAACCAGCATGAGCTTTTAAAGCTCTTCGAAGCTTTGTGATTAAGATAAGTCGATGGAAGTCACGTAGACCCCTTTTACAACGGATAATACAAACTTATTTAGGCACATTAGTATTTATTTATTGAATTGATACTGACGAAACAATCGTTCCGGAGTTCCGGGCTTTATTAATTTGACCTTTAAGATAATTTCAACAATGCCACATACGTTCGTATTGAAAAGTCACTCAGTGCGATCCAGTTATCCCTACTTTAAGACTATATTACCTAACTTACTTCCCAGGACAATAAAACTATGATAAAACTGAAAAACGTTTGATCATTTCATTTACTATGAAATACACAATACGGATGCACTTGCGAATAATAATAAAGAGCAACAAAACTTAACAAAAAGGAAAAGAAATGCTTTTTCTCTCCATACTAATTCCGTTCCCGCCAAACCTACTCTAAGCTCTTCTAGAGGTTTGTTGTGTTGCCATATACAAAAACAATATTTTCATTGTGGCAGAAAATAAAAAAGTTTTCTCTTGTCATCCAGTAGGGCGATTATGTAACTTTTATTTCAATCAGTTTCATTAAGAAATATGTATTTATTATAGTTTTGCGATTATGTACGACATTCTGTATCAATCAAAGTCAATAAAAGTTCGATTGCAACAAGTTTGCTACAGAAAAGGATTTGACAGAACAAAAAAAATTTCATCGATATGAACATTTGCGATTACGTACATAGATTTCAGCCGAAATGACGGCAGAAATTACATTCTCCATAGAAACAGGCTAGAGGTTGTTTCTTGCGAACTTTTATTGTTGTTTTTCTTCACATTGAGCATCTTCAAGCAATATAAACGCATAAGTAGTAAATCATAAAATACTTACTTACTATATCCAGTGTGACCATCTAAATAGCAGATTCTGCCCTAAATAGGCTAGAAATCTTCCTCAACAAAGAAATATGCCTCAAGTCTTTTATAATATATTGCTAGTTGACAAAACCCGGCTCGCGCGTGTTAATAATTTTTACGTCTTACCTAACCCTGTTTAAGCGGCTTCAATATATTCAATATATTGATCGATTGTTCGTGTTACGTTGGCGGGCAAAAACGTCGTTGGCTGTACGCGATTATCAATAGTTATGTATCCTCCTCTCTTCTAATTTTTGCGTGCCCGACAGGGCCCATGACGTTTATGTTTATGTTTCAGCCCTTTGGGGGCTGACCAATGAATAAAAAAGTAATCATATGCAATTTTTATTTATATCTTAAAAGACAAATAACAGTCAATTAGCGCGCCAGTTTACCGGCAGTAGGATATTGATCGGATGAAAACTATCTTAGTTACATGGTTGCTAGTGAGGCGCTCCCTCTAGTCCGCACGGCAGGTATGGTATTTAGTTTCTTCTAGTTTCAGTGAGGAAGTCTGATGAATGAATTACAAATTAATATTATTGAGTTATTAAAACTAATAAAGAGCTGCAGCTATGAGGCCTCCGATTTTTACTTCAAAATATCAATAACCTCCATATCTGCCGAAAGATGCCACGTTTTTAAAATAGTAAACTTGAGAGCTAGTTCTGCCAAATGGCAGAAATCTGCCACAAATGGTCACAATTATTATAACTCTATTTTTTCATTGACAATGACAATGACATTTCCTGTTTCAACAAAAACATAGGCCAAAGGACCGTATAATGCAGCCATATAAAAATGATTAGTCATTTCAACACGTTTTCTATATAAACCTTGCTTTTTAAATTGGTCGGGTTGGCTGCAACTTCACTTTGGTTGTTATCGATAAAAACCGATTGTAATAGAAATAAAAACCCTTACGTAATCGCAAATTATCGATACACACATGTAGCTATTTCAAATGTGTTTCAATCAACCCAGTGTTTGTAACAGCTTTACATAATCGCTCTACAGGTATCGCCTTATTCTTCTCGCTGCCGCGGCATGAGTTCGGGCGCGTGCAGGCGGTGCTGTTCCCCCTGTACTACGCGTTCAACGCTGCCATGAGCCTGCTGGCACTGCTGGCATACTTCCGCACGCAGTGCCTCACCAAGTTCGAGAATACGAGCTGGATACAGGTACCTACATTTCACTCTGTAACTCCCAGCGTACACGCGTGCATTGTTATTCAACTGTCTTCTCAATGCTGGGATTCCAGCTAGGCGATTGTGTAACTTGATTGCAGCCACTAGACACACAAAAATGTATGGATTTGACAGTTTCAATACGCAGTTTAGGTGCACAATTATTATGAAAATTTTCAAATTCGTGATGAAATTTTTCCTGTTGCATTGCTGTCAAATTTACGTGATCACCTAAGGTTAAAATTTTTCCTGTTGCATTACTGTCAAAGTTACGTGATCACCTAAGGTTAAAATTTTTCCTGTTGCATTGCTGTCAAAGTTACGTGATCACCTAAGGTTAAAATTTTTCCTGTTGCATTACTGTCAAAGTTACGTGATCACCTAAGGTTAAAATTTTTCCTGTTGCTTTGCTGTCAAAGTTACGTGATCACCTAAGGTTAAAATTTTTCCTGTTGCATTACTGTCAAAGTTACGTGATCACCTAAGGTTAAAATTTTACCTGTTGCATTGCTGTCAAAGTTACGTGATCACCTAAGGTTAAAATTTTTCCTGTTGCATTACTGTCAAAGTTACGTGATCACCTAAGGTTAATCTTATTAGTAAGTTTATCGTGTGTATTTATACACCTGAATATTTGTCTGTGACATCGTAGCATCCTAGCGTAATTAGCTTCTAAAAGGATGAAATATTTTTTCGAAGTTTGACGAAAAGTAATATTAAATTAGCTCTAGGTACAACCTTTATTGCGTAGTATTGGCCGTGTGGTCCCAGTTTGCGACTAGGTCTACTCCATCTCTTCCTTTGTTAGCAAAAGCCGGCTAAGAACATATATCCAGAGAACGGGCAAGCAGCATTACGGCTGTTGATGTGATGGATGTGTGTGATGATAATTATGATATTGAAGATATGACCTCAGCCAGAAGCCTCCCTCGTAAAATCTATTGTATTTTTTTTATCCATGACAACTTACTTTGTACATTATAATTATTAACTTTTTATTTTTTGTAAATCTTGAATTATCTTGCTCCAAAAACCTGCTAAGCAATAAGATAGGTACCTACACCTAAGTATTACTTTAAAATTGCTTCTTGTACTTACTTACCTACGTCTATCTCAACACTACAGCTTCGGCGCCGGATGAAATGATAAATCATCTTGTAAAATAAAGTTAAGTGTATTTAGTTCACTTTTAACAGTTTTAACTGAGCGATCATTAAATGAAAGCTTTCTCAAGGGTCAATTTTATTACACAGTAATTATCTGTACAAATAAAAATTGGCATTTCTTTAAATGGTTCTCTTATACTTAAGTATTTACATATACGCTATAGGTACACGACCGACGTGTGAAAAGTTCATGATCACAGTATGACAGATATTAATTAAATAAATGCTCATAAAAACTTAATAAACGTAAAACGTGGCGCCGAGAAAATTAATAGTAAGTAGGTATTACCGATAAATGAATAAAGTTTCTTTAATGATTTAAGTACCTACTTAATGGCAGTTATTTGGTACTTATCATAAGTATCTACATTCTGTTTTTTTGCCTGTAATTTGCACCATTTTGTCAGCTCAATAGAAAAGCGGGCCTTCTTTCCAATTGACTAAATATATTATTGTAATGAATTGTATTTTTAGATTTTTTAGAGTAAAGAGAGAGTGAAGTTCAGTAATTTTTTATTTTCGTGCATCAAATAATTCCAAAAAAAAACTTAATTAAGCAATAGCTTAATTAAGCAATATAGTTATTAGTTTAGACTCAACTTACAGTACCTAATGATGATTAATGAGAATTTTAGACATGTTTCAATGTAAAAATAAACACGATTGCAAACACTAGCAATAATTCTTCAATTAGTACTTCAATAGGTACGTCGATGCAAATTGCTCAATTAAAGAGGGTTCAGAAGCCTTCACTCTCGCAATTTACTGACCGTTACACCGACTTCTTTTGTACAAGTTTAATACTAAATTGACGGTTAATAATGTTAATCTCGGATAAAGTAAATGCAAGGTTCGGTTAAAGGTCACGGTGGAGATAAAGTTGCGAGTGCTGCAATTCTATTGAAACTGTTGGGTTGTTTTTTTAAATCTACATGTAACCGGATATCCGGCGTTTTTTTAAAGCGTTAAAACATGGGTAATAAATAAATAACAGCAATATAGCTTACCTTAATTTTTAATGTCAGCTTTTATAAATGAGGCCAAAATTAATCTTTGTGTTCTCCTGGAATTACCCACACACAATAAAAGTCGTACCTAGAGCTAATCTTACCTACTAATTGATCAAGATCAAGTCACTTTTCGAACAAACTTCGAAAAAATATTTCACCCTTTTCGGTCATACATTGCGCTACGATGCTACGATGCCTACGATATCATGATGCCTACGATGTCATGATGCCTACGATGTCACAGACAGATATTTACACAGAGGTACCGACACACGTTAATTCTACTACACCCCTCCATTTGCGTAGGAGGCTAAAAATTGGAATGAACTCACTGAACTGTGCACTATACCTAGTTATCATTTTATTCAAAATATATCTCTATTGATTTTTAAATAACTCGTGTTTTTTGTTCTAAGGTACCTAATAATTACATAGACCTACATATTTTCCTAATCGTTTTTTAAATCCACCGTTACTTAGTTTACGAGGCAGATCGTTAAACGTGCGTGTCCATTGTTCCAGCTAGCGCTCCTGCTAGCCGTCTTCAGCATCGAGTTCTACGTGCGACTGCGGCTGGTGCGGCCCATGCTCCGCGCCAAGCACGTCAAGACGCAGATGGAAGAGGCTGCAGGGGGTGGCCAGGAGGTAAATATCTTATTATCCAAAACCACAATAGCGTTTGTTTTCAGCTATCATTATTTTCGTGACATATCAAATTATGGTGACACCTACCTATATCACAGACCACATGCTCGTAGAACTGACAACCGATGGGGAAGAAAGGTTTTCGAGTAACGACCACGAACCGGAAGACGCAGCGTAGGATTTTCACCAGATCGTCGGTCCCCACTGCGGACCGACGATCAGTGGGGCTAGCACGGACGGTAGAAAAAATTGTCTCTCCCCGTGTTATGTCACATTCTTCATACAATTTACTTGTCAAGTGGAGTAAAACAGGGGAAAGACAATGTTGTCTACCGCCCGTGCTAACCCTACTGGTGAAAGCCGCGGGGAGCCGATGGATGCAGGAGGCGAGCAGCCGCTTTAAGTAGCGCTCTCTGGGGGAGGCCTATGTTCAGCAGTGGACGTCTTCGGGCTGTTGATGATGATGTACCTAATTATACCTACCATATTTTTTTGTTTGATAGGCTTATGTTTTACTACTACCTCACCTGATGGAAAAAGACGATGCGATCTAGGATGTAAAACGCTTGCGTTGAAGATAGTCTCGATTTGAAGACCTCAAGGTTGTAGTTTGCCAGCGTCAGACACAGATTCGCTTCGCCGGTGAGGTCAAAGTACCACCCGTAGATTAGTTAGCTAGACGGTCGTGACTTTCCATGGGTCCACTCTTCCAGTAGATGAACGTCTTCTGGATCGTCTTCTTCATTTAGCAACGCGCGGTCCAAGCCTAGACTCGTACCTACACCGAGGATTTGATATTATTGTTGCCTCCCATTTCTGATGGCCATGCGTCTACCCTCGATACCTGGTAACCATGTAACGGTCGGTAGAGAACAAGTAGTATTAACTCTTTTAACAGAAGCTATAAGTAAAAGTAGGTAATATAGTTCAGAATCGTTTGCCTTATGTAGCAACAAGCCACTGCTTATTTAGAAAGCAACGTACCCAAACCAAACAAAAGTGCTTGTTAGCTTGTATAAGTATTTAATCGTTACACAACCGATACCTGACACCATATCGAATGTCCTCCACGATGGCTATCCATGAATCATGAAGTCCACGTGCGAGACCGAACTGTTTGTCGCTATGTCAACTTTCAGTTACAAGGTTTAGGTACCCATGTACCTACTTACCTGAATACCTAACTACTCTGTTTTGAAGGCGTGTCCAATTATGACGATAATTCATTACTTTACCGTGGTAGTGGCGTAACGTAAGACGCTGCAATGGCGTTGAATTCTTTCTTGCTAATGATTTGTGCAATTATGTAATTGAAAACTGATTCAAAACGCTTTAACAACAACTGCGCAACAACGAGAATGAAATAATAAATGGGCAAGAAAAGCAGCATGCGTAGCAGCTTAGATAATTATTTTCTTTTCAATATTCCCCTAAAGTCTAGTGTTAAGTGGTGCATTCCAATGCCACCAACTTGTCTGTTCTAGTGAATACTTTGTTGTCTCTTTTTAATGAGGCCATTTCCTGAACTATTAAAAGGCGATGGTTAAAAATCGACTGGAACAGATAAATTGGTGGCACTGTACTAAAAGAAAGTCGAGAACGACGCATTCTTCCAATAGAAAGCCTAAGAATTCAAAAGAACTCGGTTACCTCATCTCACGGTCCCGCACGTCACGAATGATACGTAGAACCGGAATACCTATAGGTATCCTTTCATTTCTGTTGAAAAGGTTTAACTGAAAGGCCAAATTGCCACTCACTTTCCCGATAGTTGAATGATACCTCTATGTGACATTACTAACTGACCTAGAGTACCTAGGTACCTAAATGTGTTAGAGGTTTAGTAACTCCCAGTTTTAGAAAGTTTTCATGCCGATATGTTAAGGCTAAGTCTAGGCGTTGTTGGTACCTATTTTGTCCGTAGTATTTTTGATCTCTATCTCCTATTCCAACGTCCATTTGACTAAAACTGTACACCAGAGAGAAAGAAGAGAGAAGAAAGATAGAATAAAAATTAAATTGGCATGGCTACCTTGTTTAAAATTTCCTCAAAATTCTACAAAACTTTGACTCTAATCTTGTATATTTTCCACACCACTTGACTTGATCTAACATGTTTACCCTTTGTTTCAGGTGGGTAAGCTGGTTCTCGGTGAGCTGGCGCACTGTCCTCGCTACCTCCGCGTGTTGCGTAACTTCCGCGCGTACCACTCGTCCATCGTCATGGGAACCATGATCACGCTGGGCTGTTCTCTCTACTCCGTCTTGATCCTCGTCGACTCTATGTGCCGTTGATGGAGAACTACGCCTTCTGTTTACGCTACACTGTGTACACTTTCAACTCTTTAGTTGGTGGTTGATTGAAATCTCAGAATACTTTGCAGGTGTTCTTAAAATAAAGAAAACAGAAATACAGCCAATAAATACAGGTGGAGAGCGTATTTAGAGATTTTTAGAAAAATAGCGTCACAATTAAGGTTTCAAATTGAATCCTAAATAAGCTCGTTTCTTCAAACGGAGTGTAAACTATCTATGATTGTTTAGATAGCAGGATACCACCGACGATCCAGTTTGTGGGTCCGTTTCATAATGCAGAAAATCTAGTTAATCTAAGTAGTTCCAAGTCAGGCTGTGAAGTCTGTCTTAGGTACTTTTTACCTAGAGTATTATTATTAAGTAAATTAGCATGAGTGTAGGTGGCGCTGGTCGCTTATAGTTTGTGAGTGTCCCAAATGTTTCGGTTTGTAATTGCTACTTAGGTATTTTAAATGATTATCTACTATCAATACTAATATAGTAGATAGAAAAGCCAACTTATAATTTTTTAGCATTTAAGATATTAATTTTGTCCGAAGCACCGATTTTTTGTATCAAAGGTGCTTCGCAATAATTTAACTTGCCAATGGTGACCATTGTGTATCGCGTTATTTGAATCTAAACTAAACCTAAATTATGGCGGTACTTCTGATAAAGGAAAAATGAAAAAGACAGAAATATATTATATTCATTTAGCTCTAAAGAATGCGACACACAATCGATAACAATGTATGGATACTAATATTTAAGTAGGTATCGACATCGATAAAATGAGCCTTTATAGGCCGCAGCCAGCCCATCATTAAGCTGCTTGATAATGAAACTCAGTTGTCTGCTCTCTAATTTCCTGCATACTGCCATAGTTATAGTTCTAAGTGTAGTGTAAGTAGTCGTTTAACACGACTAAAATGTCGGCCAATAGTCGTAAAGATTCTCCTTGAACGCAGGAAGTTACGAGGCATGCAACTTGTTCAGCGAACTGCGCCAACCAATTTATTCGATACATATGCCGTGTTCACAGAAAGTGGTAGGTTCAAACTTGACATGTTATTTGTACTGTCAAGGTTTAACAGAATTCTTGAGAGATTTTCTCCGAACTTGCCAGTATTGTTGGTGCGCGCTGGATTGTGGCGTGTTGTTGTGGTGACTCTGTCTAGTCGGCAACATATGCGACATCGCGTGGGCACATTTTAATGGAACCGGGACTTAAAAATTCTTCATTTCAATGCAACGTTGAGATGAAGAACTTTAAAGTGGTCAAGCAGCTTATGTATGCCTTTTAAGGCGGATTATTGCACCTTAGTAAAGGTACTAGGTATTCAAGATAATTTTACTTATAATTTGCTAAACCTAGGTACCTATAGGTATTTGAATGTTGTGCTACCTAATTAATTATAGTCGTAGGTACCTACATACTATGATCTGAATGTTGCGCAATTATTTATTTGTGACTGAGAGGACGAAGCGAAAAATTTTAAATAAATAAAATGAATTCTTAACAAGCTCGAACATTTTATTAAAAAATCCCAGTTCTCATTGTCTAGGTACTAGGTAGGGATCATACATAATGTAAGTAATAGACATTTGGACATTTGTATTTGGGTTTGTCAGGCGTGCATCATACATAACGTCATACGCCTCCCCCTGAGAGCGCCACTTAGAGCGGCTGCTCGCCTCCTGCATCCATCGGCTCCCCGCGGCTTTCACCAGATCGTCGGTCGTCGACCGTTGGGCGGTTGGTTATGTGGGAATTAAGTTGTGCATTTCTATCGCTCACTCTTCGACTCTCCTCGGCACCAGTAGGTAGCAGTACCTAACCTAGGTACCCTTCACACTCAAATTGAATCATTCAGTTCATAAATTATGGTCACCCTTTTAAAAAGAGCCACAGGGGGGTCTAGCAAAGATTCCTTTCCATTAGCGACATTTCGGAAATCGCTAACTCTAAAACGGAAAAGTTAGCGATTTCCGAAATGTCATTTCAGGGGGTCTAGCAAAGATCCCTTTCCATTAGCGTTAACGAAGCTTTTAGTACATTTTGGAGTTAGCGTTTGGCGTTAGCGTTAGTGGTTGGTATCTTTGCTAGACCCCCTGTACATTTTGGAGTTAGCATGAGGCGTTCCGGCCTACGCTGCGTCTTCCAGTTCGTGGTCGCCACTCGAGAACCTTTCTTCCCCATCGGTTGTCGCAGCGTAGGCCGGCCCCCCACTAGGTGGACCGACGACCTGGTGAAAGCCGCGGGGAGCCGATGGATGCAGGAGGCGACCAACCGCTCTGAGTGGCGCTCCCGGGGGGAGGCCTATGTTCAGCAGTGGACGTCTTCAGGCTGTTAATGATGATGATGATGATGATGATGAGGCGTTAGCGTTAGCGATTGGGATCATTGTTAGACCCCCAGTACATTATGGAGTTAGCGTTTGGCGTTAGCGAGTGGTTGGTATCTTCCTCACTCTGTTGTAGGTGTCAACGTCAAATCAATGACAAGCAGGGCTTGGAACCGGTTAACGTTTTACCGGTAAAAACCGGTACAAGCGTATATTCTTAAACCACATTTCACTCGTAGCTAAAACCATAAAAAGAACATTATGAAAACCTTTATTAACCGGTTTAGTCTGCGAGAGCGAGAGAGTCGCATGCTCGTGTCCCGCGGCACTCTTCGACTTACGGGTGGGTGGGTAAGGTAAACACGTGTCAACATGTTCCAAAACATGGCTGACAGCTGTGTGCGTGAATGAAGGGGTGACAAAAACCGGTATAAACCGGTTTTGAACTTAACCTTTATTAAAGAAAAAGAAGGAAAGAAACACTTTCTTTGCACAAACTGTACACAACGACAATATGTAGTTATTTGTTATACAAGGGTGCAAAGTTGGTTTTTGGCGCAGGATTGTCCCCGAGCGTAGCGAGCGTTTCAAATGAAGAATCCTGAGCGTAGCGAAGGTTTCAAAGGTACGAGACGCAAAAAAAACTTTGCAGCCGAGTGAAACACACAACTTTTCACCTTACTACAGCGAAGAAAAACCAAGGAAACAGTTTAAAAAGATAATGCTCTCTAGCATTAAGTTCGCCTATGTACCTACATTTTTGTTGATTGTGCAATAAAGCATTTTCTATCTATCTATCTATCTATCTATCTAAAAAGTTAAGAAATTCTTAGCTTATTCATAGTTATGGGTGGCCGTAACGCTTAACATCAGGTAAAAGACTATCTCGTCCCGTCATTCTTTGAACATTAAAGAAAAAGTATTATCAACAAGGTTAAATCAATACTTGACACTGGCTAAATACTCTGCGTGTGTGGAGCCATTATATAAGAAAAAGAAAAAGAATAAAGGAGATTTCCCAGATTTCAAATGCCAAAGAGAATCTTTCCGGGATAGAGAGGTGAAAAAACAATAATAATTTTGTCAAGCAAATAAACATAGGAAAACAGAACCTATCTACTACGATTTATGAACCTATAAGGAATTTTATCTAACCATAAACCTTTAAATAGCGGTTCCGGTAGAACGAAACCGAAAAGAAAAGTTCCCTATGTACTTAACCGGTTCGAAAATTAGCCCGGTTTCCAAACCCTGATGACGAGAGTTTTGGCGGGAACGTGAAAATGTTCACGTCGTTGCATTGTATTATTTCTCAAAACGTGTGCTTTTTTCAGTGTTAATGTTTAAAATTGGTGGCGTTTTACGCATTAAGTGCTGAATTACGAGCATGAGTGTGGTCAAGTGATATAACGTGGTGTAACGTGGTTTTTCGTGTTGCTTCCAAAATTCCATAGAAGCTTCTTGTAAAGTTGCCACCACTTTACTTGAGCATGACTTAGACTGGACTATGACCCGACTTAGACTGGACTATGACTATGACTAAGACTTGACTACGTAAAATATTCTAAAACTAGATGAAAATATACAATACTTGACACTGGCTAAATACACTATGTGTGGAGCTAACATATAAAAAAAAAAAAAAAAAAAAACCCTGACAAGTGTTATCAATTTGTCAATTTTGACATTGTCATTATTGTCAGTCTGTCAGTGTCACTGTCAACTTGTCAACAAAAAACGCAAAGATGGCCTTACGTGGTTTTTTGCGATTAGTTTATTAATTTAGTTTTGAAATAAAATTGCAAAACAATGCAATGTAAATCGTTTCCAGTGACGAACGCCGAGATTTTATCGCTTGACATATGTTTCAGTTATCGAGAAAAACATGTTGTTCATAGGTAGGCTAAAGGAATCCGATACGATGAAGTGTGGTTACAAAAAGCCTTTATTTTCTAAAATGATACTGGATAAATGTAAAACTGTGCTGATCCTTTCAAGTGTGGTGTGCGCTCTTGCCGTGGTGATATCTTTTCAAAGATTATTCAGCTATGATGGAAGATACGCGAAACCTTTCGCGCCTGTACCGTCTTGTTTGTACGGCAATTATTTGGAGCCAGTGCTTGACCGAGGGCACACCACACCGAAACGTCATGACGCAGCTCAAGACGCTGAAGCTGTAGTCTCTCTGAACGCTGCCCTAGAGATGAAAAACAATGGTAAGGCAGACAAAGCCCTTAAACTGTTCAAACATGCGTTTGCACTGTCTCCTAAGCATGCAGACATATTGAATCACTATGGAGAGTTCTTAGAAGACACTAAAAATGATGTGGTCAAAGCAGACCAGCTCTACACTTTAGCTTTAACAAATTATCCAGAACACACAGGGGCATTGGTAAACCGACAGCGCACAGCAAGCATAGTTGAAAACTTAGATAGGGAAATGTTGAAGAAAATAGATGAAAAGAGAGATGCGTTACTGTCAATACCAGAGAACAACTCAGCACTACGAAGAGCCAAGAAAGAGGCTTACTTCCAGCATATCTATCATACTGTTGGTATTGAAGGCAATACCATGACTCTCCAGCAAACTAGAAGTATCTTAGAGACACGGGTAGCTGTTTCTGGTAAGAGTATTGATGAACACAATGAAATTCTTGGACTTGATGCAGCTATGAAATATATTAATGGTACTTTGTTGTACCGATTGAGAGATATCACCATGGGAGACATTCTAGAGATACATAAACGGGTGCTGGGTCATGTAGACCCCATAGAAGGGGGTAATTTCCGCAGGACTCAAGTGTATGTTGGGGGTCACATACCCCCCGGGCCTTTGGAGATACACAAGCTTATGTCACAGTTCCTGGAGTGGCTAAATTCAGAGGATGCTTTGGACTTGCATCCAGTAAGGTATGTTTGAAATAATAATATCTAGAGTGTTGTTTAATAAAGGAAGCATGTGATTAGCAGTGGATGTCTTCTGGCTGTTGATGTGGTTCTTGACACCCTGGTGCAAACATGCGAGGCCCCACATAGAATGTGCAATTCTATCATGTATTTCCCCCCTATCAGGTGTACACACACCCCATGTGGTCTACACAACCTTGGGTCACAAGCACAGCTATGATGTGAAATTAGCTGCACCTAAAATATGTTAACTCTTACTTCCAGATATGCAGCCCTAGCGCACTACAAGCTGGTCCACATCCATCCGTTCATCGACGGGAATGGACGCACATCGCGGCTGCTGATGAACTTGGTGCTGATGCAGGCGGGATACCCTCCTGTCATCATCGCCAAGCAACACAGACATCTGTATTACCAGCACCTGCAGACTGCCAACGAGGGTGACGTCAGACCTTTCGTTAGGTACCTACATAAATAATATTACTAAATTTTTTTTTATGGGTATTATTATATCTACGCAAAATGTGGTGTGTCCAGTCATCAGGATGTATTATACAATCATTGTGTAACTTATATTGTATCTTAGTAAAAGGATCACTTTGATGTTTGTTTGGTCAATGAATTTTTTTTATTAATTGACCAATAATAGACATGTTTGATTTAACATGAGATTACTTATTTTGAAAACAATAGGTTACAGAAAAATACCATGGTATGACTTCCCACACTGTGTGACAATAGAAATGAATGAATATAACAAAAAAAAATGCCTTGTTTATAAAACACAATTTATTATTAGCATGCTGTAAATTCTCATCTTACCTTTCTTTTATAATTTTATACTGTTACCATTTAATATTCCATAGCCCATCCACTCCTCAATCTCATTCAATAATTTTTTTTGACAAACCTATTCTATTTTCGACAACTTGAAATAAAAAGTAGACTAAAAACGTCACAATAGCCCCTCAGTTTCGATTGTCATGGTTTCTATATTATTTCAGTTCGAACAAGTTCATACCTTGGTTTGTTGGTACTACTTTTCCCTTGTACTATTATTTTCATCATTTATTCTGCATCTAAGCTGAAGTTTATAAACTGGGTGTTGTGTTTTCAGGTTCATAGCACAATGCACAGAGCGGACCCTCAACCTGTATCTATGGGCAACCAACGAGTTCTCTCACATGGTGCCTGCAATCGGGGAGCCGCATATACTCACCGGGGAGCCCTTGGAGGAAGATGACAGTTTACTGTAAGCCTTGCCATAATAGAGATAAAGTCTATACTCCTCTAGCACAAGAAATAGAAGTGGGAGGAAGGAAAAATTGTATCAGAGGTTTTGTCTTAGCTGCCCAGCATTGTTGTTGTGTCGTGAGATTTCAGTATCTGCTTTTTTGTTAGACGATGTTAAAGTATAACTCACGCCAGTAAAGTTAGAAGAGCTGACATTTGTATGGTTTTCTCACTCTTATTTGATAGTTGTTGAACTGAGAGATCTTTATTTCTGTCAGCATGAAATCTTTTATTGAGAATGATAGTTCTTTACAATGTGCAGTACCAATTAACTAAGCACATCCTATATGGATAAATTTTCTAGGATCATAACCTATTAGAATTATTTGGATTTTAAGTCTTGCCCTTGTCTTTAAAGACAAATGAAATATTTAATCTTCAATGCCCTTTTGGCATTTGGTAGCAATTTTACCAACAATGACGATTTGAAATTATATTTTTACATCCCTAGTTTTATCCTTTCTTCTGGATAAAACTAGGCATCTTCAAGATGCTTAAAGTAACATTATCACGCATGTAGCTTCCAAATAAAGTAGTCTCAGTAAATCCCCAGATCTAGCAAAGGAACTGAACAACTGATTCCTTTTGAAGGAACTACTGAGATTAATGAAATTAACGATACCTGCGGGCAGGTGTAATTGTATTAATTACCCAAATGTTTGAGCTTATTGACACAACAATATCTTTAGTTTACTGTATGAACATGTGTTAAAATCATAATATTTTGTTTACATAACACCCACTAGACAACCAGAGTAAAATAGACTTCATTTAAATTATTGATTTAACATGGTCAATCTATATACTAATATTCAGCGCACATTGCTAGTGCTCAAAAATATCAAGAAATCTTATTGTTAGGTTGTCTCTTATAAAGTTGTCAACCAAAGATGTATTGTATTTTAATTTATTTGTGGGTATGTAGGTATTACGTCTAAAAATATAATAACCAAGGCAAAGGTGTAAGTAAATCAACTGAATTAGTGTACATATTTTATGTTATTTATAAAAAGTAATAAGTACCAACCTACTTTGGTTTTATATGAAAATATTATTATGAATCACTTAAATAATACTGTGATAATAATTACGCCTATTTAAACTATGTTATAAAATTATGTAAATAGACAATTGTAAATTATTGAAATATTATTTAATTCATTGTTTATGCATCTGAAGAACAGTGTGAAACTATAAAGTGATAAATAAATAAATAATAATTAGCAACTTGCATATTATAACTTGCATATTATTAGTATGAAGTACAGAGGGTCACGTAACCTTGATTACAACCCAACAGGTAGATTCCTAATTAGAATGAAATCATAGTGAAACTGCGTATTAAAGCCCACTAATCGCCGGTTTCATTCAATTATTGATTGTTTGATAGAAACTATCGATTGATGTAAATTCTATCTGTTTTCATCACCTGAAACAAATTTTTCTCTAACCAAAGATGATTTATTAAAACCGTCCTTTAACCTTATAACTTTTAGTTTCAATTTGTTGCAATCAAGTTATGTAATCGTTGACCTGAGTGGACGAATTGTTTTAATAATTAAAATATAATTTTAATAAGTTTTCTTCAGATGCAGTAACTAAACTTAGCACAAAATAAGGTATGATTGAGATTTTAGTGTACAATTTTAAATATTTATGACATAACTTACAGGATGCGATTTGGCAGACTCCATAGGTAGTCGACGATGAAATATACTTAAATTTGTTTTAAAATAACATATTTGAAAATTAAAATCTAATGTGGGCCATTCAAGCATGCTATTACCTTTGTAACATGAGCTAGACACACAAGTGGCGTAAAGTGGCTTTGTTAAAATATCACCATCATCAACAGCCTGAAGACGTCCACTGCTGAACACAGGCCTCCCACAGACGCTACTTTGAGCGGCTGCACGCCAAATGCATCCATCGGCTCCCACCGGCAAAATTGAAATCCCTAAAAATAAAAATGCCAATAGGAGCGATTATTTATAAACACCGAGTAAATCCGTATAGTGATCGATTTTCTCAAGTCAGTTCTTAGTCGCTCCATTGACAGTAAAAACTAAGTTCTATAGCCAGAATTTTCTTTTATTTAGTTTTCCATGTAATATTGAGTATTATGTTTGAAGTTTGAGGCTTTAGGCCCAAAGCTCGGAGACCAAACTGTGTATTAGAGCTTATATTATTATATATTATAATTTTGTGTATCTTGTCTTCCAGAGTCAGTACACTGTGTATTTATTGCATTTCCGTGATACCAGTACAAACTGTTCCTTATTGTAATAAAATACTTTTTCACTTATTTTGGTATTTCATTGAACCTGCCCATGCAAATCACAAAACCGACAGGTGGCAGATTAAAATTATAGTACTAAAGTAGAAGTAGTCTTCTTTTTCGTGTAAATAACTACATATAGAATCTATAAATAATAAAGCTGTTTCCTAATGTTCGTCCCTGCCTTGAATGAAAAGGTAAAATATTCCTCGTGGTCGTGTTGTCTGTAATTTTTACATCCAGAATAAAATCGATCGCCATGGGATCGACAGCGATCGGTCCCTATACCACCCATAACATCTGAGGAAACATCGATGGAACAGTTGTGCCGGCGACCCAAGGCCGTGCTCCGCTACATAACGGAGCTAAGCTGGCAGGGGGAATGCACAATACACCCCATGCGGGACGACAGTACAACCCCCACCCCCTAACCGCCCCCAATTAGAAGATCCTGAATAAAATTGGGTATTACTTCGTTAGATCATCATCAACAGCCTGTAGACGCCCACTGCTGAACATAGGCCTCCCTCAGAGAGCGCCCCCTTGAGCAGCTGCTCGGCTCCTTTGTAGAGATACTATATAGAAAATGTAGGCAGTTAAAAACTAAATGGTAGATTCGTTGAAAGGATTAAAACAACAAACTACAAATTTATCAATTTCGATTAATTTATTATATAATGTGCGATGTTAAAATATGTTTATTACAATAAAGCATTTCAACTAGACAACTAGAGCCGACCACTCACCGCACTCGTCTACTTGTCCATTTAACTCGTACACTTTACAAACCAATTCATTTCAGGGCAAAAATAAACGATACAATCTCAATATTACAATTATTTTATAAAACGTATAATAATAAGAGAGATTTCTTTCAGTACACTCAAACATCGGCGCAAGCAGTCACTCTGATACAGAGTACCGATTAAGTTACATATTTTTAATTATTTTTATTTATTAATTAATAAGCGCTATCTATTATCTCCCTTTCGTAAGCTACAGTATACATAGTACGCCTCAAGGTCAAGCCTGTAAATAATACAGCGGTGTGGATCGGGCGGCGGCGGCGTTTCGTTAATGCTTGTAGCCGCCCGTTCCATTCCCTCTCACAAACAAAACTATATTATTAAGGTATAGTTTTAATTGCACGCGCTGTAACAAGCAAATATCTAGGCCAAGCACCAAAACACTCGAAATTAATACGTTGCGTTTGTAAAATATAAATGTAATAAACGGATAATTTAAGGCTCTGTGCTTTCCATGTTTTATTCCAATGTTGAATTATTCCAATAACGTGAGGTAGCAAAACATCGTTACCAAAAAAAAACCGGCAGCATTGGAACAAAACACGAATTACAATACAATTTGAAGCGCGGTTCGAGCCATCGCACGAAACGCCAGCTCCACGTCACAAAATCAAATATCAATCCAACATAATAAATAAGTCGTGATACAAAAAAGGAAAAAAATAAACAAAATATTAAATGACTTGAAAAACTTACAGTTACGTAGTCTTTTAAGTAGTTTTACTATTTTTATTAATAATTAAAAAAGAAACACGTTTTACGATATTTATGAGGATGAAGTTTAATGATTATTTATTTAATATCAAGGGGCGATACATCTGCGTATAGAAATTTACCTCACCGGCTACTGTGGGTCGCCGTCACGCGACTTGTCCTCAACCTAAAACAGTATGGACGAATCCGTGGCAGAGCTACGCTCTTACGCGATTTACGCGGTAATTATAATCCTTGAACCTTTTTAACTGCTCAGTCATTTCATGACTTAATCGTTCAGTTATATTCCGATAAATCTATGTGGGATTTATTGCTCGCTGATTACAATTTTAACGATAGCACGAGTAGTCAAAGTAATAAAAAGATATGGACAAAAACAGTGGCTCGCAATTTTCACGTTATTCTTTCTCTATCAACTTTATTGTCTCTGTCTTCCATTATAATGATAGAAAAAGACACATAATAAAGAAAAATTTTCACTTTATTCAAGATGGTTTTTGGTACACAATATAAATGCTGTAACAAAACATTTTAATAGGAATAGCGTACATTTTAATATAACCATAAATATTGGAGCCGTTACAAAAGTTTTTGAAACTTGAATCGTGATTACTTGATAGGAGGAACTTGTGATTTGAACATTATAATCGTGGTAATTATATTATTATTATCTTTTACGAACACGTCACAAACAACAAAAATATGATATAAATCTTGATCTCATTTTACTAACTGTTTACTGTACATTAAAACGACGTTAGAAATAAGAATTCGTCCACCGTGCAATAACTAGCTACATAATACTTCATTCAAATCATTACATTTATTTATAGCAAAAGATATGTAAATCACAACGAATCTCTAAACATTTTAGACGTTAAAATCTTTATTACATTAATATCTGTTTAATAGTAACTTTATTATTAGCGCAAATGAATTTTTTCCATAAGCAAATACTACTACACTTACTTATGGAAAAATTGCAATTTTTTGTAAACCAATACGGACAGATCGTTGACAATGCAGACGGCAAGCGCCTCTAGTGGCAGAAATTGGAAGCTATCGAAGTACGGCGTTTTGTAGGTAAAGCTGCGCTGCCCATACTGTTGCTTCGACACATATCAGGCACAGTTTTCACTAAATAAATCCATGGCTATGGATTGCACCGACGATCAAATCAAGAAAAATAGAGTATGGAGAAAAAAATGGTGGAATGGAGTTGTAAAATGGCAAGAATATAGGTAGCAATATCATTTAATTAAGCCCAGTTGAAGATGGCGGGTAAATAGCAAGTGTTAGGAAAAGTTATAGCATGTATTATTTGTTTCATAATATTTAGCCTAGTTCTGTTTGTTAGACCAGTACACTATAGCAGAACCTTAATTTTATTTGGACATCTTAAAATTTAGAAATTGACTTATCCGCGGAAAACTTTTTCGGCTATAAAATATAGAGAGCCATTGGACGATCAAAATTCAAATTCGTTACTTCTGAGTTTGCCTAAATGCGCCGGATATTGATAGTTTCACATAATATATTTTTGTAATTAATAGTACTTTTGTGTGTCTAGCGTAAATTTAAATGTTAACCTGTTCCAGCAATTGTGTGGGGCAAAATAACCAGTCTTCAATCACCTTCGTTCAAAAACAATTCTTTCTTAGAACGCTGTACAAAATTATAAAAAAACGACTACGAACTGGACTCAACCTTTTGTACTTCTAAAACCCCCATTTCGATTCTATATATTTACAATTTTAACGTTACATGCCATTAGTGTAGTTAAATGCATTCGACGAGTCACTTAAAATTTAAATGTAAAAATGAGTGTTAATTAAAAAGAAATGTAATCGCACCTAATGATTTACAATTTACACACACATCTGCGAATGCTAAGTATCCCATAGGAATATGTAACATTCATAGGCACAATAAGTACTACATTCGATTGTACAGTTTCGTTCAAATATATAGCACATATAAGTAGGTCGCCCACTTGAGAAAGGAACAGGACAATCTTGTTACAATAACCGGTCAATCTTGTTAAATGAACCGGACAATCTTGTGCACACATCCCTACAGTAAACAGTCTCGTTTTCGTAACAACCCCGCCGCTTCATCCCAAAGCTACTCGTACAAAATAAAACAAGCTCGGACACGGCAACCAAACGCAAGCGGTAGTCGGTAGGCCAGCTACACATCCATTCATGTCAAACATCGGATATATATCGAATACTGATCGTTCCACCGCGCCGCCACCTGTCAAATCGAGAACTATCTAGGTGAACATAATTTCAAATTCAAATAATAAATGCAATGGTATTTACAATCGATTCGCTTTTTAATCTGTAACTCGTATCGTCCTAACGATGACATGGGAACACGGTGATGGTGTAAAAATGAGCGATAGTCCGCGGTGTGGGCTTCGACGCTTCCGTCTGGTGGTGGCACTAAGTGGCACTGGTGACACCATGAGCAGCACTAGTCACACCGTGAGCGGCACTAGTGACACCGTGAGCAGCACTAGTGGTACCGTGAGCGGCACTAGTGGTGCCGCGGCTGCATGTGGCGAGAGATATGCTCCTCCTGAGTCATCTTGGCTCGGAACTCTGCGACCAGATCTCGAGATTGCGCCAAAACTGCCAGCTGTTCGTTGAGAAGCTCCTCCCATTGCGTCGCGTACGCTGGAAATTGATGTAGCGTGTTACGCCATGGTGTTACTTTAGAACACGCCATTGGAAAGTACCCATGAATGTTGCTTACTCACTCTTAACGAAAGTAAGAGTGAGAAAGCAAAGGTATTCGCGTTTATTAACTTTCCTTGGCACATGTGTTCTGGTAATCGAAATATCGCTAAACCTGTTATGACGTCTCTAACCGATGCAAAAATCTTCGTCCGAAATCGATATGGAAAATTATTTTGGGAATAAATGTCCTTATGCTAAATAAATCATTTCTTTAAAGATCCATTTAAATCTTAAAAGGAGATATCGAAAAAAAATGTAGTGCATTCGAGTTTGGACCAAGTGTAGGTTAAAATATGGTCTAGTTTTAATCTATGTGTAAGCGAAGCGGATTAGGAAAGCTTACGCAAGGATTATATGTACATTAACTTAACCAGAAAACTTCTTGAACCGAGTATTAATTTATCATGACACTTAAATTTAAATAAACAATTTACAAAATAAACAAAAATAGATGTAAAAAAATTTTCCAAATCAAAACATTATCTTTTGTGTAATACACCTTCAGTATCAATCCGAGACTTGCTAATTTTTTTTATAGCTAGCGATTTATCAAACCATATTTTTAGAAAAGAAACGACGTTTTAAACAAAAAAAAAAAAACAATATTCTAATGTTTTCGATATCTGTTAAACTCAAGTCGTATACGCCATCTAGTAATAAAAGCAGGAACCACTTTTTCATAAAACGCCTTGGCACAAATATACAATATTATAAAGCTTAAAATTATAATAGAACCCAATCATCCCGTGAGCGACAGCATTGGCATGTATTTATTATCTTAGCGATGACCCGCGAATAAAACCGCGTTACTTTTGCTTTGTTACGGTTGCACAGCTGCAACTTGTACTCGAACTTAGCACCTTGTCGCAATTACAATATTATACTAGCCATCTTCACTAACATTCGTCCATAAAACCCCCCGATCTTTATTTTACTCGGCACCGAAATATCAGGAGAACAAAACGCATGTGTTAATTTTTGAAATTCAAATTATTTCGTTTCAATCGTATCTCCCAACTGTTCATTCAATTTCAATCTTCTATGAAATTCAAACAACCCAAATATAAAAAACTCATATCGCTGAATTTTTTTGTACTTTTTGTCATCTCATTTTTTTAATGTTAATGAAATTGACGGACTGTGTCTTTCTTAGTCTGTCTTAGTCTTAGGTTCACCTGATATGGTCACGGGTGCCCATAAAAGTTACAGTGCCATTCGGGTCTCTAAAATAAAAGTTTCGTGTGACCCTGCACTACGACATACACATCCTGAGATTACAACATCCTGAGACATCAGCACAGCCTTGCAATAAGGTTACTAGAATGGGAGATAGGCTCATAAAGTCTCATTTGCAGTAATTTCTATTTTAATTCATTGTACATTCCCTCCTGATCCTGACACATCATTTTTCAAACCGTCCAACCACACTTTTCTCGGTCTACCTTAAGATATAAGAGCTAATTATATTTATTAATTATCCGTTGTATTATCTCGAGTAGCAAATGTTGTGTATATTGCGACAAGGCGTATCACCCGAGCCGAGGTACCTATGATCCGATGCGACCGAGTCGCGCCAACGCGGTTGCTCGGGAGGAATCGGACTCGCTTCACGCGCGCCTGCCATCCTGCAACATGCTTGGGACGATATAATACCTTACTTTATAATATCGTCGTGTTGGTATCGGTTCTGTTATAAAATGCTACATTATACTGTGCGTCCATTAGCACTAAATTAGCGTTTCGTTTTTCGTTATTTTCAATCACGTCGTTGCAGTAAATGCGAGCAGCGTTTTTGATACTTTTCTCTCATGGTCCAGTTGAAGTAGAAATGCTTAAAAAATTACTGAATTTAACCACTTTTTACCCACCCAAGGCGATGGGTGAAAATTATCGCTTCTTGACATCAACACTCGTTCCAGTTAGACTGACGTTCGGGGTGAAAATAACGAAACTTTCGTTTATTTCCAAATGGAACGGAAATGAGTAAATGATAATCTTAGTAACTAGTGGAACGGGCCCACCCCCAACGCAGGGCCACAGTCACGATGCTGGGGCCACAGTCCCATCACAAGGACCACATGATGCTGGTGCCACACTTACCGTCCTGGTCGTAGTCCACGTCCCTAGTGAGAGCGAGCAGCGCGTGTGTCCGCTCGTGCACCTGCTGCATATAGTCTGCGATGGCCTTGTGGTTGTCGAGCACTTCCTCTTCCGCTCGCTGCAGCTCGTCGATCGCCTCGTGGAAGTTGTACATCTCCGCAGACATATCGCCTTCCTGGCAAACGTTACATACAAGTGTGTTAAGCTACGAATCGCGCAACCGCCGCGCGACTATAGTTCGACCGCGGCAAACCTAGGTTTAGGCTCGCGAGACATTTTTATCGCAAAATGAGGACCATCATTCTGGCGCTTGGCGTTAGCGTTTGGGATCTTTGCTAGACCCCCAGTAAAGTTATATCAAATTCAATAGTTCTATTGAATTTGATATAACTTTACTTTTTTTTTACTTCTATCCACGTTATTCTTTATGATATAAGAATGATATGTCTTTTTGAATTATCCAAATCGGACTATTTTTTACGGCGATATTAAGTACTAAACATTTGGCAATCTTGCCTGTAAAATCATGCGTCTGACGTCACTGTGACGGACGGAACCGAACCAAACAGAACACTGGGCGTCTTATTGCTGCCTACGGCTAACTGGCGGCGACCGTCATTATGACGTCACGTTCACATAGTGAACTTCGCTAGTAAATTGGACATAATTTCGTCAGTTTTTGTCGTAGAAAAAAAACGTTTACACTGTATGTTAAAGATTTCTTGGCTCTATAAATCTGCATTCACAACTAAAAACGTTACGGATCCTCATTCTTAAGCAGCGCGGCAGCCGCCAACGAGTGTTCATTTTGCAGCGAAAAATGCTTAAACGAGCTTCCTCACTAAGTTTGATAAATAAATGAAATATCGGAACATACTTTAAACCTATTTTTGCAATTGCGTTGTAGCAAGTCATTACTTATATAAGTGACTTCAGTAGATCTTTCTTCCCCATCGGTTGTGAGTTCTACGAGCGATGTGGCCTGCCCATTGCCACTTCAATTTGCTAACAGGCATGATGACTACTATTAAAAATGAACAAGTAAATATTACTTTCATAAAGAAGATTAAAAATGAATGCAATAATTAAAAAATAAGTAAAATCGGTAAATAAATCACGGAGTAACAGATCTTTTTTGTTTGTTTTTTTTTATCATCCACCCGCATCTTCAGTCTACCCGTGAAAATGGTGCATGTAACAGTGCCGAAATATCGGGAACTCAAAAATGATTCTAATCACGGTAAATACCCCGTAAGTACTATTAAAAACGTAAAATCACTACATAAATCACGGAGTAATAAGCATTTAAAGTTTCTGTAGGGGGCACCTCCTGTCCCTTTCTCGCGAAACAGAGCGCCTCCACAGCTACTATGAAAAATCCCCTTTGACGTCACATGCGAAAGAGAAACCACAACAACAGCACAGCAACAACAGCAGCAACAGCTTAGTAATGAGGTACTATGAACGACCTTGCTCTGACGTCACTGGCCGTTTGAGCTTATCTCTTTCTATTACGGTTTTTAAAACGCTTGTAACTTTGTCATTTTTTGAGGTATTTTATTTTTGTTTACACAAATGTTTATCTTTTGAGGAATATTATTAATTTATAAAAATAATATTTCAGTCAATCAGCCTATCAGCTTGTACCTGGTGCAAAGGTTGGCCATAGCCATACAGCGCGGCAATGCAGCCAGTGTGATGGGCACCTTTGCACCTGGTACAGTTAGGGGTGGGTTACTCGAATAGGTGTTTTTTTTTAATGTGTATTATTAGTATAATTTGACATGTAAATATAAATTACAATTTAGTTTTAGATGATGACATATTAATAATTTAAGTTATTCTTTTGTAAATAATATCTTACATAATTTTGATAGATCAGCCTATTGTAACCGGTACATCTATACCATGGAAAAACTATAAGAGGAATGCTAATACACTAAGAAAACAGACGGTTTCACTAACTCAAAGGTGATCATAAAGATGGCGTTAGGAGTATCGAAACGTAGTGTAAATGAATAAAAACACAGAATAAGATAACAGTTACTACTGCGGGACCACCAGTAATTTACTTCAAACGCAGTAGATGGCGCTGTTAATTAAATTCGATTAACTTGCTGCTGTGACTCATTAGCGCTACGGACATACGGCGTTTTAGTGAAACTTGTAGCCCGCTCATTTTGCAGCGCCATCTAGTTTTAAGTCGGTTTTTTGGCTTTTTCTGATCTACGCTGTTTTCTTGGTCTATTGGCATTCCTCTTATAGTTTTTCCATGATCTATACTTACGTTGAGCGAGCGGAGCTGCGCGAGGTCGTCCCGGCCCGCCTCCATGTCCACGTCGGCCGGCGGGGACTCCGCGCGCGCGCGGCTCGGCTCCGCGCTGCCCAGCTCCTTCACTCTGCGGCAACACGGGCACAGTCAGACAAGGATGCAGATATATGTGTCAACGTTGTCTTACGGTAGTAGGTACAACACCAATCTAACACACAGTTCTTTGGGGCTACTAAAAATCATCATATTATAACAGTTATTTTACCATTAAAGGTGATGTGCAACGTTCAACTCGCTACCGTAAAGATTTGGTAATGCCCAGCCGACGATTACACTTATTTCAGTCAAATGCCTACTGTATAGCCATTAAAATATATAATAAATTACCACTAGAAATAAGAGAATTACCACTTCATAAATTTAAAACCCAATTGCACAGCTTTTTTTTTTTTTTTTTTTTTTTTTTTTTTTTTTTTTTTTTTTTTTTTTTTTTTTTTTTTTTTTTTTTTTAAATCTGCTTTACCACAGACACCTGGGTCCGTGCTCTTTGTTAGCTTATCACTTATTGTTATATTTTTATTTTATTTTATTGAACAAAATATTATACTAGAGAGGACAATTAAGTACTTAACCTATTTTTTTTTTATGTTTTTTTTTTTTTCGTTTTGTTTTTTTTTTTCCGATTTGTGCATACACCGCGAGCAGACCAGCTCCCGCAAGCAGCGCCCGTTCACGAGCTTGACGCATGCGCCAGCCATCGCCCTCCTCAACCATTTTTGAGGGAAGAGGACGACCCGACGCACGACGCCGCCGCAAGAAGAAGCTTTTTAGTGAGCGTGAGTGCTCCCGGTGTACACACAATAATCATTTACATTCTAGTACTATTTTCTTCATACGAGCGGGATAATTGACAGGCTCTTTTGAGTCCGTCAATGATCCCGCTCGTACATGTCGTTGTTAATCCGCCTTCTCCTCCCGGACCAGGACTTCTGTTACCGCCACGTTTCGATCTTTGATGGCCATCTGCAAGTTGTACTCGCGGATGGCCCTCGGTGATGCAGCCATCGCACGCTGCACGAAACGGCTGATGGCGTCTTCCTCATCGTCGGCGTAGTAAACGAAATTGCACAGCTTGGTAATGAGCTTCCACTTTTACTCTCTTGACGAATTTTTTAAATTTAAATTTTAATTGTGTGTCTTAATATTGATTTTATATAATGCGATGGAATCAATATGTTTGTAATTGTAATCTAAAATAATTGTATGCCTACATGACCCATGACCCATGTTTTGACAATTAAATTTATTTCATTCATTATCATACACATACTCCCCCGCCTCTAGCGATGGAAACTAATGCGATTTTGCGTAAATTTCATAAACATGCTAATTCACGAGTCTTAGCATGCTAATTGCTATTGCTATGCTATTTACTAAAATGAAATGAAATGAATAATGAAATAAAAATAGAAATGAAAAATTATATGAAAAATGAAAAATGAAATGAAACTTTATATTAAAAATTAAGTTCAAAATGAACTAACCAATTGAAAAAAAAAAACAAATTTCACAGAATTTCGTAACTACATTTCATTTGCGAAATGCTAATCGAGTTTTCACATGCTAAAAATAAATGCTAATGCTAATTAATCCGTCACTACCCGCCTCTGTATATCCCGCGGTTTTGTATAATCTGAGATCTATGGATTTTTTTAGTCGATTCCCCGATTTCGGTTTTAATTTTGTTCTGTAGCGACAGCTATCGACATATTTAACTAATAAAGATTTTCTTATATCATGGGGTCCCATTAGGTACAAACGAAAAATAGCCCGAACCTGAAAAAAATGTAGCAATCGTGTCTAAAGAGTTACTAGTTAGTGTCCAGTGTATTCATTTGGCCCAATACTTCGCCAACACGCAATAAATGTCGCTTGATAATCTTGCGTTATGCAGAAATAAAATAATTCGCAAAATAGCCCGCGTTATTCCGTTGTATGGGATGAGGCAACTGTACTGTAGGTATAATATTATCTGGGCTTAAATTCTAATAAAAAAAATTATCATATTATAGCAACAACAATAATTATAGCCATCAGATAGACTATTTCCTATGACGAAATTAAAATTGAATGTGGGAGTCCGGTAGCCCTTTGTGGATTTTTTTACAAGATGAGTGGCAAACAATCAGTCTACCCCCCTGATGGTAAGTGGCCACCGCGGCCTATGGACAACTGCAACACAGAAGGCATTGTCTCTAGATTTTGATATGTTTGGATGTTGAGACAACTGTAATGTACATAATTATTATGTGTGTAGTAGTGTGCACGCACCTGTCAGCATACCGCAGCGTGTTGAGCGAATGTTCGCAGGAGGACATGGCGGGGGAGATCATGGCGATCATACATGTGCGCGACTTGTCGCCTATAAACGAGTCCCGTAGCACCTGACAACACAAACAACACCTTAATAAATAATCACCATCATTAACAGCCTGAAGACGTCCACTGCTGAACATAGGCCTCCCCCAGGGAGCGCCACTTAGAGCGGCTTAATACATAATAATAACAAGGAAAGGACAAACATTTGTGCACAGGATAAAAAACGCAAATATATACTTGTTCTGTGTCTGGGTGTTGTGGGAGCATGGTCCTCGTAGTTCCTGGCTCCCTAGATATAAGGGTCCAGGATCTACAGGATGTAATTTAATTCAGCAGCATAAATTGAGCCCATGATAGTACATTATTTATAGATGATTATTAAAGAGAAAAGAGTGTAAATGAAAAAATAAAAATTATGAAGATTGCCGCGGCGCCTAACGAAGTTGGCACGGATGATTCAGTTACATTTAAACGTTTTTATACCTTGTGTGTACTAATTAAAAACAGTACTTCATTATTTTAATTAAATTTTGTATTGTAGTCTTTGGATAAGTAAGTTATTCCATATTTCGAAGTTATTATTATTACCAAACCAATAAGTTAAGATTCAAAAATTTTAGTCCCCACGTGATCGGTATCAGGAGTTGGTACCTAGTTTCAAAGGATGCTAATGAATTCAATTACACCCTGTATATATGGGATCGTTGAGCGTGTCATGTCACCTGATGGTGACACGCTTACCCAGTAGATACCTATTCACTCTGCTCTTGAATACGCCGATTGTATGTGGAAGGAAATACCGTTGCGGGAAGCAAGCTCCATTCCTTATAATATATAATTTAATATGTTATTGATTAATAAGGAAAGCAAGTGGACGGGTCATCTGTACTTCTAGAGATAACGATCATAAATACCCATCTTTTACATTGCTGTCTATTTAACAAGAACAGCAACAGTAGGAGTTTAAGCTCTATCAACTGAAGCCTATCAGATTGGCCCCATTGAGAGGTTAATAAGCAGTCAAAAGAAACAGACCAACTGACCTGTGTTAGTTTGGAGACTCTGAAAGGTAAATGGTTGTTGCCCTTCATGCCGAGCGCTCGGATGCACTCCTTCAGCGCTAGCAACGACTTGTTGATCTCCGCACTTTCCATCCCTGCAACAATATTACCGGGGTACATTAACTGTTCTCTATTTAGGCGTTGGGGGCAACATTGGCCTTGTTCTCACTTTATTAAAGGTAAAATACAAAAAAAATAAAAAATATTGCTATTCATTTCGTTTTTGCTAATACTTTTGTTTATATCTGCTACATTTGAAATCGTTTTGGTGTAAGAAACGCTTTGATAGGTTGGTTCTAACTAATGGCCTATGATCGCTGTCCTTTGACAGGGGACAGCGAAGTGGGGACTCTCTTTTATACCCGCTGGTCCCCAGTATATTCTCATGTCTCCCCTTGGTCCCCGTGTCTCCCCTTGGTCCCCGGTATATCAAACTCCCGCTTGTAATGGGTCAGAAACTTTACAATAGGTTACCAGAGAGTATAAAGACAGAGGCAAAAGACTCAATGTTTATGAATAGAGTTAAACAGCTTTTACTGGATAAGACACTGTACAGTATACAGGAGTATCTAGAGAATAATTACAGTTCATTTAACAACATAAAAGGAAATAAACAATGTATCTAGGTATAATTATATTATTTTTTGTACGGTTAAACAGACTAGTTATATTTCAACCTATTATTATTATTTTTATTTTTATTTTTATCGAATGATGCCCCTATACAGCATAAACTACATTCTTGTGTTTGTATAACTAATATGTTCAATCTTTTAATATTATAATTTGTTATTACTTTAATCATATTAATATGAATTATATAATATATTTATAATAATTTGACAAGACACAGTGTAATTGCATTAATTTAGCATCTATTATATTATAATGTAAACTAGTGTATTCTCTAATAATAATATAATAATTAATATGTGTGGACATACCATATCTACCATATCTGTGACAATAAATTGATTCTATTCTATTGATTCTATTCTATACTCACGGGTCTGCCGGTTGGCGGAGGAGGTATCCGCTCCGCGTTCATTCCCGGCGAGATCTATGAGCGAGAACTTCCCGTGCACGCGGTGCATGCCGGGGGAGCGCACTATGATCTGGAACACGGCGTGCGACCGGGACGAGTTCGAGTTCGCGCTGGTCTGTGGATATATAACGCACATGTTCATTATAAGTGGCCATTAAGAAAAAAAATCGTGGTTGGCAAAAATGAACCATCATTAATTATTTATAATTGAATCAGTGAACCACTGAAGTACTCATTGATATTTAATGTTATATTTATAACAGTAATCTTTTATTTCGAATCATTATAAAACTAAATGAGGTATTAAAAATATCGACCCTTCAAAAAAAACTGAGTGAAAATGGTATTTTTTTTAAATTGTATTGTTTCAATCGAATTAAAATTGATCTTGTGTCGGAAACGTCAGAAATAACATCAAAATCATCAAATTCAAAGTTCTATCTATAATAACTTGCCATATTTTGGACAAGAATATGTCTAAAACCACATTGTTTGCTTTTGTAGGATATGTGGTTAAGGATTTGATAATAATTAATATTAGAAATATAATAGGTAGTTAGTAATTTAAATTTCTAGGCTAGGGTAGTTAAGTCATGTAAATTTTTGCATCGCCATTCGAAATACAGCTGTGTATACAGCCGAATATACGCGTCTTTATTTGTTCCGTCCCCTGTAGAAACATTACAGCTTTCCCATAACAACCAAATAAAAACACCTAAATGCCTCACCTGTCCGGAGGTCCTGGCCGCGTTCCCGTGGTGTATGAGCTTGAGCACCTCGTCGACGTTATCGACGACCTTCTCCGTGAGCCCCACGATCTGCACCTGCTGCTTGCCGTCCTCCAACACTCGCAGCTTCGCCTTGTCCGCTAGTAGGTCGAACACCTGCGTATAGAATATACCTGGTACTATTTTTTTCTTATATTTTGGCTTCACACATAGTGTATTTAGCCAGTTTCAAGTATTGTCATGAACCGCCCGGCACTCACTCGGCTCCGCCTCGCCTCCTGCGGCTAGTATTCTTTATATGGACTTGTACGGATATGCGCTCACTACATCAACTCCGTAGCGTCACCGGATTGCCTCGGCCGGAAGCCCTCCGCGCGCGGACGGCGGGTGGCCGCTCGGGGACGCCCGGCGGCTCGCATGCTTGCCTCGCGTTGGCATCGCGCGGGTTCACGCAAGGACGATACTTGGCGATGCACCGTTCCCCACCCTCCCTTCATTCCCAGCCTTTCTTTCGATTACATCACGAACCACACGTGTAGACTTAGTGCCAATTGGTAACAAACTACTCGAAAATTCATGGACCAAGCGACGCCCACCCGTGGACCACGAGTCGACGAGTGGACGCCGTGCGACGATGCGGTCCGGAGTGGGTGCCCGGTAGTTGTAATCAGCTGTGACTTTACACTCCACTGCTGTTCGGATAATGAAAGATTTAGAAAAACGGATTGTACGGGTTGTATGAAAATGTGGTAGTGATAGAGTATTCTAGCACATTTGGATGGTGAACACATTCAGCTTACCTTCCCGGAGTATATCTCGAAGAAGGATGCGGAGACGATGAGGTTGAGGGGTTTGTACTTGGCGGACTTGAGGTAGGCGAAGACATCGCGCGCCGCCATCGCGTATATACCCTTCTTGCAGTCCTGGGTCTTACCCTGGGGAGGGGAATTAGGTTTGCATTTGCGTTTTCTCACAATATACCCGTTTTCCGCGGAAATTAATATTTTTTCGGGATAAAAATAAAATTTCATCGAATTCAATTCATCTTTTTTGGTTTGTGTCACTATCACGCTAGAACAGCTAACACAAAACAAAATTACTTTAATTCTCATAAAAAGAGTCTGTTTTTTTTGAGTTAATTTAAAAAAAAAAACAGATTGGCCATTTGCCGGCAAACACAGTTTGTCAACTACAGAGCCACAGGCACGCATTTGAGTGAAACTTATAAAATCCTTTATTTTTCTTTATTGGAGTATAAGAGGCACCTTCCATCAATAGAAAATTATTCATTCATGACGACATAGGACGACATATCAGATGATATAATCATATCTTTTTTTTATCAATAGAAAAGAAGAAGAAAGATCTCCTTCGACCCTTAACAGCAATAGTACGTGTAATTGAAGAAACGATTCCGACAAAAACATGAAATGATTGTTTTCCCTCTTCCACTATTGTCTTTCAAGTGCAAAAAGAGTGAGACAGCCTGCTCTGAGCATATTTGCTTTTTTCAGTTATTTTGTTAAATGGCCTTATACCTGAAAGTCTCCCCCCATGGTATGAGTTTTCCCCGATCCTGTCTGTCCGTACGCGAAGCATGTCGCCATGCCGCCCTCGAATATTGTCTGCACTAACGGCTTGGCCGTGTATCTGAAACGAACGAAAGATAATGTACCATACAAGGTAATTTTTGACGCGATATTATCGGGGAACAACCGATGGGGAAGAAAGGTTCTCGAGTGGCGACCACAAACTGGAAGACGCAAGGACAATGGATGCAGGAGCTGAGCAGCCGCTCAAAGTGGCGCTGTCTGAGGGAGTCCTATGCTCAGCAATGGACGTCATCAGGCTGTTAATGATTAGAGATTACCAAGGCTGATTAGAGGCTGTTAGAGATTATGCCAAAATTAAAATTTTATTCGAAAATGCCAAATAAGTGGCCAAGTGCGAGTCGGATTCACGCACGAAGGGTTCCGTACCAATACCGACCTATAAAAACGAGCAAAAAAATCACGTAAATACTATTAAAAATGTAATGGGCAATCGTGAAAGTTTAAAACAGTGTTAAACAATAAATTGATAAATTAAGAATCACAGTCAATAAAGTGAATCTAAAGAGAAATGTAAGGGGTCCAATAATCCAACATACTTGTAAACAATTTCGTTGGTGCATGAGTCGTCGAAGGCGTAGTCGAACCGGAACTTCTGGTTCTCGAGATACTTGGTGAGGTCCACCTTGTTCTTGGGCTCGTGCACTATCATCTGGTCCCGGGTCGGCACGCTGATCACGTCAACCTGCACAAGGTTTATTTATGTTAATGAATGACGTCACGAGCTAGTCATTCGCTTCATGATAAGGGATACGGCTGCTCATAACAGATTGCAGTATCACTCGGAACTTGAAATTAAAATTTCGAGTGACACTGCGCATTGCGCATGTGATCCTGAGATATCTCACAGTGTAAAAAAGTTTTTACTAGACTGTGAGACCAGATCACAAGTCTCATCTTCCCAGTAATTTCACTAGCTCCTATGCCCTTTAAACTTAAACACAGTGGTGCTTGCACACTACTGCTTGGCGGCAGAATATCTGGCAAAGCGGTGGTACCTACACTAGCCCATAACAGTTGCAGTGTCACTCGGAACTCTAAATTATAAAGTTTCTATTTACGATAAATCAAAATGTATGTAAATGACGTTTCGAAAATCGCTTACTTTTTCGCCGTTAAAGTCAAACGCTAGGGATCTTTGATAGACCCCCAGCTAAGGAGTGCTAATAGCTATAATCTGGATGTTTTCAAGAGGACATTGAACAGGTTTCTTATGCCAGTTCGCGACCCATCGTAAACATGTCCCTGAAAAGACCAATGTGTAACAACAAGTTACCTCCTTCTTATTGTTTTCCTTCTTGTTGAGCGGCCGTTTCCTGACGCAGACGGTGATCTGGTGGTCCTCGACCGGTTCGAGTCCCGTCAGCGGCCGGAACTCGATGCTGGACTGGTACTCGCGGATCATGGCCAGGAACTCCCAGTTTGGGTTGCCGGGGTCCATGTTCATTAGGGCTTCCTGGAATACATGGGAGACCTGATGTAGTCACTCTAGATGTGGCTGGAGAGATTTTTTTTCTTTTCATATTTTGGCTCCACACATAGTGTATTTAGCCAATGTCAAGTATTGTAACTTTTCATAGTCTTATGAATATTTCACGTTAAGTCAAGTCATAGTCATAGTCCAGTCTAAGTCGGGTAGTCATAGTTCAATCTAAGTCATGCTCCAGTAAAGTGGTGGGAACTTTACTAGAAGCTTCTATGGAATTTTAGAAGCAACACGAAAAACCACGTTTCACCACATTATATCACTTGCCAACACTCGTGCTCATAATTCAGCACTTAATGCGTAAAACGCCACCATTTTTAAACAATAACACTGGAAAAACCACAAGTTTTACCAGTGTTATTTTGAAATAATACAATGCAACGACGCGAACTTTTCCGCGTTCCCGCCAAAACTCCGACTGGTGAGGTTATGTGGATTTAAGGACAATTTTGGCCCTACCAAATTTGTAGGCTAGTTCTTAAAAAAAAATAAACTTTGAAATCATAAAGTAGGCCATCTTTCAACTAGCAAAATAAGAGAGAAACAAACAATGCAGGTAAGTGGCTACAGTTAAATTTGGCCCGTATTACAGAACAACGGTTAGGCAGCAATGCGTACTCTATTCGAGATTTGATTCATTAGAATATCAAAATATGTGAATGATTTTTATCTTGAGATCCTAATGCGTGACACAACATGTAAATGCACATGTCATTAATTATTGTGAACTAACATATGTGAATGATGAAAATTCCGCAGTGAGCTGGATTTTGGTAGATAAGTTGTCGTTTAAGCTTTCAGAAATGACAACTGATGGGGAAGAAAGGTTCTTGAGTGGCGACCACGAACCGGAAGACGCAGCGTAGTCGCTCCTACTAGGTGGACCGACGAGCTGGTGAAAACCGCGGGGAGCCAATGGATGCAGGAGGCGAGAAGCCGCGAGATGGCACTCTCTGATGATGATGATGATGAATACACCACGGACACAGTATATTGAATCTTGGTTCCATGTGATAAGGTCCACAATCACCTGCCTTCTCTTCCTTGAGTTCCGCTTACCTCTGCCACCACTTCTCCGAGTTCTCCTTGAGCCGCTCGACCTCCTTCACCACTTTGGACCGCCGCACGGCTTCCCCACATACGCGACTGACACAGTATATTACACCTTAGACCCGTGTGATAAGGTTCACAATCCTACCTTCTCTTCCTTGAGTTCCGCTTGCCTCTGCCGCCGCTTCTCCCGGTTCTCCTTGAGCCGCTCGACCTCCTTGACCACGTTGGACCGCCTGACAGCGCCCGAGGCGACCGCGTGTGCCACGGACACGGTGGAGGAGACGCCGGCCGGCCGCGACACGCCGCCGCCCACCACGCCGCCCGCGCCGAACTGGAACGTGGACGGGTGGGCTTGTGATAACCAGGGTGTGGGAGAGCTTCAAGTCTTGGCGGGAAGATGAAAGTGTTGGAGCAAATTTGGATTTTGTTAATCGCGATATTTTATGGCTACTTGTACTACACCATCTTGTCTTATCCGTTGCTTGGTTCAAATTAGAATGTTAGAAATTTCGTATAATGGTCCAACCAGTTAGATATTTCAATTGGTTCAAGGGATAATCTTAAGTAGGTCTAATTTATATGTTCTGATAAAATTCTAATTATAAGGTGATAATGGTAAACATCGTGTTGATAGTTAAATATCTATAATTTTACAACCCCCAGTAAAGCTACCTTCTTATAAAGTTACATTACCCTAAATAATCGTCAGCGATTATACAGACGCAGTCTATGATGAAACAATGAAACAATCTATATACAATGACATTATTACTATTGTTGATTCATTCTCACTACGCTTGCGACATACAAACGGAAATGAAAAGACATCCTGTAAAGCTGAATCGCTTTCCAATGACACGTGTTACCAGGCCACACAAGGACAGGAGACAGGGTAAGATGAAGATCTATATAGAACCTACTAGGCTACAATACAAGGAGAGGAGGTATAAATTAGATGGGATGAATGGAACCTCCTTAAAGTGATGGTTCCTGCGTTGTGCGTGCGGCACGTACGGCTGCACGTTCTGTACGCACGCCGCGCTCGGCGTCGAGCCCGCGCGGGACCGCCCACCTGATGTCGGGCTCTGGAAACGTCAACTTTACGGTACGGGAAGGAACTTGGGAGAGAGGATAGGGGCTGAAGGATAGAAGGCGGATGGGTGAAAGGCTGAGGAATGGAGGCTAACGGATCATGGTTATTTTCACCATTGTAAAGTAAAATCAAAAAGGCGGTATGGATGTGGACCAACCTTTGTCGCTCCATCGGTAGGTAATTTACAAAGGTTCTAGACAAGCATTGGGCAGTAAGACGATATATATCTTTTGGGCTGCACCCGACAGTGTTAACGCTAAGTCTGATTAATGTCAACGTAATATATGAAAGGATTGATAAATAATGGGGATGCAAGATCTACGGATGGTCCGACGATCTGGTGAAAACCACGGGGAGCCAATGGATGCATGAGGCGAGTAGAAGCTCATAGTGGCACTCTCTGGGGGAGGCATAATTATATTTAGCAGTGGACGTCTTCAGGCTGCTAATGATGAGGATCTTGTCTAATGATATATTCTTTAAATGCAGTTTATATTAAGTTAAGTTAAGTTATTAGTTTATTATAATTAATAAATTCGCAGTGTTGGGTTATTGTGGAAGATATCGCTCAAAAATGTACGACCTGCAAACGCTGTAAAGAAACGCCTTAAAAATAGATTAGCAGATTTATAGCAGTATCGCCTGCTTTCCTTCTGAGACCACAAAAACTAAGATCAAGCTAAGCAGACGATACTCATAGATTGGCGATGCAGCTTATTCACCTAGTTGTCATAGCACCGTACCTGTTGCGTGACCCTAGAGTTGAGCAGCATCTGCGGCTGCGGCTGCGGCGGCGGCTGCGGCTGCGGCGGCGGCACGTTCTCAGCGCCGCGGCGGCCCGTGGTGTCGCCGCCGTGCCCGTTCGTGTACCCGCCGCCCGCGCCCGCGCCCGCGCCGGCGCCGCCAGCGTTCGATAACCGCATCTGGTTGTTGCGCGTCACGCGCGACGGCGCTGTAACATTGTACACTGCTTTTATTTAACACTTGTCTACAACGACGTGTTAGGTATACGAAATTAAAAGGCTTTGGGGAATGGCGATTGGAATTGGGTATTGGAGTCTTAGCGCACGGCATGGCAAAATGAATGAAAACTGCGCGCGACAGTCAAGAGTTTAACATCGTCATATAAAAGTGAACTCAGTGCAAGCTCAAGTCTTGCAGAAGAACTAAAGTGACCGATATAGCTTTTAGAATTAGCAATTTGAAATGGCAATGGGCAGGCCAAATCGCTTTTAGAACTGACAGCCGATGGGGAAGTAAGGTTCTAGAGTAGCGACAACGAACTGGAAGACGCAGCGTAGGCCGGCCTCCCGGTAGGTGGGCCGACGATCTGGTGAAAACCGCGAGGAGCCGATGGGTACAGGAGGCGAGCAGCCGCTCAAGGTGGCGCTCTGTGGGGGAGGCGTATGTTAAGCAGTGGACGTCTTCAGGCTGTTGATGATGATAATGATGTGAGACTACACTAAAAATGTGAAACACATTTAATGAAACCTTTGCAAAATGCTTTGTTTTAGACTCGTGTTTAGGCAGTAGCCAGTTTTGTACATAATATTACGCATAGCATAAAGACAAAGCATGTGTCCTAAAACAAAAAAATCCGGTCCATGAATCACACAAACAGTGAACGCCAAACTACGCAAATTAACAAAACGATTGAAATGAATTCATCCCAATGTTTAACGCAAACCAAATAGTGCAAAAAGCGAATACAATGTACAGATGTCATCCAAATGTTGGTGCGGTATTGGTGCTCTCTTACGTGGCTTCGTCTTCTGCTGTGGTTCCATTGCCTCATCAGCAGGCATGTCATGTTTGTCAAACGCTTCTTGTGGGGCATTGTTTTCGGTGGAGTCCGCGACCCGGCGCCGCCATCGTAACCACGAGCAGCACATGATTGGCTTTTGTGGTCAGCCTCTCAAGAAAACAGTCGCATTCTTGTTAGATCAGTCGGTATGCACATGTGCTCTATCTAGAGTGATTGCTCGGAATGGCACCGAGTTGCGTTGGCGCAAGCCGATCTCCGTCAGCTGCCATATTAGGACTCTTTCCGTACTCAAGGCAATGAACCGTGGCGCGCGTATGTCGGGCACGGCCGCAAATGCATAACGATTTTGGTAAATCACGCAATAGTTTGTGCAATCAGAAATGGATTAAAGGCAATACTGAAAACGAAAGTTATTGGAAAGCTGTCCTTGCAAACCCGCGCTTTGACTCCGACTGCCTTGACGTTGCGCTTGTGGTTCAATAACAATAATCGCTTGGACAATCAACTGAAATCGGAAAATTATAGCCGTCCATTTAATGATATAAAACTGCTATTCACCGCGCACTCTCTGATGAAAAATGTATATCCTGACGTCACGAGCTTTGAAACCATCCCTCTTGATCGATAAAACACAACATTGTTGGACGTATGTTATGGACTTGGCAATGTTAGAGACCTGACAAATATGTGGTTGAGAATAAAACAATGAAGGAGACGAAGTCGACGCGTTATTAGCTCTATGTTTAATGGCATTGCATAATCTAGTTCTAATTAATGTTAAAAAGAAACCCAAAAACCAGGTATGACTGTGCTTAGACATTACATTAATATTTTTAAATGTTCAAAGAATAGAATAGAATCAATTTATTGTCACAGAGAATACACTAGTGTACATTATTATAAAAATAGATGCTAACCCAATACCCCTTGGATGCAACCTCTGTTCAAACAAACACATTTACACACAAACGTGATTCCAGTGCTCAAGCTATAAAGTGCACAATATTTAAGCCTTATGAATATGGCGATACGACACAGACTAGAACCATGACCTAGCACAACAACCTGACAGAACGATACGTATTACAGTATCAATGACTAGATTAACAGACTAAAATAAACTGTTCGGGAGCGGCGACACAAATGACTACAGGACAATGGGACTGCTTGCGATGTCACTATCAGTGCAAAACAAACACGAGAAGAACAGAAATGAGTCTAAATTGCAGAAAACTAAGAAAAACAGGCGCATAGCAACGGTTAACTTGACAACGGGGCTATGGGGCTGATCAATAGTGTTCATTCAGGTCATCGATGGATCTTAATATGGCACAGATTTGCAAAAGCACATTAGCTATAATTCATTGACAAAACTAAAAATTAAGGAATAAACTTACAAGTAATCACAGAAAAAAAAATTACTCATTTTAGTAGCAAAGTAAACCTTATATCATTTCAAAAGGATTTCATACCACAACTTGTTTACGATCTAGCTGGCTACGATGTCCGGTACGAAGCTACAATTTATTGACATGACCTGCAAACACAGCACAGTAATGCTTATCGCGTATGCATCCAGGAACTCAAAGGAAAGGGCTTACTCCCTTGACATAGGGAGGCTTTTGGAAACGTTACCTGGTCGCAGATATCTGATCAAGTTTATTGCCGTTGCATGCAAACCTGCATTCCTTAGTCCACAGAAACGTTAATAAGAACCGTATAGGTTCTATAACCACAAACTGAAAATAACACGGAAAACCGACTTTTACTCATCAGCGAAAATGTCAAAGAAGAGTTACAACTAGAATTTTACAAAGCATGTAACAAGGTTTCATAGATCCAAACAATCTGATCTCTGACCAAAATTAAAAACGAGTGCGATGAATTCTCTAACTAGAACGATTGAGCGTGCTAAATCCTGTTTGACTCCTGCAGCAGATCTCACGACCTCTACTCGTCAATGACGTAGCATAATGGGGAAAATATGAAGTTTTTTTTTATTTCAGTCTATCTGCGCAATCAGATGGTGTTTACCGAAGATACAGCTATTGGAATGGTGCTAACAGCCCCGAGTATCAATTAAAGCCGTTACAAGCAATCCCGCCCCGCTGACTCGGTGATAATAGGTAATCGTAGCCGGTCATTACCCAGCACCACAGATTACCCCTGACAACCTACGCTCAGCCTATCTGATTCACACGGTGCGATATCCTCGTTCAACGAGCATCATAAACCAAACTATAATGTTTTGTACCAGTTGGAGCATGTGGGCAGATGCCGTCAGCGTTTCGGGATACTTTGGTGATCATTGACCTCGATTGATTTAAGCTCAAAAGCAATCGCTTCATCATTGTTTACTAACAGCTAAACACAGCTCTGAAGGAGCTAATATTGTTAATGGTATCTGCCAGTTGTACGCGCTTTTTGTTGGACATTCTTACAATTACAATAAGAAGCATGATATGAATCATGCATGACATCAAAATAATCCTTGGCGCTATTATACTGGCTGACTATTTTATACAGCTTAATAAAACTACTTACAATGCCTTGCAAACCTTCATAACTTTACCTTTAATATCCTCAGAAGGTTATACGGGCACCAAACTTGGTAATGTCGACAACTTCCCCGTTTATCATAATTGCAAATTATACCTTGGCTGCAACTTTCCGAAAGGGGAAACTTTCCCGCCTGAGCCATCAGTATGCAAAACCTAAACCTGGCAATTAATTCCCAGGACCAGAGCACTCGTCACAACAAAACTTAATTTTAAGAAGACAAGATTTGACACAGACACCATCACAGACAGAAGAGAGGGTTGACTTACGGCCTAAGTTTGCCCGCCGCGTCTGCAGATTCGGGTGAGCGCGCCGTTCGGACAGCACCGGCATAGTGGTGAGGGACTTCCGAAATTAAAACGTAACCGGAAAATTACAATCGAAGGTCAGGTTCACAGCACTACCATGTGTAATCCATTAGTACGATTGGATATTTTGAATTAGGAACACCGGTGCCAGCCAGTGGTGTGGTACACAGCCGGCCGCGCACTGTCCGCGCGTAACTACAACCCACACTTATAGCGGGCGATGGAACTAACGGAGTCAGCGTCGCGACGATCGCCACATGTAAAATTCAAACAACCCCAAAATACACCCGCATATCAGGACACGCCATCAACGTGTGTTTTAATGATAATATGGAAAATATGGCTATATATGGTGCAAGTAGGAAGGCGTTCATCAGCTGAAAGGAAAAAGCAAAACATCCGTTTCCTGCTAACGAGCACATATGGAAACGAGACCCCTGTTTATAATGCAAAGGTCAATCTAGAATAGAAGCTATAAAATGCAAAGCCTTATATACAGAATAACGATGGAACCAAATCCTGTCTGCACATCTATTTTAGAATAGGATCCATGTAAATATTTCCCACAGTATGCACACATGGGCCTTCACCTGACGCTTTCCGATGCGTACGATATGAACACGCCAGTTAATGTAGCGTACCAACCTCAGAAATGCAATGTCAAGATCACAAGCGTGACGCCCGTGGCCGTGACCCCGATTTGGGAGCTCAAATGGGCCCAAGAAGAGCGGAAACTGCGTGCTAAACTGATAAGTGACCAATTCAAACGGTATTTTACGAAAATGTTGCACACTTGTAAAACCCAAAACACGAACTGCATTTGTGTGTCCAATGTAAAATAATCTTGTGCTTTTGGCCGTCAATATAATTCCCAATGACCTATCATAAACGCAAAGAGGTGCCGTCCAATATTATAAAATTTCTAAGTAAAAAAAAAACATAATGGCCAACAAATAAAACTGAAACCCATTGCTGAAATACCGACAGCATTGAATATCCCTTTCCCGAATGCGATATTTCAAACATTTTACAAGTTAAAGTCAGATCGCTAGAAAGAAAATTTTATTATGTCTTTTGGTGTGTTCGTAAATATGGGTTAATCTGCAAATGAGACACATTAATTACAAACTAGTCGCACACCGAGTTAGTAATTAGAACACGACATTCGTCGGATATCTCGGCCACTCTGCCAAATTAGCGTTACGCAATTTGATCGGCAGTCCGGTAGGGAATCTTCGCATGTTTGCTGTTTGATCAATCCTGACCTTTAAGACGTCATAGACCTCTTTGGTTTCTCTCAAGACAAAATATGTGTAGTATGTTGTGTAGGTATGTTGGGAGATCCAGATTAGTCTCGTCTGACTTTACTTGAGAAAGTATTGCAGATTGTAGAATATTGAAGAAGTAGGTAAACTTCCACGTCTTTCTAGCCCTAAAGGAAGCTACGTAGTACCATACAGGATGTAATTCAATTCATTAGCATAAATTGAGCCCATGATAGTAAATCATTTATAAATGATTATTAAAGAGTAAAGAGTGTAAAAGAAAATATTTTTATTGAAAATTATGGAGAGTGAGTGCCGCGTCGCCTAACTCAGTTTGCACGGATGATTTTGATACATTTAAAAGTTTTTATACCTTGTATGTACTAATTTAAAACAGTACTTCATTATTTTAATTAAATTTTGTATTGTAGCATTTGATTAAGTAAGTTATTTAATTTTTTGAGTTATTATTATTACCAAACCAATGTATTAGAATTCAAAAATGTTGGTCCACATGTGACCGGTATCAGGAGTAGATAAAAATAAAATAAAATAAATAAATATGTGTGAACATTTCACACAGCGCCATCTAGCCCCAAACTAAGCATAGCTTGTACTATGGGAACCAGATAACGGATACAATAATTATATACTTTTTTGTTTGTAAATACATACCTAGATATATAGATACCTAGTTACAAAGGATGCTAATGAATTTAATTACACCCAGTATATCTACTTTGTGAGGGAGCTAAGACTTGGAATTTGCCAATCTTTCTTCGTTGTTTATTTCTAATTATTAAGTCATTTGTAAGAGTAGAGATAACTCTCTGCAACCTTAAAAACGATTCAGCAGTTTTAGACCAACGAAGTATTTTCAAAAGATATCCCATAAGCGAGTTATGATCAAACGTGCTCGAATTTCGGTAAGCTACCACAGGCGTGGTCAAAACGACTCATTAAATTTAACATTTCCACCACTTCACTAAACGTTTACATACATAAAAACAAACATACAATTACCGTATTTATTTTCGCACTAAGTGCTTTCACAGCTGTAATGGCGTTGTTGTCATGGTTAAATTACGTTTTGGCAACTCTTATTATTGGATTACTGACTTTCGGCCATTTTATGAATTTTCATAGCCCTTATCTAATATTTATTTTTGAGTAATTTGGTTGGAGTATAGAATAACCCTAGTAGTGGTTTTATTAAAAAGGACTACCTACTAATTACATACGTCCCCAGTACGGGTCGTTCAACTCCAACCATGAAAGCTTAATTAGAAGTACGTACGTATACAAAACCGCTATCTAAGTAAACAGTAGAGCATCACCCAGTGGGGCACTTATGAATGATTTATTCACGCGAGAGGTGACACGACTATGTGTGCGTTGGATTCACCAGAAACCTGCATAGACAAATTTCTGTAAAGTTCAATAATTGAACTTCGACAAAAATAATATAGAAACGCGAGGTTTCTTGCAGTAAGTAAAGTAAACCCCTAGGAAAAGTAATGACAGTACCCACTACCTACACCGCCAGCTTTTAGTTTCTATCAGCGGTCAGCAGAAACTCATAAACTTCCGTGAATGGAACAAAGTCACTAAGTGCAACAGCAATTGGATTTCCATATTCCGCGTGACGTCCACCTGTTTGGACAACAAATGATCCGCGACCGTTGACCCCGCGACCAGTTCCGCGCCACACTCGTGCAGAACTAACCTGACTCTATCTATCGGCATCTCTGTCTCATCAGTAGCGGTAGACAGGGACGAGCTAACTGGATTAAAGCAATGGGTGCCGTGAATCATCGCGTGGTGGGAACTTAACGGAGTGGATGCCCTCGTTCCGATTATTCGTCAATATTGGAGGCTTTGATAAACAATTTCACGTTTATCGATCAAGCTTTACTATCAATCGGAGCGTTTAATCGCTTTGTAACGATATCGTCAAGTTGCAAGATTTCATTTGTGTAATGGCTTAGTAAAAAAAAAAAAAGTATCTGTCTGTCTGCCATCATGTTCATGTGAATGAAACGCAGCAGCCCGGGGCTTCAGGGATGCACTACTCAGGTATTCTGAAAGAGCTGAGACAAGATCTTGACGGATAAATACGAATGCAAAAAATTAAGCTGAAACTTCAGTACCTTTCACAGTCTACTATTCATGTGACCAACTGGTATCGGACACAGCATAAGTAGTTCTTCAGTGCAAAGACATTAAAAGGTAATCAAAAATTCGAGCACAGTAAATCATGCAACTAAATTCCAACGAATAGCAATGCAACAAAGGCCAGTAGTGACGAATAATACTAAAATGGAAGCCGAAAGCGCGGAGAACAAAGACGCTGTTCATGAAAGCGCAAGATTGTCATTAAGGTTGCGACGACTGCCGTTAGAACAACGTGCGATCATTACGACGACATTCAACAGAACCAAACAGCCTTTTATGAAACATTTATTAGCACGAGTAATAAATAATGCAATTTTGTATTGTTAGTTTCGCATAGAGGGCCTAAATAAAGCGACCAAAGGCTTTTAGCAAAAGCTGTGTCTACCAGAAAAGCATCTAGCGAAGCACAAAATTGAATTACGAAAAAGTAATTTGACTTTCCTTTAAAGTCTTTCTTAGGCGAAAGTCGAAAGCTCTCTTTGTCTACGATCGCAGAATATATAGGTACTGCGTACTACGACATGGTGTCTCTAAGTCAGCACAACATATAACAAAACCACACAAGATGAAACTTCTAAAAAGGGTTAACTTGATATTACGAGTTTAACGAACCTAATACTGCAGCAGGCAAAAGTTTGCAGTTTACATAAATAAATCGTGATAACGACTTTTGATTGGTCACGATCACGACACGATCATACTTCTACAAGCTGTGTAGCTTATAGACAGAGGTAGGTTAGTGACAATTAAAAATATTCTTTCAGGGGATTTTAAAACCTGAAATGAATATGAAGGATCTGCGCAAATTCTAGGCGAATGTCTAGACAAGATAGCGTCTTCTTATCATCGGTAGGCAATTAATTCCTCTATGGGCGGGCCATGGGTGGGCAGACCATGCTTGGGGTTGTCGTAAGTGAACATTACAATCGTCAAACCACGTCAAAAGCTATTCGGAGATGCAAGAATCCTGACTTAGCTCTACAAGAAAAAAAGGAGAGCCACCATCGAAATTCTTTTCTACTTCCTTCTTCTACACTTTACTAGTGCCGCAAATTAAAATAATACAAGTACTGCTTAATTACTGTATTGTTCCAACACATTTTCATACAAAGAACGAAGATACAGCAAGTTCATGTGATTCATGGACCAGCTTCTATCAATAATATACAATTCCTAAAAGTTATATTTCTTGTGATTGACTCAACCGCCATTCCACAAAAATTAAAAAAGGAATGAGTACTCACCTTTTGTCGCCACTGGTATAGATTGCCGCGTCATATCCTAAAACAGAAACATCGAATTAGAACATAGACTAATTCTTGGTATAGGGAAATAAAAAAATAATAAGAAGCATAGGATAGAAGGGAACTAAATACATTAATACCACTAGAGTCTCCGTCAAATTCAATGGCGCCTCTGAAGTCCGCGGATGTCTAACTTTTGCTGCTGCTAAGCGTTTCGCGTTTCACAGCCGCCATTAAGTTTAGGGCAGACTATACCATATCGTTCCAAATAATTTGCAGATAAGTCACAGGTTGTCTGAACAGGAGAAGGGTTTTATTAATCATTATAAGGGTGCACCTTAAGGGTGTGAAAGTTCACAGAATTTTCGAGATAAAGACGTGAGCGAGCGTATCGAGGAAAGTTTCGTGCTGTCAAGAAGTACTCCGATGCTTATTTTACATTGCGAACGGTTCAGTGAGAAAGTTGAGGAAGAAATTCCCGCGACCAATATTGGGTAATTTTATTTTATAACATCTTCCTCCGGGTGCCATTAGTATATGTTTGTGCTAGAGTACGTTTCCTTTATTTATTGACTACTTAGAAAGATTGTACGCACGTTATACGCACAATAGATATATTACGATATTAAGAATCGTGAATGGAAAGTCCTATGTTGTTGTTGTTCCTGCTTATTGTAATATGTTTAATGGTATACTATAGAGTATGTATGACCAAAGACCATTGCTTATATCTATTAAAAAAAGTAATCTAGCAGATCTACAGCATCTATCATCATCATAAAAGAAGTAAGCATTTTAATAAAAAAAATATATGGAAATTACATAAAAAAAAAAAACAAACGCAATGGAGTAGTATTTATAGTAAACATTGTAATATATGCTAGCCCAATGATTATAGAAAGCTGTACCCCAAACATTCTGCCAACTTAGATAACCACCCGAACATTCGTACTGCAGTAGTAGGTAACTAACCACAACTAACTCCTTCCTTAATTTTCAATTTGTCCTAACTTCCCTATATGTAGGACTATAGGACGCAATTATTATTTTATTTATTGCGATCTACGTCTATTGCGGGATGCGTTGTTATCACATTGACAGAACTCTTCCGACGACACCATGCCAGCGCGGTACACCTTGGTCGAACTCTTGAAACTAAATTGTCATACAGAAATTAACCATTTAATACTTAATAGAAGTGAATTTAAAATTTAAACTTCCTACTTACTGAAAATAAAAAATAAACCAAAGGAAAAAGGACAAAATAATTTCTAAAACCCATGAAATCTTTAGTTACGTATAGTTACCGCTAGGGGCACTGTGCTGTGGATTTCATGAAACTATTTTACGATACTGGATAGCGAGTACATTACATACCTACACATAGGAATCTCAAACTTTAGAAACAAAATTTAGGTATAGTAGGAAACAAGAAAGTTCTACTCGTCATATCCTTTTTGATAACAATCTCCGCTTAGTGCAGGATGCAATCACCTTTGATGGAATACTTCTGGCACTCGTGCGATTTATAGGTGATGTTAATTATCTTTACGAAGAACTTTATTTTTCTTGGTGTTTATATCGCGATAGACCACTAGCACAGGCTGGCCCCCCACTAGGTGCACGGTGCACCGACTATCTGGTGAAAGCCGGGTGAAGCCGACGGATGTAGGGAGCGAGCAGCCTCTCAAAGTGGCGGTCTCTGGGGCCTATGTTCAGCAGTAAATGTCTTCCAAGTTAATGATGATGAGACTACTAACGACAAAAATCTAGATTTAAATTATATTTAAAAATGCTAGTGAATTAAATATGGTGCAGTATGAAAGACCGGAATAACATCATTCCTCCATTCATTTTTCGGTCATCAGTTTAAAATTGTCTAAAATAATGGTTCATACATTGTATTTAGGGATGAAAACTAGATAAAAGCACGGGGTCTCATCCGGTACAAACGAAAAATAGCCCGAATGTGAAAAAAATGTAGTGATCGTGTCGCGGGCGTTACTAGTTAGTGTCTAATGTATTCATTTGGCCCCATACTTCGCCAACACGCAATAAATGGCGCTTGATAATCTTGTGTTAAGCAGAAAAAAAAATAGTAAAATAGCCCGAGTTATTCCGTTGTATGGGATGAGGCATCTGTAATGTAGGTATTATATTATCTGGGATAAAAGTAACCTACAATACAAACTTATAAAATGTACATATGGCAGTAAGTATAGTACTTACAACTTAATCTAAATAATCCTTAGAAATAAATACGTTAGTTCGGATCGCAGTTAAGCATTACACTTTCTATTTCATGCGAGCAGCCGCCCAAAGTGACGCTTTGTGGGGGCCTATGTTCAGCAGTGGATGTCTTCAGGCTGTTGATGATGATGATAATTATGACTTACCTCTATTTTAAAATATTGTATGGGACTTTTATTAACTCCGAAGGCGAACTGCCCTTATAAAAACCTCATTCATTCTACGTCATTTCTACACACGCAGTACGCGACAGTCAAAATCTAACACAATATTGACCCTGAATGCAGCGACGAACTAGATTTTGAATTAAAATGTTTCATAATAGGTTTTACAAATAAATCTAGGCAAGCCAGAGCACCTCCACCTAACCAAAATTCTACAAATCTCGGTACCACGCCAAAAAATAAAAACTAACATCTCAAAAGTCAAGCAATTATCGGTAGACCGTTTATCACGGATGCCGGGGCCAGTAAGCTGTCTCATCCCTTCCGCGAGGCGTGCTCCCAACGAGAACGATTAACTGCCGAGATGTAGGGGGGTGGAGTGGAAACGAGTGGGCCGTAATAAGCTGTGATAATTGTGTCGGATTGCAGAGAATTCAGGAAAACGATTCGACGTCTCGTAGGAAAGTTGAGAACTAAAAGGCGATTTATATCACCTGAATAGATAATAATGTGACATTGTCAAAGATTCACATGTAAATAAGTCAAAGATGAACATTTTGGATCAAAATAAGGATTGACTCTACATTTAGATATTGTAATTAAGTATAAGCTTAAACATTCGAAAAAATTACAATCTAATAAGTGTGTGATTTGATCGGAAATAATTTTAGTATTGCACGCACTTAAATATTTTTGCATGCCATTCTGGCGGAATGTGGAGAGCTTAAATTATTATTATCTTTGCATGTACCCATGTTCAAGCTAATAAAGAACTGAACTGAATTTTCTGTTTTTCGGTGCAAATAAATAAAATGATAGTAAGTACCTATTTTAGATTTTTCGTGTAGCACAAACAATAGTCATATTTAATTATAATTATCCCACCAAATACGAGTAAAGTATAAGGAGTAAATGATGTTTTCAGCTTTCAGTGCAGTAAGTATTTACTGTTAAATAATTGTGATGCAACTCGGACGAGTGCCAAGTGCATACCCTTGGCAGAATAAACACCTATTTTCCTTCAGAATATTGGAAATTGAATGAGTTACCAAATATGTATTCTGGTTTTTTCCTTGTACAATTGCCATAAATATACTTACATATTCTTAAAACAATACAAAAATTAACCTCCTTACCAATAAAAATTGTGTAGCAGATAAATAGTTATTTTTGTGTTTTGTCTTTGTCTGTTGAATTCAAAATGGGCAATGATGACACAAGAGAAAACAGTGAGTAATTATCCCACTTTTATTCAGTGATTATTTGTAAGGGGGTATAATAATAATATTAAACATAATTATGTTTAACAGTGTATTCAATGAACTTCTTCATTTACGAAATAGATAATACGCAAATCAAAAAGCGCCATCTATGATTGATACAGCAAACTCTCTATAGATGGCACTACGATCACAAAACTGAGTGATTGAAACCCTAAACATAACAAACAATCACCGAATCACTTGAATGCGCGGAAGCTAGCTCCTCTGTTCTACAACACATAGCAAACCTAAGGTTCATTTGAATGGTACGTTTGCATGGCTGGGTTGAATAGCCAGTGCTGGCTGATTGATACGCCGCTAGCTCTGATGGTGGCATTGTGAACGCGTTCAGAACGGTCACTGTAACCTAAATTGCATCTTTAGTTTATATGATTATGACAAATGACAATCAGCTTCATTATTACATAATAACACTAAGTATTTGCTGGAATCCTAAAAATGATGAACATTGTGAAGTATTACAGGCATAACAAGATAAAAAAACACACATAAACATTAAATAAATTAAGAAAATACATGTCCTCAATTAAGCAAAATTTATCAACACTCAGTCCTTATTACGTGAACAAACAAATGGTACGACAAACATAACGTCATCCATATAAGCTGAAGCTCAATTGTTCCTAAACGGGGTGCAATGCAACTGACAAATCGTATGCTTTAAAATTTCCGTTAAAAGTGGCGATCGACACACCAGCGTGGGAAGATGAATCATGTAGATGATGTCACTGATCATGCCTAAATTAGACTTAATTGTAAACAGGTGATAACAAACAGGCCACTCTCAATAATTCATCTAACAGCTCCAAGAACCAGCAATAATCAAATTAATATTATGTACAAGTCATGTATCGTACAGTCTATATTTACACAAACAACATTGAAACTGGACTGTGTTTTTGTGACAGTAAAATTTGCCAGCATATCGAATTCACGATTCGTTTCGAGAGTTCCAGATGAGCGTGACAAAAGCACAGTCCGTTAATCTAACGAAACACCATAACAAGCCGGTCGTGTGCAAATCATAGATCGTGGAGCAACGGAATCGAAAGTGAAAGAACAAAACGGTGCGGGCAACCGCTGAGTCGGTGGGCCCTCGTGCAAATGATGCAGTTTAGTAAGGGGTGCGAGGACTGTACCGATCGTGAGCTGCGCACGGGCAGCGTGTGTCCGGCGTCGGCGGCGGCGTCCGCGTCGCCATCGCGCGCGAACCCGCCGTCATCCGACGAGGAGCCGGAGGGGTCCTTCCGCGCCATGCCAAACAGTCACGTGCCAATCATACAGGACATTACAGTGCAACACTTACTGGCCGCTCCGTCGCTTGTTCATTCCACTCTGTCATATTTTAAAAGAAATAACGCCGCGAAAGATGTACCCCTAATGGTGTACGAGTTGAAAGTGAAACTGGAATGTGAGCATCGTAGAGTGTGAATAATCGATGCGACCGCCGCTGTCCGGCGTGCGTCAGCAGCTCAATACTAGCTGGAAGGTCGCCTGGCCATCAATCATCGTCAGATCGAACGGCGGCCGCTGCTTAATAGCACGCAACTGTCAGTCGGTGGAGTATAAACATCGACGGGCTAAATTCCTTAGGTTCACACTGACAAACTGCTAATTTAAGTGTATTACTAGGTCTAAGTCTACGTGTTATTTAGCGTGCGCTAGTAGCTGACGGTTGCCTTGGTAACGGTGCAGTTTCAAAAATAAATCACTATTCATCAAGTGATGACCGCTACCGTGCGATGATGCGAATGATCTGCACCTGCCAGCTGATGATGTATGGGAACATTTTCTACATTTTCTCCATGGAGTCTAGCGATATCTTCGATACCGGCACTGGAAGCGTGTCGCGTCGGATTCCACTTCACGATATCCTTCCGGCAACTGAATTCGCTAAATGAAACCGCGATTATAAGTCATCGCGAAAGGGGCAGCGTTACCAAGGGCCGAATAGCAGGGCGTCATTAGCGAAGCGCACATTCGCATACGTCGGATATGCGAGTACAACTGTGCTGATGCCGTGGCGTCGATTAGCAACTAGTTCTTCGCGACCCAAACAATGAGAGTGATCGCGGCTTGGTACGCGGTTCAAACAACCGCGCTAATCGATACTACAATTCGAGCTTCCGGTCGACTTTAATGGAAAAGCCAGCAATCAGAACCCCCTACCTGATGGCGAAAGCAAGCTAGTCTCAACTGCAGGCTTCCCGCTAAAGTCTAACCAACCTTAGTTGTTATTTTCTAGGAACTGCACAAGTTTATTATTGCATTAATTTATTAACGCGGCAAATGCTAATGTCTAATGAAAGCGAGGTCCGCGACTAATACAAATGGCTGCATTACCTACTTGTTTATTCATAGGTTGTTCATATTAATATCGAACATGATGCAATGCGTTTAAAATTAGTCAGGGGTTAGTACACACTACACATACTTGTACAAGCGAATGAAAACCGTTGGTTATTAAATCAAGACATCTCGCTGGTATGATTGCGAATTTGCGGCCTTCGTAGTAGAACGGATGACGTTCAGATTGGAAAATTGTTTTACTACAAGGCGAGCAAATGGTCGTTGACTCTGATGGAATTAATCATGCTTGACGAGAACTTGAGACCTAGTGGTTGCATCTTTCAACCATACAAATATAAATCTAATAGGTCTACTTCAGAAAGTCGGGCGGCGTATTGCTTCCCGTTCGAATCCATTTCGAATTTCAATGGTAGATAGTCATAAGTACAAAAATGTTTTTCTGAGACGTTTTGATTTAGAATAGACGAAAGATACGTAAGACATCGCTTGACTTTACATAGTACTCATAGTAGGCCTTAGTCATCCATGTACCAAGCAATCAGGAGAAGTATGAAGATGCACTCACCCTGGCAAGTTTGTTGGGCATGGGCTGAAGGAGCGAGGTCTGATGGCGAGGTACCACAGCCAGCTCGGGGTTCAGCGCCAGGATGGCATCGATCTCCACCTCCTTGCCCTTGGTCTCGCCGCGCTCGTACCATTCTACCGTCACCGACCGCGTCTCCAGGTTGATCCCGGACACGATAGCCGAGTGGATCCGTCCTGTAATATCAAATAAACAAACTTCTTAAGCAAAAACAAAATTATTAAAGGTTCTCGAAGCGGAAGACGCAGCGTAGGCCGGCTCCCCACTAGATGGTCCGACGATCTGGTGAAAAGAGTGGGGAGCCGACGATGGATGCAGGAGGCGAGCAGCCACATAGTGGCGCTCTCTGGGGGAGCCTATGTTCAGCAGTGGACTACTTCAAGCTGTTGTTGATGATGACGATAATGGTGATGATGACGATAATGGTGATGATGATGATTATGATGACCTTCTTATAAAGTCTTTTTGATGCAAGCAGACTCTGACCATAAAGTACTCTACGCACCATTCAATCCGTCACGCGATCTATTGACTCAATCTGCTGGATGGGAGCCATCATTACGCTTCCACGCATACAATTCACTGGATGGTTGAGCACAACACACCTCCACACACGAAGCAATTTGACTGTTTGTGTCAGCAAATCGCGTGACAGATTGAATGGTGCGTAGAGTACTTAAGTTTAATATCAAGAAGATAGGAAGTTAATTAAAGCTATAATTGGCACGTAGCCAACCAGTCGTACAATTTCTAGGAAAAAGACTGCTTGGTATTGGTAAGGAAAATTTCCAACATTTCTAGTAATAGCTCGGTAAAGAAACACTTTTCTTCATTCATTGTGAAACAAAGTGCAGTAGCACTAGAACAATATCTCTCTCTGTTTAATCAGTTGTCACGAACAATGAACTTTGAAACACGTTTATTCATTTAGAAGATCATCAACCAATAGAAAATAATTTATGAAACAACCCAGTTGGGTTGACTCTTATTTCATTTGTTTATTTACAAAAAAAATTGCAATTCATCGCATTTTTAATGCGGTTGCAAGGTCTTCCATAATGGCCCTTTTAATGGCCGCTATCTATCACGCGAACATGATCCGAGAAACGTTGAGTAAAATAGAAACCTTTAAACGCCCAAGCACTTGTTTATTCTGTTACCAATGGAACAATGTGCTACAGATCCTCCAACACTTAGAAGATAAGGTAACAGTTAGGTCTTAGTTTAATTAAAGGACCTAACTATATGTAGATGTACGTACAATGGTACCGGATATGTTGGTTGTAGTCTAAATACCAAACTTGATAGAGCTCTACCGTGTCTGGTATTAAAGGGTGTCTAGACGCATAAAATACACCTCCAATGTAATGTACAGCTAGCGGGAAACACCCTCTGTTTTTATTATAAAAATTTAAAACAGACATGAATGTGTGCATCTGGCGATGGTGGCGGGTATTGTATAACAGGCAAACCTAGGTAGAAATTCAGATCCATTTAATTCTGTGACTAAAATAACATACTTGATACTACCATACCATACAACGAAACACCTAACAACATGTAAGCCAACTCACTACACTTGTCCACAACCAGACATATTGATAGATTGTTTCATTCTCTCATAAACAAATCGGGAGCTTTCCCTCTCTATTGTTGGACACACATTTATATACCAGAGCTAATTATAGGAACAGGGCAAGGTCGCCGACCTTTCCCTTACATCACCATGGTGTATGGTGAACTTTATCTTGACGGAAAGCCTGAAGACATGACCAAAAACCAACAGGCACAGTGAATTGACAAGTTTGTAGAATGCTCGAGATAATGATTAAAGCTAAGAAAGCGAGTGAAAAGCAGGCGCATTCGTTGGTAAATATTTATGTACCAAGCGTACCACCATTTTATGTATGAATTCGTTATTGGAGGTTGGAGGATTGTAATAACTTCGGAGGTATCGATCTAAAACTGCGTACTGTGACTAAATCAAAGCATAGAATAGATACTAATAATTAAATATAAGAACTTAAAACTTTATACATAGACGTAGGCAGCCGCAGGACAAAGGAAATATTTTTATACCAGTCTAATCTGTAGAATTTAAATTAATCAGTAAGTACAAATATTTATTAATTAATAATAATACATTCAATTTGTTCCAAGAAATACGGCATTTGAGGTTACTAAGGCTATAAACGACACGTATTTCTGGGCTCCAGTCCAGTTAGCTTCAACAAATTGTTAATGAAACGCTTGAGCGAACTCTATACATTAATAATTACAATAATATTAAACCAAAGAATCTAGCGGCTTATTTTATTAGCAAGTCTCAGGAAATATTACAATTAATATGTTTAATTTCAGTAACCGATTGAATGAATTTACGATGTTATTCGATTTATGATTTACAAACAAGATATTTTAATAAAGAAAAGCAGATTCGCTCGATTATTATATTATATTAATAAATGGAAATAAGGTACTTTTACATATTAATAAATTAAACAATTCTTAAGTTACACTATTTGATCTACATCTGTAGAAAACATAAAATTAGCAGTATAATGCAAAATAGATAGTATCTTATTGTACTGTTATATTGCTCCATCAAAATATAAGGATTCGTGATTCTAATTTTTCCTTTACAAATTAATCTGTAAAATATAAGGACTTCGACGTAAACAGATGCAGTGCAAATCCAGTGGAATAGAAATAGAAAACTCTTTAAAAATAGGTAAAAGAATTCAGTAGAGTTGATATCGAACACACCGGCGTCTCCATGGACACGCGCCGCGGCCGCACTGAACCCACGAAAGTGGAACGAATCGCCAAAATAACCGTTATTGGAAATATGTTTTGGACTGCAACAACTCACGCCCCAGTCGAAAAATAGACATTATCAAAGGTGCATTATCCTCATTGTCATCTTTTTGTAGTTGTATAAATAATTCACAAAAAACACGCTTTCGGCCCGAATTATAAAGCAGTCATGTCATTTATATGAGTTGCTAATCTTACCGCTTTTTCTCCTCCATCTCCCTCTCTCCTTGAAGTTTCTACACTTTAGTCACAGAATACTAAATATGTTACTACGTAACTTTAGTGAGTTCTTTTTGGAAACAAACTATCTTGTGGGTGTTGTCTTTGGAACATTTGGCAACAAGTCCGTTTTAGGGGTTTGCGTAGAAGGCAGCATAATTTGCACATTTTTGGCTTTCCTTGCGAAAATTTACCTTCAAGCTACAATTGCCTTACATTTGCATTATTTGTAAGACATGAGATCGCAGATATGGATAGCAAAATTAATTATGTAAATGAATGCATTATTAAATAGCTAACTTAATGGTTAGTTAAATGACGCATTCTAAATAATATTAAATTAAAACTCAGATGATACAAAAAGCTCATGTATGTTACGTTGCAGGCTTAAGTCGTAACATTCTGTTCTCCTTCCTTCTGGTGCAGGCAAGTGGTTAGCCCTTAAATCCAAAGTCGGGTAACAATTACATAAACACAGAGCAGGGCACTGAGCGGCATTATGATGAATTCACGAACGTATCTAACTACAACCAAATAAATTAACTGCATCAAAATCTAACATGAATGAGAAAGGCTTAAACTAAAAGCAAAATAATATCTCTAAACTAGAGTTGGTAGAGATAAATATAATATTTGACAGAGCGTAAGAACAAAATCAGGATCTTGAACCAAAGACAATCTTTGCTGTACCATGGAATATGTAGCCCGCTGCCAATCTGAGCACCTGTGACACCAATCTAAGCAGAGCTAGCACTAGGATCAGACACGGTCCAGGAGATGGCTCAAAATTACGTGGTGCTGGTTGCCGTGGCATTTTTATACGATCGCAGTGTGATCGTGTCATTGACCCGTTAACGCATAAGCTCCGAGCTAATTATAATTCGTTTCCTTACTCGCACGCTCGCCCGATCGAGTTAGTTTGCAAACAGAACAACTAGACGGCATTTCCTCAATTAGCAAAATCAACAACACAACTGTCATTGCAACAACATCGACTTTTCAATACAGTGCTATAAAACATTAGCGGAAACAGACTGCGCATCGCAAAACACCTTAAAAGGTAAAGGAACGGATATGCGTGAGATCGCTGCCGCGTTGGAATCTAAACCATTAACTGATGCTGAAATGATGACTTTTAATTATATAAATTACAAAACGCACAATGAAGAAGTGGTATCGACTCGAGCGATGAATGAATAATGTTTAAAACGAATAGCTCAGTGGTAAAAGTGGAAAAGAAACTAGATCGCGTTTCCCACGGCCAAGTAACAGGAGAGAGAATTGTAATGCATACAGTTATCACAACATGCGTCTAGTGATCTGAAGTAAAATAATAGCTTTACCAAGCAATTGTTTTCAGAATAATGTTATCGGTTATTAAATAAGATAAGCAACATGCATGACGTATGAGTACTGAACACTACCAAGTAATAAATGACTAAATGTCAATATGAGTTAGACCGAACAGATATATGAAACCAAGTTAATCTTGTAATTTTCACCACATAAATCACTAAAATTATCACCATAACAATGAATGACAAACAGCGAGCAAATCAAACATATTTTAACCTATGACATGCTTGGAAGATAAGTCCAGTAGCACCCAATAAGCCGGGACTTTCTTAAAGAAACAAAGATACAGTTCAAAGATCTCAGCCAGACTAGGCGCGCCGCAAGGTAATATCAGCGTAAAAGGCCGCGGTCGTGTTCGCTAATTGAAAGGTCGACGCGGCTTTTCCTACAAAGAAAGAATGAAGTGGAATAGATAATTATTCTTACTACTTAGATTAACGTAAAGTATTGTATAACGAAGTCAAGTCCAAGTATCAAATGTTAACCCCTCGTGATAAAAGAAACAATGCAATAGTGATAGATTTTGTGCTAACGTTTGGTTAAGTTTAGATAATAGCTAACTGTTTTATCCGGTACAGAGCACACAAATTGAGAGTAGATCGTGGTAAGGAACGTGCAGGGCAACCACGTGAATAGCAATGTCACGAATGCACGACCGGAATACTTATCAGCGATTGGTTGTGGAGAGCGGTAAGGGACGACGACACGACGAATGCTTATTCCCAGATTAATGAGCAATTCACTATAGTACCTATGCGAATCCAAAACCTGCGCTACTCAGTGACTGGACTCGTCTTAGTAGAGCCTGGATTATTGGTACTCATGTCTTAGTTATCAATTTGGTATGGAGGGAATCAAACATATTGAAATACACTTTTGTAAAGACGAGACCGAAACATTTCATAAGATCTTAATATCTTACGGAAACGACTCGCACGAGCGATCTTAGCGCGAGGTAAAAGTAAGTAATGAGCTGGCAACCCTCCTGGCAATTTCGCAAACGGCCGTGGCCCACATTTTAACTGCAATTAACGTTTAAACATAACATTATTTATAGACTTCTGTTCCGGTGTGGAGCTGCAAGCTTTATCAAAATCTCGAATATTTTGAGGCTTAAAAATTCAAGGCGTTTATTTATCGGTGTAACTTGAGCTAGATTATTGCTGTTTTAATATGAATTATTTCAGTAAACATACTAATGAAGTCAACGACTTATAAATTATACATTTCGAGCATTTTATTTTATACATGTTGAACAAAATCAGATAATTTTGAGAAGTGAAATCCCTCGATACGTTTTTGAATTGTTAATGCACTATAGGCAGATTCACGACGAAACTTCTTGGAAAATCTTACAATAAGGAAACGTAACGTTACTTTTATCATGGGATATTTTACATCTTCCGTTAAATTCATAATTGACCAATAATAACGGAGAAATATGATAATTATTACAATTTGATGCAAAATTGGTTCAAAATGATAGGCCATAATAACATTTAAAATACAAATCACTAATATGTGTCGAGTGCCGCATCGTTCGACAATAACAAGTCAGCTGGAAGGTTGTTTCGACTCGTGGTCGTGCTAGCACACGTGGATCAGGTTCGTGAGTCACTGTCACAGCGCTGCGCCAGACCAATGAGGGCGCCCGCGCATTGCACGATTGCGATCGACTATTGCTGAGGACTAAGTCACAACTCTTTTTTAGAAGATTGCCAATTTCTTAGAAAATAATTTTTCTGATTCTGGTCTGGTTGAGGAACTAAAGCAGCTGTGTATATTTCGTTAAAGCTTAGAATATGTTCTAAGCCAAGCACAAAACGTTCCGTCTTCAGAGCCCAGACCTACAACGTCACGCTGCGTCGTAGGTCTCTGGGCCACCATCGACCATAAATTTGTCAGTTGACAATATTGACATCAGGTTAAATGTTATCCAGTCATTGAGAAGCAGTACCACCATAATATGAGCGCTAAAAATCAACATTGCAATGTAATTGCAGTAAAGACGCTATTCACACATCACTTGGGACAGTTCCATGCACCTAAACTGGAAAAGTTTAAATAGAGTAAGACTGGTAAAGGTATTATGGATTTAGTAATTATGATACCACGGTCATGTAATGTAGGTTACATGATACACGATTACGGCACTGGAGACGAGATAACAAATTCTTTAAAGCTACAAACAATCTAGATCATAACGATAACAAGGAAAGGAAGTCGGTTCTAAAATACGAAAACAAAAACTGTGATTTTCAATATTCCCAGCAATAGGAATCTAGAAAAAAAATGAAATCATCAAAGCATGCCAGTTGCATAAGTCCAACAATTCGACTACCTCAACATGTAAGTTATACAAATGCACTTCCCACGAGGTAACATGCCAATTTATGTTTTGCACAACATCAATTGCCTACATCAAATTGCAATAACTTCCTGGTGAGTAAACACCTCAATCTTGTCAGCCAGTCTTACCACGCGACGTTCAGTTTGATAATTGGTAGTTGTCAGACAAATGAATGTTGAAACATTGAGCTGAGACATGGATGGGTTATCATTATGATTATGGGATCATTTAATGTACGGTCAACAATTACGAAAATTACATTAGGAACATTTAGGAGTTGATATAACTTCACTTCAGATAAGTTCGTTTAATCTCTGAGTGTGCGACTAAGATCATTCTAACATCATCTGTAAATCTGTATGATGATATAAGCTAAATTACTGTACAAACAAAATGACGGACGCGTGGCTATCGACATTCCGCAAATACACCACTGATAAACGACACATCAGAAAAGGTTCACTCACGGATGTCTTTCTTCATCAAAAGCATGGACGTGAGTAAATCGTGAAAAGGCTAAAATCTCGGAGAGTTATAAATCTTTGCCAAAAAAAACAAGCCGAGTATTTCATCCTACACGTAACACGTCTAAAATGGCCATGATTACTAATACAAATACGACGTCGATTTATAGCCTACTGCCTAATGCTAGACAATGACTCCGACCTGTCCAACATAGGAACTTTAGGAACCCCCTATTAGAAAGGCTACAAGCGTCCTACATACCATGCAAAGTCGATATTTTACGGGTTTGCTGACGTCATAGCCTGATAACAATGGCAACAGAATGGAAATTGAAGCCACTGAATTGATGGTAGCCCACGATTCTGGTGAAAAGCTATAATATTCCAATGATAATAAATAATATGTATGTTATTTGTAGCAGACATATTCATTTGAAAGCATTTGTATTGTGAAACAACTGCTATTGTGGTGTCACCCAACTTCTACCTCTATATAAAACTTTATTAAAGTCTTGAATACATATTTAGACGTATTAACATAGATGAGAAACTTTTTTGGTAGCATAAGTAATAATGACGCAAGGACGTCCAAACCAAAGTCGTATGGAGGTATATGTAACTCTTCCACCTAAGTAACATTATCGTGAGAAAACCGGCTGCTTAAAATTGGACAAAATACTTATTTTGGCCGAGTGAAATTATTCGAAAAGTTCGAAGAGCAATGCATGGTGAAGATACCATTATTTATGTTTGACTTGTCATCTAACTGTACTCTGCTTCGGTAAATATTAGTCTTCGACATTCAGAATTCCGTTCCACTAAAACGGACTATAAAGTGTGCTCATGATTTATTACTCGTATAAAGCAAAAATGTGCATTAATAAGGAGTTTTGATTTCTAAGCAAATAAAAATTACGCATGCGCTCTTCTAGAGTAGACCAATGTGGATGCTAAGCTAAGTAGTAATTTCAGGTAAAATAACCTCCTTAACTATTTTAATGAATTTATGGCATTGAAGGCCTAGATGGCGCCGAAAAAGCGACAGTAAGTAAAGCCTGGGGCCTAGCTATGACATCAGAAGTCGGACGGAACCACTCTGCCGCCCACAGTTCGCCCACGGACGCCAAAGCCTTGCAAAACTAAAGCTAGTCGAAATGTACAAGAGGTGTTTGCTACATGTACTATTGTACTATGCAAGGAAAAAATCTAGGACATTATTAACGAGACTTATAAACGACAAATTGACTTGATTGTGTTGGGATAAATTAGTAAAAAAAAAACATTAGATCCTGGACCCTAACTGAAATTCTCTGTATCTACGGACTACGGACCCAGAAACTAGAATGACCATGGTCCCACAACACCTGGACACAGAACAAGTATTTTCGCTTTTTTCTTGTGCACAAGGCACAAAATTACAAATTAATTAAATAACTTATTCTGTCACGGAGATCGAACCCGCCGCCTCCGGGTATGAGCACGGAGGCTGTCAAGAAACTTAAATAAACAATATCGGATAGTACTTTCGCATCAGCAACTTCAGCTAATATTAGATAACCTTCGCTAATAAAACGAGAAACGGTGATTCAACACCAATGAGCGACAAAGTTGAACGATACGATAATTGGTGCCGCAAACGTCTCCAATTGGGTATAATGACGCGAGTCGATGAACTGGATCTAAGGATCGATAAGATGGGTCTGAGCTACTATTGTTAGAGGTGATGAAAGGTTAATATTTGATGATAGAAACGAATGACGATCAGAGGGAATACACGATCAGTCAGCTTTTATGGTACAATCGATGGACGAACTTGATGTAGTATCCGATGGAACCAACTACCTAATTCAATTAGATTCAAATGGGTTTTTGAGGAATTAAATATTTTTGTGGATCTGTTGATAGCTACTCGTTTTGAGTAGTACAGTATACAAACTTTAAACAAAAGATATTGTGATTAGCCATTGAAATAGGAAGTGAAATGCGTCAATAAAAGAAATGCTTACTGAAAACATTCGGCCATAATAACGGCAGCAGCGTTTGGAAAACCCATCGAAAGTAAATTTTAACAGAACTTAAACTGTACATGTTCTTGGACCATTGATGGTGGACTGGAGTTCTAATTAGCAAGGCTGCCGAATCGTTGAGTGGCTAGGAGTGGGCGTTGAAGGCTCTTCTTTATTCTCATTTGTAAGTTTTGTAACTATTAGCTTTGGTATGATTTTATTGGAAACACTTGCTTTTTCAAGAGCAAGTGTGTTCCAGCGGTAACCCATGCAACTTACAAACCGACGACGTATCAAGCCTTTTGCCTTATCGCCAAGTTTGGTGAAGATGGTGATTGTGTGCTCTCTTGCTCGAACTCACGGACTTGTAAATTGACGCGAGCAAGATGGCAGGCGAAGACCATTTGTCTAGAACAGTTACGCGATAGGGGTGCTGATGAAAATCCTACTCCAGCCTCCACCAATGTGTTCACCTCCACTTCGAGATGTGTGAGGAATTTGCACTCGGAGTTTTGGCGGGAACGCGGAAAAGTTCACGTCGTTGCATTGTATTCTTTCTCAAAACTTGTGCTTTTTCCAGTGTTAATGTTTAAAACTGGTGGCGTTTTACGCATTCATTGCTGAATTACGAGCATCACTCATGGGCAAGTGATATAATGTGGTGAAATGGGATTTTCCGTGTTGCTTCCAAAATTCCATAAAGCTTCTAGTAAAGTTGCCACCACTTTACTGGAGCATGACTTAGACTGGAATACGACTACCTGACTTAAGACTGGACTATGACTATGACTTGACTTTACGTGAAATATTCTTCTAACATGATGAAAAATTACAATACTTGACACTGGCTAAATACACTATGTGTGGAGCCAAAATATATGAAAAAAAAAAAAAATTTGCACTCGCTCTTAAAATGGCGAATGAAAACATCGTAAGAAACCCGTCATATTCAGGAATCACAAAATAGGAAAACATGACGTGTCATCTACAACCCCGCACTTGGCCTACACTCTCTCCATGTGAGAGAAGGCATGAGTCCTAGTCGGAATGTGTATTGGAAACTTATTAGGAGCCAGAGATTATTGGGGGATTTATCGGCTTGTTGTAGGTTAGTTTCACCATTGGAGTGCCACTGTAGGTACTCTATAAATATACGGAAACATCAAAATTCTCGGCTATAGTATTTCAGTTCTACGAATAGCCAACGCAAAGATAAAATCTCCAGACTACTGAGAAACAGTAAAGACTGTAATTTTCAATTAGAGAGTACAAATAAGATGGGGTAATTTCCTCTCGTTTCACGCCATCATTTCCTCAGCTATTCGTCACGTCATTATTCCTATTATTCAATCAAAACAGCCGCATCAAGCAATAGAAAATCACACAGACCGGCATCATCAAGCATATTAAACGCATATAAATTTTATATTGTTGCGAGAAAGTGAGTCTAGTACCAATTCTAGTACGGCTGAAACAAATATAACTTTTACTACGCACAACCACTCGACCAATGACGGCGCTGCGGAGCTCAATACGACCGTTTTTAATACAATACATACCAACGTAGAAAACCACTTTTGATTGGTTAAAAATATTCTGACTTTAAAGTAATGTAACAAAACATACAGATATTTCGGTCAACTTCTTGTTAACTTAAACATATACGATATTTTAGTATACTTGAATTATAAACGGACCTAATAGGTACCTACACTAGTCACCAACCTGTTCCAAATACTCGATATTTGATTTGGTACCAGCGTTATCTACTAACCTGAAAGCGCCTTGCGGCTTGCCCTGAATAGCTTAACCATTATTATTTATCGATAACAAAGCCTGCGTGTACAAAGAACACACTTCCTCGTTCCCCAAAACATATTAGCTTTCTAATATCTATCTACCCAACAATCTAATAAAAAACCAGCATTTTGGAAGGGTATATAAAGTTATTGCCTCAAACTATCTTGTACGACTACGACTTGTATTAACTAAGTAAATATTGAAATTAAATGAAAATAACTAATAAGTACACTAGGTATAAAAAGAAGCAAAACTGGCATGAAATCAACGGAAGCGGATATGCTATTTACAATATAAAGCTTCCAGTAACGGTACAGTTATTTAATAATAGCTATCGTAATCGTATTGATTGACAGTTGATAAAACAAAAACCTAACAAGTTCTAAAATGTCTTATGAGTATATGTAAGATGGAACACTTCTCCTGTGAGCACAAATAGTTTAAAACTGTAGAATAAGAATAAGTGGGATAATGTAGGCGTATATATAGAATCAATTATGTACGTTGTTAATTAATGACAAAGCACAAGGAGCTGTTTTAGACACATTCCACTATAACAACGCACTCCTACGCACGGTGAGTGACATCATAAGTAAAATCGAAAGCTGCTTGTTGTCTGTTTTGTATTGTATACAGTGTTGCAAATATTGCACTTCAATAATGTAATGTATTATGTAAGTGTAGAATGTAATACGAACATTTACAAGTCACCATCAATCTAACAGTCAAGATAAAAAAGATTAAAGATGTATTAAATTGCATTGATTGTGTCTTCAACACTGAGCAGCTACAATGAAAAGTCAAACGAAACTGTGTTGTTTGTGCACGCAGAACTGCCGACATTGGCAACTCAAGCTTACAATAATTCTAGTAATTTTCTTGACAAATTGGCGCGTTAAAAAATAGCAATCGCAAAGCAGTAATTACAGCCGACCGCGGCCTGAGGACGTGAGGACATTGTATCGCCCACGTGGCAGTGACGCAACGGAAGGTCACTAGACCAGCCAGGCTGTTACAGCACCTACTCGCCTTGTTTACTTAGAAGAAACTTGTATTCATTATTGTGAACAATCATGTGTTCCCCGAAGCGAAGCTAGTCCAAGCTTCATACGTTATGATATGAGTAATGTGTAAATAACAAAACCCGTTAAAATTAATGCAACTAAATGAAATACATTAAGAAAGAAACGCAGATAGATGACCTATTTTACAAGATCAGTTGGCAAAGCTTTAGACATAATATTTATACTGTATGAACGAAATACTATATTTTAAGCGTTGATAACTAAATGGAAACTGGCGTGCTGACTGCTGAGCGACTCAGTAATCGATTCAAGAGAAGATAAGAGAGTAATCACTGTTCAGCCTCAATGTAAGGAAAACATTCCACGTTGAGTTAAAGTTAATAAATAGAAACTGTAATGACGGAGTGCTGGAGCGCGTTTTAATTCGAATTTTTATAAAACGGAATTACTTATTATAGTAAATATAGTTTATCGGTCCCTTATTATTATATCTTAAATAACCGATCGACCTAGAACAGAAAGAAACCACATTAAATGTAAAACTGTAACGGAAAAAGCACCAACGCAGTCGAGTAGAGACCATTAAAATATGATATAATAAAAGGTTATCATCAAATGGTTCTCTAAAAGCAATATTGGATTACGAGGCGGTTCATAGCAAAAACATTATGCCAGAGGCGAGAGGTCCGTTACTGGCCAGAATCAATGTGTCCATCGGTATCTCTGTATGTCGGTCACAGCAGGCCGCCAACTTGCCGAGGGAAGCCGCTCTCCATGACTCATACCTCGATGATATTTGCCACGCATTTCAAACGTCTTGATTTTACGTACGTTGGAGTCAACAAGCTGCAACTGGCGTTCAAAAAGTTGTTTATGGTTAAGTATGTAATATATATCTGCTAAACATTATAGTAAATGCACAAACCACTCAAAGGTGAACTTAGAAGAAAGTGATGAATAGAATGTGATGTTTTTTCAACACAACGTCATAAAGCAAAAGACTTCTTCAGTAGAAATATCTTCATTTTTCGAAGCCGGTAATAGCTTTTAGGAAGAAAACTAGACCGCTTTAATCTCAGCAAGACTTTCTCCACCAGCTGTTGTAGCAAATCGGCTAGCTATACTCGAGCGGTACCATAAAAACTTGGGTGTTATTGTGGTGATGGCCAGTAGCTGCGTCCATAGGCTATAGGAGACCCTCAGATCGATGACGCAACCTTGGCCAGCCGAGCTTTTGTGGGCGAGACGGTATCACGGTACTCAGTTGTGGCGAATCCGGAAGTATTCAAACATTACGTATTTCGTGACACGAACACACTTTTAAGTTTTTTAATGTTTTAACTGAAATCCCTTTTCACCTAATTATTACAAATTGCATTTACACTCAAACACATGGAAGTCTTTGTTTGCATTATATTAACTCGAGAGTTGATCTGTGCTCAGCAGCCTTAGGATGACAAGTTGACACCATTGTTTTAACTTGAACTTTTTGTATACTGAGATTCAGATTTAGATGTCTTTACTAATGTAACGTCATCATTACAAAGTGGCATTAATTTTAGAAAAAAACAACAAGGAAAGGATTTCTCATGACTATTAGCGGAAAAATATTTTCGAAACGGGAAACAATTAGTGAATACCTAGCGTTAATTAAAACATTCATCTTAAGCTAGACCAAAATCATCAATTGAAAAATATGAGATGCGCGATTTCCCTTGAACCAGATTATAGGTAGGTAGATGGGAAGTGACCTTGTATATTTATTGCCACGCGTGGCGCACCAACCACGATGGACGCTTCCGGTTCAATCCGTCGAAACCAACTCGTTCGGAATATCTACTAGCTCTCTACGTTTTATAGAGACGGAGATAATTTCTATCTATAACAATTATTTACGCGTCTGGGGTAACACTGATAAGAAATACACTAGGTAGCTTGATACATGTCATGTTGGTTACATGATCATTTCTTTGTTTGAAAGTTTGAAATAAAAAGTATCTCTACGTTTACACCAATTCTTCACGAAACTTCTCAACAGTCCACCCTTGCCCTAATCCCTCTTTTATATGATAAAATCAGATGGGCGATGTAGAGAGACCTTCCTCCTTCATTTCTCGACTCCTTTCCTTAACCTCAGCCCTTTTGTATGATACATTGGGAAGCTGAGAAGGTATTTTTTTCAAGAAACTGAATTTAACAATTCTGAAACTTGTTTGCAGCCCTTTCTAATTCTAATTTGACAGTGCATGAGTGTTGACGACGATGACTGGGTACAAGTTTTTGAGCTTAATCTCGCATTGCAGTTTGTCTTCCCATCATCCCTTTGAATACAGACCTAATTAACAACAAGTGCAATAATTTAAATCTATCAAATTTAATTAAAAGAATTTGTAAAAGGTCAACATTTCAAGAAGTGGTTCAGTTTTAATTTTAATGAACTACACAGATCATCAATCTATTTGGAGCCACGAAATGAATTCGAGACCAATAAAACTGCCTACAGTTCGAGTTAATAGCAATCCGGCTGTAAACAAGAAGCCAGAGCGAGTCGCGCGGTCTTCGACTGCCGTTTATGGTAGCGCACATTACACAGCGCAAGGCCACATTCGCGGCGACCGCGGGGACGCTTCGAAACCACACATAACTATATACTTACATTGCTTATATTATACCTGTGATCTTGGACTATGCAAGGTTGTCTATGACCTCTATTCAATGAACTGTCTGTCGGTCCAGCTTTTCTGGAGAGTGCACTTCTGGTCATGGATTTGAATATAGCTCTCCGTGATACTTTTTTGAACTGTTCTATATTTATCACAAAAATAAAATTCAGGCTGGACTATCAAATCTGTTTAAAACTTATTATAACCACTTTCCTCTGATGTTATGAAATTGAATGTAACATTTTCTGATGGATAACAACAATCTATGAGGAGATGATACATCTAAAACAATGAAAGGTATTAAACACAGCCCAGCCAGTGGTAGTAATATTAAGATGTGCATGTATGTATTGTGCATAAAATATCTGTGCATCACACTGAAGAGGAATATAGATCAGAAAGATATTCAGCTAACAGCTACAATTTTAATTCCTATCCTATTTTACCAAAGTAGAATAAATTTTATTCCAAGTATATTGCTACTTGTTACTGTCAGATACAGCTGATTGACAAATGAAATGGCAATTAAAAAGACGCCATTCGTGATATAAGGGTTATAATCATGACAACTCAATTGTTCTCGGAAAGTTGTATTTGGAATAAATTTATTGTAGTTTAACAAGACTTTCAGTTTTCCATATTTTCAATAGATAACATCTGTCTCTGCACAGAACATTTCAAATCTTTTGTATATTCAAAAATTGACTCAATTTAGATTGATTCGTTAGAAGAAGCAAGCTTTGAATGAAGGACTGGCAGAAGATGGCACAGGAAAGACCAAAGTTGAGACTTTTATTGTTAGAGTAGAGGACTTGCTCAAGACTCACTTTGGGTTGTTGCACCATCCAATTCTATCAATTAGTTATAAATAACACAAACTAAACACCACAAACTAAATATTTATAGATAGATAGAAAATGCTATATTGCAAAATCTACAAAATGTAGTACATAGGCATTTATTATTATCATTAACTCTTTAACTCCCATCGACCCGATATCGTACACATATGCATTGTTATTCAATTGTCATCTCAATGCTGGGATTCCAGAAGTTAATCTGGTAATCTTTGCAATACCTAGGCGATAGAATGATTGCACTATCCCAGAGGAAGCACAACAAATGTACAGTTTGCGCCAAATAAAGAACAAGAGTCAATATTTTACTCCAGGAAATTCAGGATACTTACGAATATCTACATACACCCTAAATTTAATCAAAATGTGCTCAGTCATTCAATGGTACCAAATATACTTACAAACACACACACAGACACAAACTTTAGCATGTTTATAATACCAGTAGAGGCAGTAGAATGACTCAAACTAAATGGTGGCAGTGCAGTTGGGGCAAAAAGCTGCGCAGCCACAAAAATAAGATGTGTGTGAGCAGAGCTGAGTGCAGTATGCTGGGGATTGCTTCACACTTCAAGTTAGAATCATGCTATAATTTATATTAATCTCTGGAATATCAGCATTTGAGATGAAAATAGAATAACAATGCATTATTCAATATAGTCACTGAAGTTAATATAGGATTCCATATTTTGACTAGTAGGGCCATATGCTTGTTTGCTACCTTTAGCATAAAAAAAAATCTTATTTCAGTAATGTGCACAGTGGGTGCATTGCATTTACAAGAAGAATGCATGCATTACTTTATTTGTAACCAGCTGTGCCGCCATGGCTTTACCAGCCTTTTCCTTATGAAGCTCTGTATTTCCCAAAATTCCAAAGTTCATTCAAAACCATTCAGTTCTTATAAGTATCTCATTCGTTGCAAATATTATTGATGGCAGCAAACCTTAGAGTAACCTTTAGCTAGTGGTTAGCCCTGGTGTTGAAATAACGTTATTCCAACTCTTGCCTACACTTGGACTTGGAAGCTTTCATGTTTATTACAATTTATTAATTAATTATTAGGGGATTGGTAGATGTGTAGAGATGGTTCACCAACTATTGTGATTATAATTAAAAAAGGAAAATTATTAATTAATGTTAATAAACAAAAAAGGTGTATTTGATGTAGGCTGATAAAAAATTATATGTAAGTAACAAAAGTAAAATAGACATTAGTATTGACTATTGATATAGTGTATATAATTATTTTTATTTATTTATTTGCCGAGTAATTAAATAACTTTACTAAAATTATGTGAGTTCTGATTTATTGAATCTATGGTTTTTAGCATCAGTAATAATATGATTATATTTATGATTTTTATAGCAGTATTGCCTGCTCAGCATAATCTACAGATTAATTTGTAAAGGAAAAATTAGAATCACAAGCTTAAGTAAAGCATATCATGGCTTGAGTGATGGATGGATGCAGGTTCAATCCCCACTCATGATTCTAATTTTTCCTTTACAAATTATTAATACGATTGCTTAATCAACCACTTATATGATTGTTTAATACATTCTAAGGCTCTATTATAACTTAGCTTAACTGGAGAGAGCATTATAGTAAAACAAATTAGCCTATGTATTAGCTGGTGGAACATATCCTCCCTCTTCTATCAAAATATATTCTCAACACCATAATTAAATACTATTAGAACCTTCAAACTATTTATTATTTGGACAGACCAGCACAGCGCACTATAAAATAACAATTTGCCAACAAAGTATGTAAGTTGTGATAAACAATAAAATATATGGTGTGAATATTACCTACAGGTGGTTTGACAAACAAGTAAAGCTGGTAATTATCTATATGATACAAATAAAAAAAACTGAAGAAATAAAATACAGGATAATTTGTTGAACCATTCTCAAAGTTGTTTCTGTTAGGGTTTTGTAAAGAATGTGAAATTAAGACGCCAAATTAATGAGGAAAGAAACTTGTGCCGATAGCAGAGTATCATGAGGTGAGAGTAACTGATTCAGAAAGTGAATCATTAGAGCTGCATATCACCGACCACCGCAAGTAGGTACGGCGTCTAGAGTACGGTCTACAGTACGAACACAATGCTAGTGGAAAAGTGCAATCCTAATAATGTAGATATTTCATTTGGTATTCCACCGACTTACCATCTGTTCTTTTTATGTTGATGTTGATCCCGGACTGGATCTTCACAGTACCGTCATCCATATTTGCACTGGTTTAGGCACCACATACACTATAGAACATTATTTTGCTATGAACCTTTGTTCGAAAATAGTCTATCACTTACGGAAATTACACATGAGAACCGGTGAATATTACAAAATAAATTTCTACACCCAGATTGACAGTTATATCGAGCTAGCTTCACACTTCGGACTGAGACGTTTGAAATTGTTTTACGAGAAAAGTCAAACGAATTACTTTCAATCTTTTACAGAAATAAACCAAGAATAAAAATTTAAGTTGGAGCTTTAATATACAAAATATTTCGTTAACTTACGCGAAATATAATAATATATAATTTAAATAATTTTTAGTAAGTATTACGAGTTTTACGATTACGTTCCGAATTTCCTTATTTCCACAACCCACTTTCCGATACAGATGTTTTTACCAATGTACTCTGTGATTCCGATCACGTATATTTTTTCTCTAATCTATGCTGCCAGCCTGCCACCATCAAGTAACAATATAAAATACAAAAAAAAAAAACATTGAAATATAAGTCTATCGATTTATTGTTTGTACGGTACAACACAACACTATACGGTACAACATAACACCATAGAGTATTTAAAGCCGTGTCCAAAGAGTGTATAATGCTAACATATGGAGCACTCCGTAGTATCTCTTAGTAGTCTGTGACTCCGTATAACTCGTCTCAGATCAACTACCACCCCGATTTCGATAAAATCAATTGACGCGACGCTCACGTTTTCCTTTTGTTGAGCTAAACTAACGTTAACCGCAAAATTGGAATTACGGATGAGCCAAGATTGCGAAAAAGTCCGCGTCAACCACGACATAGACAAAAGCAACTATGATTGGTTTATATTACTCCAAGAATCCATACTATTGGTTGCAGAGATCTTTGACATGCGCCGCTACGCCTTCTTATTGGTGCTAGTTTACGTCTGCCGCTCAACTATATTTCAAGATGGTGGATCGGCGTTTTGACCTATGTAATAGGGAAAATTCTGTGTTTGCCACCGACGTTATCCGGAAGTGACGTATTTTATCTAAATTGGAATCACGGACGTGAATTGGTCATCCTTTTTTCTGTCAAAACAACGCCGAAAGTACGCTTACCAAAAGTTACTCCATAGCAGCTTTATTGTACATTTACTACTAGATAAATTTTAATGTTTTCAATATATAGCATCCATGGCACGACATCTAACATCTAATTAGTACTACTATAAACATAAATCATAATTTGAAATAACTAAATGAAAATTACAATTTTTTCGGTTTTCCAAGCTCGTATGTTTCAAATAAATTAAACGTTTCTAATTTATAATTGTTCGTAAGACTTACCATCGAGTAAGGTATTTTAAAGGTTCAATTGAATTATTTGTTATTTTCAAGGTTTTTGAGCTATAAATTTTATTCTGTGGTTGGTCTGTGGTGGGCCTAGATAAACTGTCGACTTTTTTCATGTTCTTCATCTGTGGTTGCCAGTTCAAATAATACAATATTTGAAATATAAATGCATTATTGTTTAAACCGTTCTGCAAGAATTACGGGGTTAAACATCGTGTAATGCTATATTCATAATGATGATGACAAAATACACGAGTTTTATGACTATTTGCGAGTGATTTATATTCTATAAAATATTTATTTTTTATTCTGGCGATATTATAAATGCAGTCTTCCTTTTGTCTATACTGTGTCTGACGCTGCACTTTCCTACGTCAAAAGAAGGTTTGTGATCGCAATTCCTCGCTTAGTCGTCCCTGAGTGGGAGGAAAACTCCGCCGAAATTGTTTTCATCACATAGTAGTGAAATATTAATGTGGTTTTTCACCTATTTTGTTCAACTACAGCCTGAAATACTTATTGTCCGTAATATTTTCAATTATATTTATAAGCAATTTTATTTTTATTTTAATTACAACTAACAAAAAAAATCAGCCAAGTGCAAGTCGGATTCACCTATACGAGGGGTTCCGTACTATTATCTGTAAAAACGAGCAAAAAATCACGTTTGTTGTATGGGAGCCCTCTTTACTATTGATTTAATTCTGTTTTTTAGTACCTGTTAGTTGTTAGAGCAGCAACAGAAATACATCATTTGTGAAAATTTCTACTGTCTATCACTGTTCATGAGATACAGCCTGCTGACAGACGGGCAGACAGAGATAGACAGATAGACAGATGGACAGTAGAGCCTTATTAATAATAATAATAATATAATAAGGTCAGTTGTACCCTTTGGGTACGGAACCCTAAAAAAAACATACCCCACAATTTTTTTGCCTATTTAATTTATAGCAGAATCGGAGATAGCACTTCCGTTTGAATGTCGTCAGGTTAGCGTGAGTAGAGCGTTGATCCGCCATTTTGGATCCTTCGTGATCGCAAATCACTCATTTTGACAGCACTTGACCGTCAGACGCGATGCAGCAGGTATGCCGCAGCGCCGAAAACCCGTCCGTGATAGGGGGGCAATTAAGAATGCCACTTTTGTTCACACATTTTCAAAGCGAACGCTGATTGTGATAATTTTTGGCATTTTTAACTGTTAATTTTGCCATCTGTGGCTAATCCGAACGGGCCGTTTATATTCTCAAAGAGTATATAATCACTTCGTGTATATTCTCTTTGAGAATAGGTATTATCACAGAGTATATTAGTAAAAACTGGGTATCGGTATCAGAATCTACGAAGTAAATTATATACCCTACCTAGTCTGTGTTATATACTCTTTGATCAAAACTAATCGGAAGCAATCATTTTTTTACCTTGTATGATTAAGCTTGTTATTAATTATTATAGATTAGATTATTAAGTAAGGATGGAAAGTGAGCATAAACTGTCCCACAAAACTAAGAAACGTATCAAAGAAGTTAAAAGAAAAGCACGACCCGGTGAGTACACTATTCATTCACCCGAAAGATACCTCTCAATCTAGGTTTTCCTGCATTCATCTTAATTTTCCTAATTTCTACTACAACACAATTCTAGTACATTTCAAAATCAATAATTGATATTCTCGATATTTTTAGGTAATAAAAAGTAGCAGTAGTAGTAATAGTGGGGAACATACATGCCCTTGGTGGTATTTATTTTGGCAATTATATTTTGTGGTTTTGTAGTCATAGTACATATACTAATAGCTCATGCTTGCCACCTGGGCCCGAAGACTGCTATTTTTTGTCAAGTGTAATTGTGTCATAATGGTTCATGAATGGTACCATAATGACAGATTTTGACTACAAACAATAAGTAGACTACCATTAGTGTCAAAATCTGTCTTAATGGCACCATTATTGACCCATTATGACACAATTGAAATAGCAGACTTTGGGCCCTGCTTGTTTGTACTGTAACCTATAATAACAGTCTTTGTTTCACTATATGTACAGCCTACATTAAGTGGGTAGGAAATGGAATCAATACAGAAAACATTAATTAGTATTATTAGAAAATAATTAGCTACCTAATGGTAGGTACTTCATAAAATATGTAAAATTACTACTTATTTAGTAAATTTAAATTAGTAATCTGTCTATGCTCACTGTCCTACTTTTAGGTTATCTCAAGAACCATGATAGTTAGACAGTTGAAATTTTCACAGATGATGTATTTCTGTTGCTGCTATAACAACAAATACTTAAAACAAATATTTAAGGAGGCTCCCATACAACAACCGTGATATTTTTTGCTTGTTTTTATAGACAATGACATGGAACCCATTGTGCACAACTCCAACTCACACTTGGGCAGCTATATTTTTAACTTTTGACTACTTTCATGTTTCTTGAATTAAGCTTTAACATTGTAAGGGTTGAAATCATATTATCATATTTTATTACAGAGTTAGCTGATAAGTACCAATGGACAGCACTTAAATATGCAGGAAACTTTGATGATTTCATCAAATGCAAGGATAATGTAGAAAGAATCAGTCAAAATATAGTAACATGCCAGGAGTTCATAGATAACTATGAAAGTATATATAAACCAGTAGTAATCACCAACGTCCAGACTCACTGGAAGGCAAACTACAAGTGGACCTTAGATAGACTTGCCAAAAAGTATAGAAACCAAAAGTTCAAGTGTGGTGAAGACAACGAGGGCTATAGCGTCAAGATGAAAATGAAGTATTACATAGAATATATGAGGACAACGACTGATGATAGTCCGCTGTATATTTTTGATAGCAGTTTCGGAGAACATCTGAGAAGGAAGAAACTTCTGGAAGATTATGACATTCCTTTATACTTTAGAGATGACCTGTTCAAGTATTGTGGTGAAGACCGAAGACCCCCATACCGGTGGTTTGTTATGGGACCTCAGCGTTCTGGTACCGGCATCCATATCGACCCCCTGGGCACTAGTGCTTGGAATGCTCTTGTGTTTGGACATAAGAGATGGTGCCTGTTCCCCACGCAAACTCCCAGAGAACTAATTAAAGTGACTGGTGCCATGGGAGGGAAACAGAGAGATGAGGCTATCACATGGTTCAAACTGATATACCCAAAAACTCAGCTGGATACTTGGCCGGAAGAGTACAAACCGGTATGTCTGTGCCTAACATGTAACAATCATGTTGGTTTTGTTTGTTGCATGCTTTAACCTGAATTTTGTTTTACAGGTGGAAATACTGCAGAAGCCGGGAGAAACGGTATTTGTGCCAGGAGGTTGGTGGCATGTTGTCCTTAACTTAGATGAAACAGTAGCAGTTACTCAGAACTTCTGCAGTCGCACCAACTTCCCTGTGGTTTGGCACAAATCTGTGCGTGGACGACCAAAGCTTTCCAAGAAATGGCTTAAAGCACTAGAGAGCAGTGAGCCAGACTTGTATAAAGTTGCAAGCAGTGTAGATTTGAGTCAAGGCACAGGAGTTGCATCCGACAGTTCATCCAACAGCAGTTCCTCGAGCAGTGACAGTGACAGCAGCTCAACAGGCAGCTCTGGGGAGGACAGTGGTCAGGAAAGCATTACAGCTCACAAGAAGAAACGAAGAAGGAAATTATGAAAGGACCAAAATAGCTTATCTGTTCCTAGGGAAAGCCCATAAAAGCTCTAAGTATAGACAAAAACATGTATCCTTTATTGTTTGTCACAAGTGTTATACCATTTTGTATTAGTAGATCATAATAATATTGACTTTTTTTCATGTATTATTGTCATAGAACAATTTTTGTTTAGAGCATTATGATTAAAGTATGCAATATCACAACAGTTATACTATACTGTCGAGTTTTGCTTGCTACCTATAATTTTATTTTGAAAATTTTGGTGAGTGTATGCAGGGTGTAGGCAAAGACTGTATCGTAATAGGGCGAATTCTGTGGGTGTAAGTATAATTAAATTAATGTAAACGTGTGGTCAACGTAGGCGATATATCGCCAATATCGCCTACGTTGACCACACTGACTCTGTGGTGAAACGTGATTTTTCGTGTTGCTTCCAAAATTCCATAGAAGCTTCTAGTAAAGTTGCCACCACTTTACTGGAGCCTGACTTAGACTAAGACTTGACTTTACGTGAAATATTCAGTATTCAATTAATATTGACACTGGCTAAATATACTATGTGTGGACTGTAGAGCCGAAATATAAAATAAAATTATAGTAGTTTTTTTTTTCTCTAATCTGTGGTAACAATGAAAAAGTTATAGGTTGGTACGGGAGACCGGAATGCACGGCCAGCGTAATGTACAGCCCGGAATCCGTGTACATGGCTTCGAATTCCGTGGTTGTACAATACAGGTCGTGCAATCCTGGCTGTACATTATTTGGTTGCGCATTCCTGGCTGTACAATACAGGGACTCTTTGGTACGAGTTTAGGCGGGAACGCGGAAGAGTTCACGTCGTTGCATTGTAACATTTTTCAAAAGTTTGCTTTTTCCAGTGTTAATGTTTAAAATTGGTGGCGTTTTACGCATTAAGTGCTGAATTACGAGCATGAGTGAGGGCAAGTGATATAATGTGGTGAAACGTGGTTTTTCGTGTTGCTTCCAAAACTCCATAGAAGCTTCTAGTAAAGTTGCCACCACTTTGCTGGAGCATGACTTAGACTGGACTATGACTACCTGACTTAGACTGGACTAGGACATGACTGTATGAAATATTTAATTTTTATAACCCGATGAAAATATAATACTTGACACTGGCTAAATACAATATGTGTAGAGCCAAAATATAAAAAAAAATGTACGTTGGTACTGAAAAAAACCAAACAAATCGATTGATTTCTTTGATTTTTGGACATCCTTAATGTTTTTAGATTTGGCAACACAAGGAAATGTAGTATCACTACCTAATCTGTGAAATGAAAGAACATTAACCTCTAATTTTTGGTCTATGGTTAGCTGCAGCCATTTGTAATTGTTATCCTTGCTAAAGTTTCTTTGCAAATTCCGATCAAAATGTTGAAATCAGCTGGTGGTGTCCTTGCTAATGTGCTGAAGAGGTCACTGGCGCCCACAGCAAGAGTCAGCGCTATCTCCGTACGCAGAAGTCATGGAGGTCCTGTTGAATCTGACGAAGAATTCGACTGCAGGTGAGTGAGACTCTGTTGTCGAAAACTGACGTTATGTAACTGAAAAAGGCGATAATCTCGCCGGTGATTTATTACTTATAAAGCCATAATGACTAAAAAGATATTCTCTTGTACACTAAATATACCCTTACATTCCAACGGATTACAAAATAGATGGATTGGACCAACTACAAAAACTTGTCACATTGATAAAAATGTACCTTTTGAAAGGCATCGTACATATTTTATAATGTTATCAATTCTGTCAATCGCGATATATTTTCATATCATTATCACAACCCACATGGTATGTTTCAGGTCACATACATCAAACAATAACATATGTATAGTATACTAAAATCTGGTGTTCATTTAGTATTGTTGTATACAGTTAGCATGCCATAATCTGATAACCAAGAACTTTATATCCTATATCATCAGTTGCTTACCTGTATCCTACTAGAGTTGTCTTTTCCTACCATCGTCATCACAACACACGCGTTCTGCAATTTATATCTACATATTTTAATAACTGCTATAATTTACATTTCAGATATGAAGCATTTTTCAATAGGAAAGACATCGATGGCTGGGAAATCCGTAAGGGAATGAATGACTTGTGTGGTATGGACTTGGTTCCCGACCCGGTCATCATCAAGGCAGCTCTCCATGCCTGCAGGAGAGTGAACGATTATGCACTTGCCATCAGGTTCATAGAGGCTTGCAAGGACAAGTGTGGCAACAAAGTTAATGAAATTTACCCATACATCATCCAGGAAATCAAACCAACGTTAACGGAACTTGGCATCGAAACACCTGAAGAACTTGGCTATGACAAACCTGAACTAGCCTTGCAGAGTGTTTATGAAATGTAGAATTGCAGAAATAAATTATCAAATTAAGTTGTAGAAAATTTGTATAATAGTTTTGTTGTCGACATTTTTATTTTACAATTATTATTATTGTAAGAAGCACAGTCTTCATGCGGAAGTATTCTTGGTTCACCACTGAAAATCGCCACGCTGTTGTCTAATGTATAAAGCATTAGAAGATTATGATGTTGTTTCATTTGAACCTTCGTCTGATGTTTTCTTGCAAATAAAGGCCATTCATTATTATCTGCTATATTTACATAGCTGTATGTTATGTACTCTACATGTGCCAGCATATAGCTTCTGAATCTTTCCTGAACAGAATGCACTTACAGTATGCTGTCTATTGTTGACATTATGTATGTTCATAATCCTCATGACTTTTCATACCCAGTTCTTACCAATTTTCATGGGTGGTAACACTTTTTTGCTGTTTATCAAGGTAGGTACCACTACCTACTACTGCTTTGCCAGCTATGCTGCTGACAGTAGTGTGCAAGCACTACCTACAGTGTTTTGGTTTAAGGGGCATTGTAGCTAGTGAAATTACTGGGCAAATGAGTGAGACTGATCTGTCTTAGATGTATCAGGGTCATAGTGTAGCAGCTGTGTCAAGCGAAATGGCTCCAGGTGACACTGCAATCTGATGTGGACGTCCATGACACAACACCTTATATAAAAACAATGTGTTAAACTTAGCAGTGTCAGGCAAAGCTGTTTTTCCAGTCCTCTGCTCCAGTTCAAAGTGGGCTACCTACCTGACATAGCCCCGCATACTATTTTAGGTGCAACCTCAACCCCATCCTAACACCAGCTAGTAACGATTTAGTACAGTACCACAATGTCCTACCTACTATTTCTCCTTAGATTGGCGAGGATACTTCAACTAAATAAATAAAGCCAAAATTTTATGTAAATACTTTAATAATCGCAATATTCACGCATTTATACTATTATTTACAATCACAAATCATTGTACTTAACAACGTAATTGTGCTATAATCATAGGTACTTGTATCAAATGAGAGAAACAATCACTTTGGTGGAAATAAATAGGTTTAAACAAAAATAAATTGTGAACATAAAGTAAAACAAAAGTACATATAGAGGTACTAATACCGAAACAACATCATGAATTTAATTCTATATATTTACATACATTTTGTACTCTTCTATGACATCTACCTTACCAACTATCATGAATTTTAATCTTACTTAGGACATAAACAGCCAGCTAAATCCTGGAAATTTACTAAGAATTCTGACACTAATTGATAATGAGGGACATTTTCAAGCTATAGCCGAATTATTTCTTTTTTATAAATACAAACCAAAACCACACAAGTTCAAATTACAAACATCATCAAACATGCCATTCGGGACTCGGCTACAGCAATTGAAAGCGTCCTTACAGTCAAATGTACACAAACTACTAGAGTCGAAACATCTAAAGGTAGGTACACAAAGGATTCGGTAATATATGACACTAATTTAATATTAGCGATTATTAACCCTGCGTAGGAATATATTTTATAATTCAACGAATTTACAACAGTGGACTAATAGTTTTATTATTTACTTACCTACATTATTTTACAAAACTTACACGAATACAAAATGTTGGTACTTACGTAAATCTTGTTAACACCTAAACTATTTAAATAAAATAAAATAATATTTCATGTAAGACTAGAATGATTAATCGTATCGTGACTCGAAAGGGACTAGAAAAATAAATACACTGGCAATTGTAACAAATATGCCATGTAATAAAATTAAATTAACAATAACAGATTCTCAAACAAACTAACTATTAAATAAATAAATTAAATTATAGGAATGTATGGCAATAACAAGGAAAATAAGACTTCCTCATATCAATTGTTTGACTCAGAGAAAAAATATCTGTATGTCATACAACAAAATAAATAAATTTAAATTGGCATTGCATAAACATATTGCACAAAACCTGCACTGCCTAGCGCAGATCCCTAAAATAAATTCTATTAATAAACATAAGTTTAAAAATAATTTAAGTAAGTGTATACCCATTAAATGGCAATTAGCTATTTAGCCTAATATATGTCTACTCAAAGTTTTTATATACCACTCGCGAAATTCACTGAAAATGTTTGCGACGATACTCGTTTGTATAATATCATTAGAAAAGTGTCGACATTTCTATTGTTGTGATAAGAACACGACAAAATTTTGTAGTAAGATGGAGACCACCTCACCTGTACTTGCCGTTGCAAGATAGGTTTACGGCCTTATTCATTAAAGTTGAAACTTTTTGAAACCTTCATTAACTCTCCATCTCTCCATTATTTGAATAATAATATGCACAGCGACTGTATGTGACAACGCCATGAAGTACTCAGCTCCCGCATCGCTTCTTTATAATTATATTCAACATGGCGCCTCTTTCAACTCATACCCCTTATTTCTTCTGACTTATGTTTAACCAAGATGGGTCCGCCGATACGTAGCTTCGTACCGAAGCTTTTAGCTAACGAAGGTTTCATTTCGTACGATATCAAAGCCGGTTGCACTAAATTTTGACAGCTTCTACCTAAGCTCCCTGATCCCTGTATGACGTACCTTAAACGCACGTGCCCAAACACGTTGCATTAGGTACCGTACCTACTGCAATGCATTTGAGTACATCTTAGAAAGAGCGGGCTTAAGAGCTGTCGAATTTTAGAACAAACGTGCATATTATTAATAAAGCAGTGGTATAGCGCGTGCCAAATAATATAAAACTGATTGCCGAATTGGAGATATTAATTCCTCGGTATAGGATGGTACATAAAAAAACAATCAAGTATACAATACGTTATTCAGTTTTAGTTATTTGGTCGCGCCATATAATGTATCGGTCGAGTGGTAGTGTAGTGTGGTGTGTAGCCTGCTAACTGACGCGTGGTGTCGCCCAAATGGTCCGAGTGGCCAGGGGAGACGGGGTCCGAGTGGCCAGGGGACGTGGTCCGAGTGGCCAGGGGACACGGTCCGAGTGGCCAGGGGACACGTGCCGCTCACGTGGTCCGAGTGGCTAGAGAAGACGTGCCGCTCGTGGCCGTCGCCGCAGAGGACGCGATCAGGGTGTATAGCTAGGAGTCCGTCACCACTGTCTCACGCTCAGATTTCACGTTCTGGAAACATTAAAGGTAAGTTTATTAAATAAAAAATTACGAGGATAACAAACTATTTGCTTCGAGCTTGCTTTGCTATACCTTTTCAGTTTAGCAAAACACTGTCTATTTATCACAAGGGTACCTAATGGACATTGACTTATAATCTTTGGTAATGGACCTTATACAAATTAGTAGTGACATTCATTTCACATAAATAAAATGTTGCTGTAACGCCCAAGCGGGGTCACTAAGAGCTGCATGTAAAAATCACAATATTTTGCAATAGAAGCATGAGTATTAAATAGTGTTTATGTCACCGTCTTATTGTAAAAACCGTTTGTTTATAAAAATACGAAAATATAACGGTTATTTATAAACTTTTTTTTTAAGTGTATTTATTGCAAACTGACAATCTGTCTTACAATAACACGGATGATATTTCGATTATTCATAAACAGTCGGTGCCTAGCGGTGAGTTTATAAAAAAACGGATTTTGGTAGCGTTTAGTTGTGAACAATGCGCCAATTTTTGGTCTAATTTATTGTTTTTTTAGTCACTAGTGACTGACCAGTAGGTTACGACGACGAGCGAAGCGAGGAGTGTTAGGTTATTTTTGACCACACTAGAAGTACACAATTACGAAAAAACAAAGTGATGCCGATTAATTATAAATAACCGAGTTATCAACCGTTTTATTGTGAGAAGCATTGCCCGTTTGCAATAAATCGACAGTTTAACCGCGTTTTTTTTATAAACAAACGGTTTTTACAATAAGACGGTGACATATATAGGTTACCGCATGCGAGTTGGCGGCGGCGTTGTGCCTCGCCATGGCCTTGGAGAGCGCGGCGGCGTCCTTGAGCGTGAGCACCTGCAGCACCTGCGTGTCTCCGCCCTGCAGCATCACCTGCGCCACGCCGCCGCCCATCGACATCTCCGACACCTCGCCGTTCTGGTCCACCTGAAAACACCATTCTCTACTGCCACTGCTTGTATTGTCAACTCAGTCGCGCAATGATTCTTAACTGATGACTTTTTAGTCAGAATATGGCCTAATAGAACCAAGTCGGGATTAGTGATTATGTTACCCAGCCACCAAGCACAACACGGTGCGATGTAGGTAGTTAGGTATAGATAATAGACCGCTGCATCCAAAAATAATTACTTTTGCCCAAAACAAATTTTTATTTTATTTATATTTTTTTTACATGACAATATGTTCGTTTTGGACATACGTTGTGAACTTGTACAATCGATTTCAATGATTTTGGAGGATTACACGACATACGTCTATGATTTCCTGCAAAAGGTCGACTCGGTGCCTCAGCCCTAGGGTTTAACATTTTTACGGACGAATTAGCCTCTTTGACAATTACATTTCATTGTTTCCTCGATCCAAAAAAACTTCGACACAAGTGGTGGAAGGGTCGTTGAAGAAAATCCAAACATGGCGGTTGTGAATTTTGAATTTATTTTTCAAAACTAGTGTATCTTGAACTTTAATGTGTAATAAGAGTGGATTATTTTCCGTTAAGTGTTCGTGAATGTGCACGAGTGTTGGCAAATGGTTTCAAGATCATAAAACCATTCATTTTCGTTTTTGCTTCAACGGCCTTTTTTAGAGCCTTCAGTAAAATATCCACCATTTTACTGTTGGCGTTTTGACTGACAAAATATGACTTTGACTTGACATAACCGTACAAATCTTTACTCACTTGACATTGGCAGAATTATTGCTAAACAGCGATAGAAAGCCATTAACGAAGAAGAAGAAGAAGTGGTGGAAGTGAGACGTCGACTACACACACACACACAAAGTATTCACACTAACAACTCAGCCTATAATAGTGGACTGGCGAATTATAGTGTTAACACAAGCACTTACGATTATGAAAAAGGCAAATAAAAGTAAAATAAACAAATATTATACACACCTCAATGTCGAGTCGACATTGTCGACACACGGTGCAAAGCTGTAATTCGTGCAAAACATCTACAAATAAAACAAAACTTACACATTCACATTTTATTTCTAGCAATACAAACGCACATGGGTGTGAAACTTTGCAACCACTTCTTTTGTAGCATGGACCACTTTACAATAACGACTGTATAGTTAGGATAAAATAACAGAAAATACTATAATCGCCGAACATATTTTTATAAAGCAATTCGAGCAAAGGGCACCTCATCAACTCAATTCAAAGTAAAGCATTGAATCTTAAACATTATTTCAAGTCACCTTAGATCACATTTTACAAAATAGTTCTTAATGTGTGACCTCAAAAAAAACCAAATTCTGCAGGTTTGGTAAGTATTTGTTTTTAAAGCTGTGTGTAGTTTTACTAGCCGTGTAGTTATTGTAAAATGGCCCGTATAATACATGCGTAACAATAACAAAAATAAACATTATTAATTTTCAAAGCCTAATAACAAGAATTTTGAATATTTTTGGTAAAAAAGCACTGTTGAATTAAAATAACTAAATTAAACTATGCAAAGCGAAAACAAAGACTAAATAAATACTTTAAATTAAAACTTAACATAAGTAAAAAACACAAATCTCTTTGGAGATAATCGCAAACATTAAATATTGGACTAACCCAATGTAAAACTAGGTGGTTGATAGAATTCGAAAAAATCCTTCATTACACGACTATAATAAAATGTGTTTTGTTCCGTTTCCGCACATGACAACTTTCGTCAATGCAAAACAAACAAATTGTTGGTATCAAATACTTTTTAACTTTATGGAAACGGCCGTTAACTTCGAGCCAGGAAAGTATGCTGCTGGCCTGATTCTATTATTTAAATTATGCAAATATTAGTGTATTTTAAAACGTACGTACGCGTAACGTGATTAGGTATATTTTGATACGATAGTACACATGTATATTTTTATCTAGGTAGGTACTATTTAGTTTACAGTACGTCTACTCGTAAAGTAGTAAACGGTGATAAGTTTAAACTGGGTTAGACCAATATCACGATGCTTGGTAGTAAATTAACATGGCTGTGCATTTCGACACGGTACTAGAGTGTTACTTATTTTAATACTTTCATGTACTCAACAAACACATTGACGTGAAATAAAAACTATTATATACAGAACATGCAAACACAACATAAAATCTTCTTTGTAAACAAAAATAAGTCAATATTTATTATATTATAATTATATTATAATACAGCAGTATTATCGAAACTGCAAGCGAATCAATAAAATACTGTTCGACACGATAAAGATGAAAAAACGATGCGTTACTCGCAATACTACAATTCAACAGTAAATAAATTCTCGGTTAAATTTGGCACGTTATACCACTACAATAAACCTAATAAATAATTGAACTCTGACTTGTGGAGCTTAACCCTATCATTTATAAACGACCTATAACGAAATCTGTTTAAATGACCATCCTCTATTTCATAAACCAATAAATAAAAACCAACAAAATTGTCAGTAAATATGACCGACAACCGTGATATAGAACTTATGTTGTATGAAACGCATTCGACTGACATTTTATGGTTTAGTCACATTATGAAATAGAGGAACAAGCTAGTGGAACTTGCGGCCAGAGGGTTGCGGCACCTATACCCTAAAGTTTAGGAGCTAAACAACAGTGTATAGGTAGTATAGCCTAAAACATGTCCTTTTCAAAAGCTTTCCAATGAGATAGTATTAGTAAAAAAAATCAGGTCATAAAACTACAGACAACCAAAGATGTCTACCCCCATCGACACACGTAATCATCCATGTAAATGCTTGGTTTCCACGATCAACAGTTAAAAAGCGAAAGTTAGAACAACCAATTAGTAGTAACTTTTGTATGTATCAATAATTAGAAAATTTAACAAAACGACGTGTGACAAATACCTGATATTGATGACTATGAAAAAAATTGTGTTCCCCAATAATACTGTCTTACTTACACGCGTAACTCTTCTCGCCTATTTATAGCAATTATTGGTATTTTATTTTTATTTTTTTTGTTTATAGAGCGTTTATGAATAAAAGGGCAAGTCATTAAAACTACGGCGCAATATATTTTACTAGCATTTAAGCATTCACTAGAAGAGATCCCTTTTATTATTTAATTAATAATATATCACATTTATCTCACTGACATGTACTAGTTAATGGCATATGGCTTTCAATTATTATAACATAATCTTTGGAATTAATTTACATTTTGGCATGATCAAAGTCTTTGTTAGCAACTGTTAAGCTAGACTTAACGTTTTTAATACTAAGCATTGGTTTAATCTTGTCTATATTTGGTCCGCCTTATTTATTGCAAGCTTTTATTATATAATTAAGCTTTTATTAAACAATTCATGACTATTTTATTTATTTATTTCTAAATCAAGTCTCTACATCTGCTAAACCTATATTCAGGCTAGATTGTTTTCACGACTAGTTATTCTTAAATTGTCTTGGAAATAAGCTTTACTAAATTTATAAAAAATTTAAAAAATAGAATAAATTAAAAAAATTCATCTATAAGCTAGCATAAATCGACTACGCAGCGTATGGCGGAATATAATATGAAGACTGGCTAGCGAGCAAATCAATACAGTCAAGACCTGAGTCCTAGCAGTACACAGGATTAATCGCGTCGCATAGCCGGTTACTGGGCTGTAGAAAATAAGTAGCTAAGTGGTATAGTTAGGTAGACAGGTAGTCTGTTGTCAGTCGGTAGTCTGGTGTCGGTTGGTAGTCCGGTGTCAGTTGGTAGTCAGGTAGTCCGGTTTCAGTCGGTAGACACATCGGTAGGGCCATACTGTGACCTCTTGCTGCAATTCAAATGACGACCTAAACGGAACCTCACAAATTGTATTGTAGCGGTTCAGCTTAGGTCGTCATTTATATCGCGCTAAAGTCATAGTATGGTTTCTGGAGTGAGTCGGTAGTCCTGTGTCGGTTGGTAGTTGGTGTCAGCCGGTTGACAGGTAGTCTGGAGTCAGTCAGAAGTCTGGTGTCGGTCGGTAGTCTGGTAGTCAGGACCACCTCCCTACCAACTACTACCTGCCTGCCTATCGCTACTTCCTGCCTCTGCCTGCTAGTCGGGTATGGGTGGGTAGCCAGTGGAGGCTAGTGAGCTAGCGGAGCCGGGTCCGGCGCACCTGCACGATGGGAGTGACGCAGACGCCGCCGTCCTGCGCGGCCATCTGCGCCATCATCTGCTGGTACATCGGTAACGTCACCACAGACGATAGCGGCCGACCTGGATACGGAAACAACCTTGTTAAACACATCGAATGACATTCATACACGTTAGCAAATTTCAAAATATACAGGGTGTAATTGAATTCATTAGCATCCTTTGAAACTAGATACCTACTCCTGATACCGGTCACGTGTGGACCAAAATTTTTGAATTCTAACACATTGGTTTGGTAATAATAATAATAAGTAAAAAAATGGAATAACTTACTTTATCAAATGCTACAATACAAAATTTAATTAAAATAATGAATCACTGCTTTTAATTAATGCATACAAGGTATAAAAACGTTTAAATGTATCAAAATCATCCATGCCAACTGCGTTAGGCTCCGCGGCAATCTTCATAATTTTCAATAAAAACATTTTCATTTACACTCTTTACTCTTTAATAATCATCTATAAATGATGTACTATCATGGGCTCAATTTATGCTAATGAATTAAATTACATCCTGTATAAAATGGTAGCACTATGGGAATTGATCCGTTGACGAAAAACAAAGAAAATTAAAATTAGAGCCGATGCGTATGGGCTACATTTGAATTGCACACTAGTTGCAACATTGCAGTTGACATACCTTTATCAAAGTCGAAACTACCAACATACTAATGAATTTGGATCAATGACATACATGCAGTTACTAGTTAGCGTGGAGCCAATGTGCAATCGAACTGCACCCCGACTGCAAGCGGACTGCGTAGCCGATGAGTAGTTTCAATGCAGCTATATTAACTTTTTTTTAATGAGAATGAATCACGTGACGAGCTGGTCGTTCTCCTGATGTTAAGCAATACGGCCGCCCATTACAGTTGCAGTGTCACTCGGAACTTTAAAATAATAAAGTTCCGCATGACACTGAGCTGCGCACGTCATCCTGAGACATCACACAGTCTAGTAATCAGATTACTACACTGTGTAATCAGGTCATAAAGTCTCATTTGCCCAGTTATTTCACTAGCTACAACTAACTGCACGAAATTGCATCCAATCTGCTATTTTGCAGCTGGCGTGCATCTTCTGCGATCGCCAAGATGCCTGCTAAGTGTTTATACACTATGGCAAACCTATGATAACCATCCAAAGTGGAATTTTATGGTCTATGCTATGTTCAGCAGTGGATGTCTTCCGGCTGTTGATATGTGATGTATATCCCACACAAATGCAGCCTGTTTGTCTCGGCTACTGTGTAAGCTGGAATAGGCATGATGACTATAATATTTTTTTGCATAAATTAAAAATATTCCTCAAAAGATAAACATTTGTGAAAACATTTGATAATTGAAATCGCTGTTTGTGAAAAATAATCCGGAACTATTTCCAAAACTTTCAGATGTTGTAAAAAGAAATAGACGTGATGATACCAAACTGTGCCTACCCACAGCAAAAACGGCGCTAATGCATAAGTGTCGTACGTATGGCTCCCGTTATTTTTAACAAAATACCAAAAAGTGTCAAGGATTTGAATGTTAATATTTTTAAAAAGCATCTAAGAAAACTATTGGTTGACAAATGTTATTACACAATTAATGAATTTCTTAATGACAAATTTTAGGAAACTGTGATGGTGCGGACCTTTTGTTTGGATTTATAATTTTTACTTGTTGACTATTATTATTATTATAGTTTTTGACATAATTATATAATTTTGTTAAGATGACCAAGTGTATAAACTGTAACAATATTTTATTTAGGAATTTTTAATTATACTAACTTTTTTAAGAATTAATTGACTGTTATTCTATGTAGGTACTTTTTATTGAATTGCGTCTCTCTCATTTTATGCACGCCAAATTTGGCGAAACATGATGTGACGGCTAAATACTTTAATATCTTTTGTGCGGCATCATTTCATGATTGTGTGTACATTATATACTCATGTTTAGCAAATAAATTTATCTTTTAGCTTTTAAAAATAAAATATCTCAAAAAACGACCAAGTTACAAGCATTTTAAAAACGGGAATTGAAAGAGATAGCTCAAACGGCCAGTGACGTCAGAGCAATGTCGTCATAGTACCTCATTACTAAGCTGTGGTAGCTTTACATACAATATCTTTGGCATGTGACGTCACGAGATTTTTCATAGTAACTGTGGAGGCGCTCTGTTTCGGGAAAAAGGGACAGATGCCTTCTGTAGAAACTTTAAAAGCTTATTACACCGTGATTTATTCACCGATTTTACTTATTTTTTCAATTATTTCATTCATTTTTAATCTTCTTTAAATTATTTACATGTTCATTTTTAATAGTAGTCATCATGCCTATTGTAACAAAATGTAGCGTTTATAAAGCATTGTATGTTTGAGAACGAGCGTTATCGGAAAGCCAGGAGGCACGCGATAGTCCCGGCCCAAGGGTACTGGGTACTGACACTCGCCGTCCTCCCCGGTGATGAGTATCTGCGTGTCGGCGAGCGAGTCGACGGAGTTGATGTCGAGCGCCACCGCGTTCCCCTCCGCGTCCACCGTCTGCACCACGCTGCCCGCGCCCACCTCGCCCGTGTGGATCTGTGGGGACCGGGGCTTGTGGGAACTGGGGACTGCGCTCCGACCCATGTGGGGCACGGGATGCGATGCCAACCAATAGAAACACTTATGGACAGAAATCTATAGGTATAGATTTATAACAAGAAACAGTTGGCAGATCCATACAGATTTGTTAGAAACAGGGGCCGTACTGTGAGCTCTTAGGACTATTCAAGATAGAGCCTATATTGGATCGCTTGGTTTTTTTTTGTATGAAGATTTTGACAAGTGATCCAATATAGGCTCTGTTTTGAATCGCGCTAAGAGCTTAGAATACGGCATCAGATGTATGGATATGGGGTGGAATGTTGCCCGTATTTATTCGTGCAAAAAGAGAGTAAAGGTTGATTTGACTGACGTAACCAAAGACACGTGTAGAATAAAGTCGCAGTTGCCTTTTTATCCTAAGGAAAAATTGGATAGCTTTTCTTTAGGATAAGAAGCTGAAATCAGCCTGTTTACAGCCATGGTATTACAGCAAAGTAAATAACAGTCTATAATAGATGTGGGAGGAGATTCAACATGCAAATTGGTAATGTGAATATAGGCAGGGAGAATTTGGACATTTGAACAAGTGAGTTGGTGTTGGTATACAATGGCTACATGGACATGTGGACAATTAGATTTGTGAGCACACGTGGCTTTTAGGTTGGCGGACATTTGGGACATGTGGGCTAATGGACACGTGACAACTTGGGCTGACGGACACTCGGGACATGTGGGCTATTGGACAATTGGAAATGTGGACTATTGGACACGTGGGCAATTGAGCTGACAGACACTTGAGACATGTGGGCTATTGTACAATTGGAAATGAGGGCTATTGAATATGTGGCCATTTGGGCTGGTGGATGCTAGGAAATGTGGGCATTTGGTCTGGTGGATGCTTGGAAATGTGGGCTAGTGGACACGTGGGCATTTGGTCTGGTGGATGCTTGGAAATGTGGGCTAGTGGACACGTGGGCATTTGGGCTGGTGGATGCTTGGAAATGTGGGATAGTGGACACGTGGGCATTTGGGATGGCGGATGCTTGGAAATGTGGGATAGTGGACACGTGGGCATTTGGGCTGGCGGATGCTTGGACATGTGGGCACTTGGGGTGTGTGTGTGTGTGTGGTGTATTATGTAAGCGATTTAATACCTAATCAATAAACGCGTATTAGTTTTGGATTAGTTATGCCATCTTTTATCTTTTTCGAGTCTCTGTGCGGCTGTTCTCTACAGCCACACAGAGACCGAATCGCAATTCTCAACCGATTCTTCTCATATTTTGTAAACAGGATTGATATGGGAAGGTGGTGACGAACATGTATAGTTAGAGACAAACATGAAGGCGTACTAACACTCACCACCTGCGCCGTGGTGCCATCAGGGAGTGTAATGATGGGATTGTTGGGGTCGAGGTTGATGATGGACATGCTTCCATCCGGGTTCGCGATCGAGTGTAGCACCGCCGGCGTATACTGCATCTGCTGTTGTTACAATACGATTATTGTTTGCTATGGAGAAATTTTAATGTTCAAGTACAGGTAGACTGTGATTCAAACTTAATGGCGGCAGTAAAGTGAGCGCGACACGCTGCGCAGTAGAAAAAACTAGATGCACACTTCACAGTCCTCATTAATTTTGAATGGCACTACAGGCAGTAAATAATGCAAATCAAGCTAAATATCATTGGCTAGTGTAGCTATCGTAAAGCGTCCTCTGTCAGCGAGTATATTATGTGACGTTTTGTGGCTTTAGACGACGCTCTATGAAGCCGACAACTCTTTACCTCGATAAGGATTTTCCGAAAACATACGTACTAGGGATTACATACGTTAATTTATTCCTATGGTAATAAAAGTGTTTATGTGAAATGACCAAACACACACAACATTTTAATTGTAAGTACTTACAGCTTTTTTGCTGCAGGTAAGATAGTCTTACTTTATACAATCATCGAATCTAGACAATAATGCGTAGCGCTCGCAGGATCAAACCAATAATCAACCAATCAATTCTTTATAATCAACAAACAGATTAATTCAAACTACAATTTGTCAATGATATTATTGTTGCCAATGTAAATCCCTAATATCACATATGAGAGGGTCAGTTGGGGAATTTTGTGGGTCCCTACTTCAACATCAGTGAGCGTCATCTGATCGATGCAGACTTGTTGTGTGGTCAGCACCGCTTGCTGCTGGTGGTCCTCGCCGGAGTCCTCGCCAGAACAGCCAGAGTGGGGAATGCATGAGGCCATCTACTCGATAGAAGATTAGACAGGGGGTGGAAATCGTTGGAGGTTGTAGTGGGAAAGAGTGGCAAGAACTTCGCCAAAATACAGGATGAGGTATGCGAGTATACAGTGTATGGAACAAAATGGTTAAGTAACATGTTGTAGGTTGTGATTCGACAGTCCAATAAATGTTCAGTTATGGTGTTGAAGTTGGGTTTCGTTAGTAACATTACCAGATCCAAGCGGCATTCCAAATGGTCAGCAGGTTTGAGAATAATGGTGTGGTTAGTACATTCACTTCAATTGTAATGATATCATGCATAAATTGTGTGTTATTTGCGAGAACAGCTAAGTTTAAATACTTTGAACAACAACGATGGCAAAAATACCTCCTAATCTAAGTCATCATCACTTATGTTTCCATATTAAGCTGATATAATTTTACTGTTTGGCAAAAAGTACTTGCAGTGTTAGTCACGAAAGCTTGCGATCGGTAGTTGGCAGGTTCGAATCCTACAGTGCATATTATTGGGCATGCTTCTATCGAAGGGAATTTTTGGGCGCTTTCCGCAGATCATGCAGGTGCCTCACTTTATGATTAAGAAGTAATGTGACCTTCGACTAATATCAGCACGTAAATATTCGGCAAAGTAAGTGTTAAAACTCTTCTCTGATGTAAAAGAACTATAAAGATGGGTACTGACAGAGTGCGACTGCACAGCTTTCTCTTCATCGTCAGTGAATGCGGGTAGTAGGTCCTCGCGGCCGTGGTACTTGTAGCAGTTGATTACGATCTGTCGCAGTGCGTGCGTCCACGACATCTGAAGCAGAATACATGGCATTGGCGTTCACAAACCTTGAAGTGTTAAGAAATATAGTTCTTGGTAGAGACTTGTAATACCACAATTTTGGTCGAGACAAATTTTAGAGTGAGGTCAGACTAATGGATGACATGGGTTTATAATTTTTTTTTATATTTTCGCATAGGTTTATGTTTTTTCTACTTTATTAAATCACGTTATCAGAACGATTGCAATATGAATCTCATCATCATCATCAGCTGGAAGACGTACCACTGCTGAACATAGAACTTCCTCATAGAGTGCCACTGGCTGTTTGCCTCTTGCATCTAACGGCTTCCTGTGGTATTGACCAGCGGGCTTACCGCGGAAGGATTCCGATCTTCATCGTACTGAAGTTCATTGCCGGCCAGCCAATCACAAGCGATGAGTCGGCTTCAGCGTACCGGCTATGATTTCCACCGATCGGCATCGAACTCCATTCAGAGTGAGTGAACAAAAGCAGTGTTTTTGACAGATATTCGTACCGTCTAAGTCCAATGACAGTACTCAATCGGAATCAATCTGTCAAATGAAACTGGCAGGTATTTCGGTATGGGCTTCAAGTATTATTATATGTTTTCGCGGTTATATCTCCATTTTTTATTCATTTGACGAGTGTAGATTTAGGTCTAAGTTTGATTAGATTTATTGTGATATTTTAAGCATCTCGACATTGATATATGGAAAAAGTGAAAACACCGAACTAAAATGGACGTTGGTACCTACCTATTCCAATGAATACAAACAAACAATGAATAAGTGCTACAAATTATCCATTTAAGTATGTCTACCACCCTACATACCTATCCCACAGAATTACAGAAACTTATGGTGGAATTTACAGCTGCATGAATAAAATGTCAATAACAGTTGCAGAAGTCTTCTAATGTCCTTGGACTTTTTAACATCGATGCTCTATCGAGGGCTCTATACGTATATATGGTGAATTCTGTGGCTCTACGACGATATATTTTCTTGCCTGAAACGAAGTTTGTGGGTTCATCATGAAAATCGCAGTTATAAGTGTTTTTAAGCACAATGATCAAAAATAGCAATTAACTTGTTGAAAAAACCACAGTTGCTGGTAGGTATACTATGTAAACTTTGCTCAAGCAAGACCTTGCAGTACTTGCAGGCATGGTAATATTATAATAAAAGTACCTAGTCTTTATTTCTACGCCAATCTCCTTCTATAGGTAAACATTGCATAAAATTGGAATAGTTAATACATGCTTTCTTTGGGGTTTTGGTTAACTACTTATTCCTCTGATACTACTAATTATACCTAAGGGGATTAATCTATACGTACCTACTTATTATATACACAGGTAAGTATACCAACTTCAACAAACTGTTATAATGTTAAGCTTATTCAAAGATGGGTAGATAGCGTGTATCTGTGTGGGAGCAACTGGGTAGCTTTCTATCAGTGAATTTTTTCCAAAGTATTAATAGTCAGTGGAACTAAAACATTCAGTTTAAAAAATCCTATGTGTTAGCTTAAAATCTTTAGTTAACATACCAAACTGTTAAACCATCAAATATACTGTATACAGTTTACCCGCACAAGCTTTCACATTTTCATAATCATCATGCAGGATAATATAATTCATTCATTTTATAATATGTATAATTCAGGTAAAAAATTATTGATATATTTATGTTTTTTACCTACATTACCAGTACCTATATTAAAAGCAGAGAGGTAGTGTTAATGTAAATAGCCAATCTATAAGAGGTTGGCTTTAAAACATCTCAGTAGTTCAATCAATTGAATTGTTAAAAGGACTACTGAGAATAGACAAGCTATGTATACTACTTCTTTGAATACTAGTAGGTACTACACCTATTTATTTTTTAAATGTTATTATGAGCGGTAAAGGGGCAGACAGGCAGCCCACATGGTAGATAGTAAGTGGAAGTAGGATACTAACCCTACAAATACCTAATCATTTATTTATTAGAATACATATTGCAAACCTGTGTAAGATGCCTGATGTAGGCATAAACAGTCTGTATCACAGGTTGCCAGGCCCCACTTCCCAGACAATAATCATATCTATTATGTGTTGACAACCCTTTTTGACTAAATATTGCAAAAATAATATAACAATTGTTAATATACTTATATTTCAGGCATCACACACACACCTCTACTATCTTGTCTACAGTGCTGGCACTGCTGTTGATGAAGACTGATGCGACTAAGCCAAAACTATACAGCCATAAAATTAAAAGTACTTAGGTTAACTGCCTACATCAAATTTGCCTTGCCTATTTTATGAACCAGGGACATGTTAAAAAGATAAAGAATTAATAGGTATGTAAGTAAAACAAATCAAATTTTTCATAATATATTAATAATTGTGTAATCAATAAAGTAATAATCCAAAAATACAAATTATGAACATAACTAGCTCCCACGTTTGGTACCTACTTAGAAGAAATGCAAGAAATAAAAGGCTTTTTTTATGTTATTTTTATTATTTTTTTAAAGTAAAACAATATACTTTTTGTTTCCATAAACCATTTATTTTAGGTTTAATTAAATAAAGTAATTTTGGTTACTTAATAATATCATTTATCGTTTTAGTTATCCTTGTAGGTAAGTTACAATATCAATTTGTACTCTTAGACTTAAATACTAGAATGAAATTGTTAAGATACTTAGAATGCACCATTTCTAGATTTTCATGACTGCAATGCACTGACAGGGATATGGAGGTGCTCTCTGTATTTCCAAAATCTTCCTTCAGCACCGCACAGTAACTTCCTGATTGAACGCATTGTGTGTCTATAATAATTAATTAGGCAGCATATAGGATTGCAGATGCAGTCATACTAATCCATAGTCGAACATCTATAATTATAGTATTTTTTCAGATACCTGTAACAAAATATAGCTTATTGAGGTACCTACATATTCATAGAATAGGAGTACCTATCTATGTAATGAAGATTTGAAGGTAGGTATGAGATGCACTATGTATTTCCTAAATCCCCCTGCCAGCGCAGCACACCAACTTTCTAGTTGAACACTTTGTGCAGCTGTAATTATTACACAGAATATAGAAATGCAGGTGCAGTCATACTAATCCATACCTATAACAAAATAGGGCCTTATAAACACCACTTAAAGTTAGTCTGTTTTAAATGTTCCGCCTCGTTTTCCCGCTTGAATTGTCTTGTGGCTATAGAAAACACCCGTGTGGTGCTGCCAGTATTTTACTACAAGTGCAAGACTTGCAGCTTTATAAAACGCAGAATGCAATGTATAGTTCTCTGGCTTATGGGTGCCTACCTTGAACTGAAGGCTATAGCCTTTTATCATTTGGAAGGGCTCCTTTTATCGTTACAACCTCTGAGCGAATCAGCACTGCAAGTGCGTCGTCACAGCCATGTCACAGTATAATTAGTTGCGATGTGAAAAAAGGACGAATCATGTTGAATCAGAAGCCCACAGAAGCCTGCCTCGTCATAGAAGAATAACGCCGTCCAGTGATATTGAACGCCATCAGCATTTGAATGCTTCACGCTTCACTTAAATCACATATCGTATTTTCATAAAAGCTGAAAGAGAATACCTAATCACCTAATTACCTACACTAACCCAATTATTTAACTAGATGTAAGAGTTTTAATAGAAAAGTTTTATAATATCATTTTGCAAACAATTCTTGCTATTGCCTAATTTGCTAGTGTTGCCAAGTCAATAAAACAATAGAATAGCTAAGTAATTATGTAAAACGGCCAAATGCGTGTTACGGTGCGTTGCAGTGAAGCAAGATTTCGTTGAGAACAAGTCTAGGGATATTAAAAATAATCGATTTTGAATGGTCAATTATTATTTATTAAAAAGTGGATTACTATTTAAAATCTATTTTTATTGGTCTATTAATTTATCAAAAAATCGATTATTTTAAAATAGATTTTGCTATTCTGGTTTCAATTTTTTCTACTGGGATAATATTATAATAAGGTAACATCACTACCATATTCAATCAAAACAAACGTTTTGGTTTTGATTGAATATGGTAGTGGAGCAGTGAATGGAGCAGACATAGCGAATATGGAACCAAAGGTGTGAAACTGAAAATAATTTACCTATGTAGGTACTAAAAATTTTTTTTATATACTTATTATTGAAGCATCTACCAAGAATAATAAACAAAAAAAAAACAAGTTTTAAATAAATAGTTTTTTCCTCCTTAGGTCACATCCCTAGAACAAACGATAGTGAATCATTTTTTTATTTTAAAAATGATTTTGATATCGATCTTTTTTAAATGACTATTTAGTTCTATAAATAATCGAATATTACATACCATATTACATTACAAGAAAACCGATATTTGTATCGACTTTTTATATCGATTTTAGAATAATCGATTTATTTCTCTATAAAATCGTTTTTGGAATAGTCGTTTTTTTTATCAAGATATAATCGATGGTTAAAAAGTCGATTTTTCCTCCCCAATCAATGATCATCATGTCATCAATAGCAAACTATTAATAAAAAAAAACTAAATTAAGTAAAGTTCGTATTAAATAAATCCGCTAAAACAGCGTCACGGCTTTCACTACCACTAGAATAAAACAAAACATACGACGTTGTTCTGTGAAAAGCAACTGTCGTACCTATCGATCTCTCGACTTATTAAAACAGAATTAGTAGTACAAATAGGTAACGTAATTCGATTATGAAAGTGGATTAGTTGCTAATTTCATAATCGATTATAAACATTAGTAATAGCAAATAAATCGATTATACGAATGATTTATATTCACCCACGACTAGTGTAAAGCCGGGCCTGGGGCTACTTAGTTAATAAATAATAATAAATTAATCAAAAGCACAAACTTTTTCAACCACAAAATATCTGTTATTGATATATAAAAATAATGTGAATTTTATAGCTTCGGCCACATTTTTCGATTTAGGTAAAGAAAATACATAAATCTATATAATTAATAATAATAAAGTTATTTACTTTCAAATTATAGCTAAAGATGGCCTTTAGAGCTAAATTATTCATCTACTGGCAGCATACGCATATCGCATAATACAAAAATAAAAAAAGAAAATTGACAAGAACAGTAGGTCACTTTTGACACTGACAGTCAGGACAGAAAAAGCGTTTCGATATTACTATAATTTCGGGATAAAAATTTGAAGCGCATTACATGGCAAATGTAGACATATTAACATACTTTAGCTCATCTTACAGCTTAATAAACATTGTTACTAATATTACAACTCTCTGTTCCACATCTTTCGAAAATATTTTAAAGCCCCATGTCAAGCCCCATGTGCCCCTTAGTTTTTTTATTTGCTGAAACGAAACGCAAATCGGGGGCGAATTGGGTTCATTCTGTGTTCAATTCTGGTAGTTCATTTCATGTCCATTACGATCCAAGCTCATAGACAATCCCCTTTAATCGGCATCAAATAATCGTAATGAAGATCATTGAAACGTGGTGAAGTTCGATGGATGAAGACGACCGGTACTAGACAATAAGCCCACAGGACGTCGGTCTATCTAGTGGGGGGCTGGACTACGTTGCGTCTTCCGATTCGTGGCCGCTACTCGATCTAGACATAATTTGAAGTAGTTACTGAGATTAAAGCGTAGATGTATGTATGTGAAGCGGTGATACCTTCTGTTTCTCGTCCTCGGTCCGTGCGTCCATGCGCACGTTGGCCCACGGCAGGTCCCGCGGCCACCACGGCGGCCGCGTGGACTCCCGGCCCCACCCCGGCTTGCCGCGGACTGTACAACATCCTCACTGTTACGGTCTCATCATCATTATCATCAGCCCGTATCAGTCCACTGCTGGACATAGGCCTCTCCTAATGCACGCCACTTAGCCCGATCCTCCGCTAATCTCATCCAGCTGCCGCCAGCCACTCTGCGTATATCGTCGCTCCACCTAGTCGGAGGGCGTCCTACACTACGTTTGCCGAGTCGCGGTCTCCACTACACGTTTACCCCAGCGGTCGTCGGTTCTGCGGCAAATGTGACCAGCCCACTGCCACTTCAATTTGCTAATTCTATGGGCTATGTCGGTTACCTTAGTTCTCTGTCGGATCACTTCATTTCTGATTCGGTCCCTCAGAGAAACTCCAAGCATAGCCCTTTCCATAGCTCTCTGAGCAACTTTAAATTGGTGGACTAGTCGTACCGTAAGTGTCCACGACTCAGCTCCAGTTACGGTCTACATGGACTCATTTACTTTTGGATTCTTGATTGATAACATTTGATTATCTTTTCGATTCATTAACACAAGGAGTTTGCATAGAAATCCCAGATTTATGTGGCTGTGTTTTATAAAGAAAGATGGCGACTTCTATATTTCTTGACCCTTTTCGATGAATTACAGTGCAGATATTTTTGCTACACCATCAAAAAAGTAACTTGAATTAGGGTGCAAAAGTTGGGGAAAATAGTTATAGCAGCAACAGAAATATATCATCTCTGAAAATTTCAATAGTCTATTACGGTTCATGAGATACAGCCTGGTGACAGACAGACAGCGGAGCATTACTAATAGGGTTCACTTTATTCTTTAAGTACGGAACCCTGAAAACCCACGCTTTACTGATATAAAGAGGAATAAGAATATAAGCAGTAAACGATGGTAGCGTGACTCACCCATGGAATACTTGAGCATGAGCGGTATGAAGGCCCGGAGCTGCGCTTGCGTCATCTTCTCGACGGGCGTGGGAATGCCGTCGATGATAAGCGGCGGGAGCTCGAACAGCGAGGGGTCCTCGGCCGGCGGCGGCGGCGCCTGCGGGCACCCGCCCAGCCCGAACTGCGGCTCGTTACTCGGTATGTAGCGCACTCGTACGGTATGCTTTCTCTTTGTATTATAACTTAGCATGGCGTTTGGCCACTACCTCACCTGATGGTGAGTAATGACGCGGCCTACGATGGTGCATGCTTGCCGAGAAATCTAACTAACGTCACTAGCGTTCCTTGTGGTAAACCAACGATCATTCGGAGAACAGGGTCTTTTTAGGAATAAACCATAAGGCGAACATGCCTTAGGAATAAGACATTAGACGAACATGGCCTTTTAACTTTCAGGATAAGCCTGAAGAAGTCCATTGCTGAACATAAGCTCCTCCATCGAGCGCCACTTTCATCAACTCTTTGCATCTATCGGCTCCTCGCAGTTTTGACCAGATCATCGGTCCACCTATGTAGCTATGTCCTCCGCTGCGTCACTTCACAGTACCAACTGTTGGCTCCATCCAATTCTTTGGTTAACAACAACACTAATGAATAACCTCGTATAGTTCTAAAGTAGCTCCACATGGTCTCTGATTTTAGGTAATCCTATTGAAATGAATGCTTCTATTACTCGGTGGTCGAGGCATCACAAATACCGACAAGCCCAGTAAAGTCAAAACAAATAATTTATTACCCAAAAGGCTATTTTTGGCTGTGTAGGACCCATCTCTTCCAGGGATGCCGTAAGAGCTGGCTACAGGAAACATCCAGAGAATGGGCAGCAACATTCTCCTTGATCGGAGCTAAGACAAGGAATCAAGGAATGGCTATGGAGACATGTCCAGCAGGGGAGGTTTTCCAGCTGATGAAGTGAGACTTTTACAACAAAGCCCGGCAGCCAGCAACCGTGTTACCCGCTGGCCGCTGCGCTAGCGTTCTGCAGCTCTTCCATGATCGTTTCATGAGGATTGCCATGTTCAGCAGTGGGCATCTTCCAGCTGATGTAATCAGACTACGTTTATCAGTAGCACTAGCGTATTATGAAAGCGGGCAGCCAGCAACTGTGTTACCTGTTGCGCGAGCGCGTTCTCGAGCTCCTCCATGATCATGCAGCGCAGGTTGCGGACCACGTCCTCGAGCGGCTTGGCGCCGAACACTCGGTACGAGGTGTTGGGCTTGCCCGGCGTCGCCACCAGCACCACCGCTTGCTGGCCCACGCGGGTCGCGAACTCTTCGATCGTTTGCTAGATGGAGACAATAGTTTAAACAACTAAAATAAAACTAGCCTTTATTCACTGGTTTTTGCTTCCTCTTATTAATGCAAACTACTAAAGTGAGTATTTGATCTTACTCATATTACTTATTTAATTGGAAAACAACTTAGTCGACAATAAAATCTATATACTTAGATAAAATAAATCAAAATCATGATATTTTCGAAATCATTTATAAAAATGATGGAGATTATGAAGTAACAAAAATTTTAAAAAAATACTGCCGTTTTGAAAACCTCCGCATTTAAAATCGGTTGAAATAATGAGATGTGACGGTTTGATACTGTCATAGGGTCTCATCAGGTACAAACAAAAAATAGCCCGAACGTGAAAAAAATATAGTGATCGTGTCGCGAGCGTTACTAGTTGTTAGTGTCCAGTGTATTCATTTGGCCCAATACTACGCCAACACACAATAAATGTCGCTTGATAATCTTGCGTTAAACAGAAATAAAATAATTCGTAAAATAGCCCGCGTTATTCCGTTGTATGGGATGAGGCATCTGTCTGTATTTTATTATCTGGGGTAATAAGTAGGTATTCTTTTACTTCACGGCTCCCGAGAAATGTCAGAACTCTGATAAGTGCTTGACGACAGCATTTAATTTGAATATAATAACGCAGCCTCACTACCGAATGTATAGTACCTTAACTAGCGACATACATTTGTATCATAGTAGATGCTACTGAAGTTTGTTGCCAGCATGATTATTATGGGTTGACAAAATAATACAATTTAATTCAAAACACTGATATAGGTATCGGTAAAAAATTCAGTCAGAAGTCACTTCTGAACATAGTTTAGTATTTATTACACATAATATGACATAGCCTTCCAGCATTGATTAATTAGCTCTATCCTGTATGACTCCAGTATCCACAGGTCACCAGGGGCCTCATCACCTAACTCTGATTGAGATGGTGATTGTGTGCTTTCTTGCTTGCACTCACGTACTTGTAAATTAGCACGTGCAGGATGGCAGGCGAAGTCCAGAACAGTTACGTGATAGGCAGTCCAGCATCAAAGAACATGTTCATGAGAAAATCAGGGGTTTCTATGTAACTATATAAAGTTTACCATTATAAAATAAAACGTTACTTACTCGTAATTTCCTGAGCAGTCTGTTTTGGTGGCGTTTCCTAACTGATGGGTTGGTTTCGAAGGAGTGTGGCCTTTTGCGTTTCTTGGACGATGCGATGGCTGCGGCGGCGGCCATGCCTACTGGACCTGGATACCAATGATATGTATAGAAACTTTGTTGATGATAATTATGATGATGAACAAAGAAAAACTAAACAAACTTATAAACTTTGTTTAGTTCAGATGTGGTGTGATTCCATCTACCTACAGGCTGTAGGTATCACACCACATCTGAATTGGAAACCGCATCAGAAAAGCTCCCAGACAACATACATTGTAATATGTAGAACACACAATGTTCTTTCACAAAGAAAAGGTAGGAGAGAGAGTTATGTCAGCAGCTTGATGTACCAATGGCAAGCACTTAGTACCTAGCCTAGTATAGAATTGACATACCAGCAGCAGCAAGCTGCTTGGTGACCTCATCACTCATGGCGTTCTTGATCAGGTCTGCACTATCTTCGTAGGCTGAGTGAGCTGGTGAGGATGCACAATCATCCTCATCCTCTGAGGCACCGCTCAGGCCACACCCCTCCACTTGTGACATGTCCTGAGAGCATTTCAAACCACACTGTAACATTGGCCATGAGGATAGTAAGCTAAACATTCATGATGAAATGTGAATCGACGGTAGTCACTTGGCTGGTGAACCATTTTGATTGTCATCCCACTTCTAATTTGCATATGTCACTGAAAATAAACTGCCAATAAAACATTTTATAGTGTTCAACCTCTCTTTGATGTGGTTGTTGTGGTTAATGATATGCAACTTCTACCTGGAAAAATGCAGTATGTAATATGTACCTCCTCTCCAATGTCCATGGACTCAGTGCTGACTGCCGAGTTCATTTTAGCGTCTTCCTGCTTGAATATCAGGACCATTGAAACACTTCCCGGTCACGGCGTCACTCCCGCCTTTGACACCAGCTCTTTATGTCCTGTTTTGATTATTACTGATGTTAATAACTTGAAAGTTCTGAGACACAGAATTTATATATAATAATAATAATAATAAATATGTGTGGACATTACACACAGCAAAATCTAGCCCCAAACTAAGCAAAGCTTACTGGGAACCAGATAACTGATATAATACTTAGATATTTTATTTTGTTTGTAAATACATACATAGAATACAATATAAAATAAAAATATAAATATGAAAGCCGCTTACTTATAATCTTTTCAAAGTTATAGTTTTTATCATATAATTAGCCCCCTAAGCCTATTGTACATAATCAATAAATTAAGTCATCAATAAAATAGTAGTTTCATCCAAAGAATGTGAAATGTTTAATGCTCAGAAACATTTCAATTGTAAGAAAATGTCAGCATTCATAAATTTCATAAGGATAAAGGAAAATAGTAATTTAATAAATACAATACCTATGTACAATAATATTTAATTAAATTATTCAAGCTACAAATCTATCTATCTTATCACTTGTTATCTTTTGAATAATATTTGTTTTTTTTTGCATCTACTATGTGGAAACAATAGAACTACTGAGACTGACATAATTTTAATAACTATATTGCCTATAGTACCTTTTACATTCATGACTAGGCTGGCATTACATCCATCAATCTACTATTCTAACTTTCCTTTTATTGTTGGATAAAGTGAAGGTTTTAGTGATAAACCCATTTTATTCTTAAATTAGCAGAGATGGTGCAAAAAAAATTGTGTACCAAATAAAAACATTTGTAATGAAGAAACTTTTAATTAATGTTACAGCTAATTAGAATCATTACAATTAATTTTAAAGCAACAAAATCATAGATGTCCAACCACTACAATCTCCACTTTTAAACAATAGGCATGATTACATTATCTGTTCTAAATTACAACCTGATTTAGTTGTAAAAGATCAAATTTAATAGTAAAACATACAGATTAGGTCAATTTATAGTTATTTATAAAACAATTAATGTAAATGATCCTTACTAAAAACTTTAAAAGGTTAAACAGTCTCCTTCATCTTAGAAATGGAGCAGCCCATTTACCTACCCAGGAAAATAGGCCATTCATGTTAGATTATTGATTAGTTTATCTCATACTATCAAAGATGGATGATTCTGAGCATTCTTGATTATGTATTGGTGTCCTACTCATTAAGATCTCTGTTATTATAATAATTATGATCTTAATTTCATAATTTCTATTGCAATTCACTGTGAATTGATTAATTAAATAGAACAACCCAATCCCAATAGCTTTTCCATTGTGTAAGAAAACAAGGAAAAATCAATACTTGGATTTTCCATACAAATGACTGTGATCTTTGCTTGGGGTAATCTTCCATGAAGACCATTACCAAATGATGATTAGATGCATGCAAAGGCATGTCTTTCAAGCTATACAATGCAGGCCATTGACGAAATGAATCTAAATTGCCCTGTCGTGAAAACCCGTGCACCGGTGTGGTGTGACGCATTTTGTTTTGTTTATGTGGTGCATGGGGGCCGAAGGGGCAATAGCGAAGACGCATGTCGCTTCTTTGCGGCGGCGTAAAGGATAGCCCAAATGAATAGCCATCATGAAGGGGAGCCGCGCATTCGAGCAGGCCCAGACAGCATAGAAAAGACTACGGCTGCGTACGCACCTGCGTGATTTGAAACACATTCTGCAATCCAATTAGAAGTTCACCAGACTCCCTGTGATGTAACCGGTTCAAAACAACACTTTTTGGAACTTTCACAGTCAAATGAACACTGATTTTACGAAATTCACACAGTAGACAAGAGACCCCGAAAATCCCGAGTCCTCCATTGATATCGATCGGTAAACGGAGTACGAGAGTCGTATCGACCTCATATTTTGAGTTCGCCATTTTGTACGAGTCTGCGCGGTGAGATTTTCGCATGGAAAGGGAAACCACCCCCGGTGCGAGGGGGGACTAGAAAATTGATTATCGCAATATATTAGAATAAGCTTATCGGACTTACCAGATTATGCTTTCAAATGATAGTATAGATTTATTTCAACGTTTTGCTGTGCCAGACGTTCAGGAAAAATCCCTAGTTTATTTTGGAAATTGATCAATACATGTCAACTGGTAGCGTCATCTATTGAAATTTTCACAAACTATTTTTGACATTTCACATGAAGTAAACAAACTTCCGGCTGACTGATATAAAATAATTATAAGTTGGTAAAAAAATTGCGCAATCAATAATAATTATTTGTAATAATTGTTGTATTTGTTGTGAAAAAGGTTTTTGAAATCATTATTTGAAGGTAAGTTAATTTTTATTTTGTAAACACTTAAGCGATATGTAGTGCATTGAAAACCATTCGCCTGCAACATTGCAATTTGCAGAACTTTCATGAAAACAAAACTTGAAACAAATATATTTTTATTTACCTACTTACTTACTCAATTAATAATATTTTATCCGGTTAGAGTTTGTTGTAGGCAAGCTTTAGGATTACGGCTATATTTATTTATAAGTCTTTGTTATCATTGTTTTTCTGTGAGCTGAAACATTTAGGTTAGGTTACTTAGGTATAATAATAATAAAGCAAGTAACGTTTTATTGGGTTCCGTATCCAAAGGGTAAAGTAAATCCTATTAGATTAATTTGTAAAGGAAAAATTAGAATCACGAGCGGGGATTGAACCTGCATCCATCCATCCCTCAAGCCGGGATATGCTTTACTTAAGCTACCGTGACATGTGGTCTCATGTCCGAATTTTTCCTTCACCTGTACAACCAACTTACGGGGTTGGTTAAATCCTATTACTAAGGCTTCGCTGTCCATCTGTCTGTCTGTTGGTCTATCCGTCTCAGGCTGTATACTCATTCTTTATTATATACTAGACTAGATGCTGTTCAAAGTTTTGCATGCGTAGACTACAGACTACAGCTGAACCTTATATACCTATTAAATGTATTGCCCATTGTCTTAATACATAAAAGTACTACTCTAGGTTCCAAACTGCCACCCTATGACCCTGTCAATTTCCCTCAATGCAGCCATTCATTTTTCATGTAGGTAGGTACCACATCAATATTACCAATATCCAGGTTATTCCCATCGGGCCCACACCCATATCTTTGCCTCCATGTGGTCAAACCATGGGTCAGCTAAGTATAGGTGGTGCTGATTTCTTGTAGAAAATAGTGGGGAGGGAGAAGAGTACTAGAAGTTTATAGTATTTTTATTCTTTTTCTTCTCAATTTGGTTTTAACAGTTGTTGAAAAAAATGTCTATGCCAATGAGAACAGTGAATGTTTATTAGGTGTCTTGTAATAAAACAAGCGCTTTTATTAATTTAACATAATCTGTATTGATTTATATAATATTGCATTGATCATTTTGTATACCTAAGTACATCATAATAAAACTAAATGGCGTTGCACTTATTCTAAATGACTAATTTATCAAAATAATTATGTATAAACATTTATTTTAAAAATATAAAATCACATTATTAAGTAGTTTTGTTAATTTAAATTATCTGTGAGGTTCCTTTCACCGAGGCCTCTTGAATTCCCCGGATTCTTCTGAAGACCCTGTAAAAACGTCAGTAAGATTAAGATATTACGAAATACAGTTAAGTAAAATTTGAAAAAGTTATTCCACTTATGTGGTAGATCCCAGATAGTTAAAAAAGCCAAGAAAACTATACAAATCAATGGTTGTTGACTAAACAGCTATAAATATAAAGTAAAAAACGTTACATTGCAGCATTTTTGAAAATATTAAATAATTGGATTTTACTTACCAAAATCTAGTTAAAACTATGTTCTCATGTAAAATATTACAAATGCACAACAAAAATGTTATATTAATCCTAACATGATTTCATAAATAAATACAAAGTTTCTCTTTCTATCCTGTTTTTATGTATGAAAATTGTTGAACATTTGCAATGTTATTCATGAGAATATAAAGTTAGTTATTTAATATCTTCAAAAATCTTGCAATGGGTGAATAAGGGATCTTTAACTGACAATCAACGCAGAGCCTAAATCCCTAATCCTTACCCTCCTTAGAAGCATGTTTAGAGGGTATCATCCTTTAATGGCACAGGAGATGGCATAGCCCATACCCTAGTTTAAATGAAATGTTTTTTTTTATTATTTGCTGAACCACTATCTCACCTGATGGGAAGTGGCGATGTGGTCTTATTTGGTCCAGGGTAAAGACTGAGTTTGATAAAGTGAGAGGTAAACCAAATGCTATGCCTATATAATATAAAAAAGTAGACCAAAGCTGTCATAAATCACGAATGGGAAGTCTTAAAGATGTATAAGGTGGGTATACCTGCGGATCGGTGACAGAACCGGCCACGCCAGCCCGGGTCGCAGACGCAAGCGCCAGCGACGCAGGCGCCGTGTCGGCAGGCGCGCGCGCACTCGCCTCCGCGGCGCCCCATCTCGCAGTGGTTCCCGCCGAGCCCTGGCGGGCAGCGGCACTTGTTCACGCCCTTACACCGTCCGCCGTTCAGGCACGGGATCACGCATTTAGCTGCACAAATATTGTACATACAGTGCGAGAATAGTAGCACCATCTCTTCCCGCGGACGCCGTGAGTGTCGGCTAAGGGAATGTCCGGGGAATGGGCTAGGATTCTCCTCGGTACATTATCATATTCCGTGATTAAAGCCTGCTAAGCCGGTGATTATGGCGAACGCAATATTAAGATAGTTGTGGAAAAGGATGGCAAAAATAAACTTCTAGGAGAAATTTGTTTTCCCCTCTTACTGCTACCTGATCATGAGTTGGACTCTAATAAAACGCCTACTGTTTAATATAAACTCCACCTCCATTGAGCGCCCCAAAAACCGCTGTTGCCGTGCCATTTCCATATCAACGGATTTGTCTAAGACATTATCTGTCCACATGACTGGAGGGTCCTACGCTCTCCATTTCCAGTCGACTATATATTATATGATTTCCCATGACAATTTTAAAATGAAAACTTACAAAATTCGCATCGAAGTCCGTAATATCCTTTGGAGCATTCACAGGTGTCCTTCTGTATGCACTTGCCTCCGTTTAAACACTTTTGCGAGCAAATCCCTGCAACAGAAAGTGAATGGTTGCATTTGTTGTTTCAGCACGATGATACGACGACCACTGCAGCTGCGCCATGTCAGGCGGGCCAGCACTAACAGCAGCGACAGCAGCCGCCCTTATTGGAAGAAGAACCCACATGTAAGTTAGAACTACGCTTTTAACCCTTGACGAAATTGAGAAGTGTTATAAGTTTAACGTGCTCTGTGGGTCTGCCTGTTGACACCGTCAAAAGGGTGATGATGACTTGTTTGATTGTGTACTTAGCTGTAATTCAAGAAATTAGGTTCATTTATTTTAATATCGACAATTAGCTCTTTTCAAGCTGGTAAAGAAGGAATGAATGTGAGGCTTTGTTTTGAAATTTAGTTTAGAGCATAATGAACAATCTTTCAAGTTTTAGATTCCTAGCTTTTATCAGTTTTATTCAAACTTAGTTAAAATTACATTACAAATTAACAGTAGTTAATATTTTTTTTTTGATAAAGTTATGCTTAATGAACATTTTAGCAGCAAGCCATAAAGAAAGATAATCAACACCTCCAAACCAAACTTTTTCGATAATACCGCCCATTGTTGCACTAGTGCGTAAGATTCATAGATAGGTGAACTCTGTCTCTCTGTGTATCATAAAAATGTTGGTACCGGTCCAGTTGGACACAATAATCCGAGTGGACCACGCGGGCGAGCTGGGCGCGGACCGCATCTACGCGGGGCAGATGGCCGTGCTGGGCCGCGGGCCGGGCGGGCCGCTCATACAGCACATGTGGGACCAGGAGAAGGCGCATCGAGCCAAGTTCGAGGACCTCATCAACGAGTACCGCGTGCGGCCCACTGTGCTCACTCCCATCTGGAACGTGGCCGGATTCGTGCTCGGAGCTGGTGAGTACAACCTGTCAACTCCGTGATTTTGCCAACAGGTCCCACCGGAAAACCGTACACATTTTTTACGGTTCCGTACCCAAAGGGTAAAGCTAACCCTATTACTAAGGCTCCGCTGTCCCTCTGTCTGTCTGTCTGTCTGTCTGTCTGTCTGTCTGCCCGTCTGTCCGTCTGTCAACAGGCTATATCTTATGAACCGAGATAGCTAGAGAGTGGTGACAAATACTAAAACACAGAATAAAATAAATATTTAAGGGGGCTCCCATACAACAAACGTCATTTTTTTTATCGTTTTCATAGATATCGGTACGGAACCCTTCGTGCACGGATATTTTAAAATGCTAAAGTAGGCATACGCTTGACAACAACTTCACCTGATGGTGACGAAGTTGTCTAAGGTGAAGCACGTTTGCCCATGTGATGCTTATTCACTCTTGACTTGAAAAGACCCAGGAGTAAATACTGTTGCTGGAAGAGCATTCCTTTCCTTGGCCGTTCAGACTATGAATGACTCAGCAAAACGCTTAATGCAAACTGGTGGTACACCTATTTCTATTGAAACTATATCATTCATATAAACGGTGTTTCGATTAGTTTTTCATCACCAGCCTGAAAACGTCCACTGCTGAACATAGACTTCCTCATTTTGCGTAATAATCTGTTTGAGTGTCGTGCTCATTTTGCGTACACACTTTGCCCCGAAGCGCGAGCAAACCCTGATCCTGACTACATCGTCGGTCCACGTAGTGCGGGGCCTATACGCTGCATCTTCCGATTCGTGCTCGCCACTCGAGAACCTTTCTTCCCCATCGGTTGTCAGTTCTACTACATAATGGGAGTTAATGTCAATTTTCTCCAAGTAATCATACGTCAAAGCATAACGTATCACTCAACTATCCCCTCCATCCAGGTACGGCGTTGCTCGGCAAGGAAGCAGCGATGGCGTGTACGGTGGCCGTGGAGACGGTGATAGTGGACCACTACAACGACCAGCTGCGGACACTCATGCAGGACCCGCACATCGATAAGGAAATACTCGACACCATCACCAAGTTCCGCGATGAGGTACGTTGGACGACTTAAATTCACCTACAGCAAGTAGTAATTTGACTGGGCTTAAAGTTGTCAAAATAAATGATGTAAAACAAATTTAAAATTTCACAGTTCTAAAACTTTCGCGGTCTTTACCTATGCATGGTTTGTTAAAGAACCTGAATACCTGATACGCCGATACGATTGTCTTCATCAAAATATAATAATTAAAATTTTTAAGATTACTCCCAATTACTGAAAGACCAGTTACCTAAGTACCTACCTGTCAGGTGTTTGTTTCTATGTAAAAGTACCTGCATCAAGTATCTCAATCGTTATTATTGTTTGGATCGAGCTATATTGAAAACCTGACAGCACAGGCGCAGTTGGTCAGCTTAGCCTTCTGAAATTCAGGTTGTGGATTAGAGGCTTATTTTTTTCAGCCAGTCAACCGGCAAAGCCTGCATTACACTTCTCCCTCACACACCACCTCTACTATCTTTGTCTTGTCGAGTTGTTTTTATGTTGTGAGCGGGCTTTATAATCTTTGGTTGTGAGCTATGTATCTTGTTGTCCTAGGAACAAGAGCACCACGACACGGGTATCGAGCAAGGCGCGGAGCAGGCGCCGTTCTACAAGGCACTCACAGAAGTTATCAAGGCGGGGTGTAAAGCGGCCATCGCGGTCTCCAAGAAGATATAGAAAGAAACAAACGAAAATATTCTAAATGTGGCTGAATGTGAACGAGATAGAAGAACAGGTTTGTTGTTCAGTTTGTAGTCCATGACGATAGTTTTGAAAAAGATGTAGTATTATATAGTAAATAGGTTTATTACTAGTAATTAACTATACGGCTCGGCTAGCGGCAACATGGCGCACTTTGCGCTTTATGTACTGATCTACAATTACCACTGGGCCGGTTCAATGTTCGTAACGCGGCAGAAGAGCAGAGCTATAGCGTTAGAAAAAGAGGCAAGTGTTTAGGGTAGACTTGTAGCGCTGTGTCAGCTGAACTGCATTTTATTGCGATGTAGAGAGAGTCGGTATTTATTTAACTTCGCGGAGTGCAGATTCTGTACAGTTTTTGTTATTAAACGCTGTCTTTTACGACAATAAAAGTTGTCTTGCACTGTGGGCTGTGGCCCTACCGCTGATTGCCCTAAAATGCGATTGGCCCCAGTACCTAATATTAATTTAAGTACCTACACGTTTGTTAAATGTCGCGACGCTTCGTCTCTCATAATGGCAACTTCAAGATTGGAGTTTTGGCGGGAACGCGGAAAAGTTCACGTTGTTGCATTGTATTATTTTTCAAAACTTGTGCTTTTTCCAGTGTTAATGTTTAAAATTGGTGGCGTTTTACGCATTAAGTGCTGAATTACGAGCATGAATGTAGGCAAGTGATATAGTGTGGTGAAACGTGATTTTTCGTGTTGCTTCCAAAATTCCATAGAAGCTTCTAGTAAAGTTGTCACCACTTTACTGGAGCATGACTTAGACTGGACTATGACTACCTGACTTAGACTGGATTATGACTAAGACTTGACTTTACGTGAAATATTCAATTAATATGATGAGAAATTACAATACTTGACACTGGCTAAATAACTATGAGTGGAGCCAAAATAAAAAAATAAAATAAAAAACTTCACGATTCGCTGCATGTTCCACCAACTCTAGGCTCTGCGACAAGATTGTCCACATGTATAGCATGAGCTTGATTTCAGGTTTTTCTGCCTTTGAAAGGTGATGTTTTATTGTTGCACTTAACAATAATGGGGTTCAGATTACTCCGAATGGAACTGCAGAATCTCAAGTGGAGATTATCCATCGTTACCGGTTTATTTATGTCTTTCAACCATAAAAATCTGGTGACGTCCCGATCCCGATGTGCAAAGCTATTTGTTGGAACGCTTTCTCAATATCAGCTGTTACTCCGTATTTTTTGGGTTCTGAACTTCATAAGTAGGTAGTCCAGTTAGGTCTTCTTGCCAAAGTGGTCTACAGTACAGACATCATTCTAACTTTTGTTTTCCTTTGTCTTGACACTTGCATCATATACGATTCGAATGGGTTGAGAATAACATTTTCTTTCGTGCCTTTAATTGAAGAAATTTCTTTTTCTTGGGGCGGTTTGGCTCCAAATGTCAAAATGGTCAGCAATCTTCTATAATTGGTATGCGTAATTTTTTTGCACTTCTTTTATTAGGAGCTTGGTGAACCCGAATCTAGTAGCAATCGACAATTTCCTTGTTTCGTACCTCCTTTCCTTGCGGTTACAACTACTGTTAGTAATATAGTAGATCCTCTTTCATTTGCTACAGTTAATGTACCCTCTCCCGGAACGCCTTTAGGACAAAGTTCTGATATGTTACCCCTGGCTTTTACAATATACACATTTGTATCTTGGTACAATTCTTGAATTTGTTTTCTTCCCGGAAGCATACAGATGAGCGTGTCTTTAATTTATACGCTTTCTTTTAGTTTTGAATTTGTCACATTGGCCATTATAGTGATTGCCGTCGCAGAAAATGCAAGAAAGTTTTTGTCTTTTCTTTTTTGATTTTTCTTCAGCATTGTCGTTGTCATTGGTTCATGTTTAAATTCAAATTCTCTTTTGCTAGAGAATTTTGTTCCTTGTTTTCCTTGCATACCTTTTACTTGGTTGCGTTATTTGAGCTTGATTTCATTGTATCACGTGAAGTGTCTCAGTTGCAAATCGAGCGGAGTCGCACAAGAAAACCAAACTAGGTTTTCTTGTGCAATTCTACTTGCATCTTTCTTTGCGGAAACAATGATTCCCAGTTGATTCCTCATATCTCCAACTGAATCTGTTTTCAAAGCCATTTTAATTTCACAAACGACTACTAAGGGATTTTTTCTACAATTATAAATCTTATATGATGGTGGTTGGTATCTTGTCCTAGTGCATTAAGGACACTGATATGTTTTTGTATTTCATTGAGTGCGCGACGGTTTTGTCAGAAGCCTTCACTTAGTATGAAGCTGCATAATGAGCGTCAATTATATGACATTCTTTTCCATAACGCTCCTTAAATATCCTTACTGCTATTCCGTAGTTTTTGTTTGTACTTTCTAAACCTTCTATAAGCTTCTTTGTCTCTCCTAGGTACTGACTGGATCGATCCACTCACGACATCAGAGTTCTATCTAGTCTAAAATCATAGTTGGTGATCTATACGCGGAATCTTGAAGTTGCCATTATTAAGAGTTGTTTTGGTGCCTTCGCGACCCTCTGTCGTGACGTAACATCCTCAAATACCAGTCGTTTCTCAAGCGAAACAAATGCGATAAGTCCATGCGGATAAGCGGATATAACATGTATATTCTCGTTTATGTTGGTTAAAGCCATAAAGTGTGTAAATGACGTAATATTCATATTTTTTTTCTGGACGTAATTGTAACAATGTATTTTAGTTTTTTACGAATAGTTTTAATCCAGGGATTAGTACGATTGATCGAAAAGTTTAATCTATAGTTTTTAAAAGAAACTACTAATACGATTTATTAGATGTAAATATTAGAAGAGGGTAGATAAGAGTCTAGATTTTATAAAAGGAAGACAAGACTTAAAAGTAAATAGCGCGACGAATGCCTCGTTTTTCCAAAACGATGTAAAGCGTGCTTTATCTAATACCCCCCTTTTATGTTGCATCTATGGTTGTCTGTATAATTTTAATTACCGTTACCTCAATAAGTATTTACCTGATTATATTTTGAATAAACTAATGTTAACGTAAATTACGTTTGAAGTTTTAGTTTTGTATAGGGTTTATTATAAATCTCATAATTTTTGGTAAAACCAAAAACGGTTTTGGTTCTCCTCGGTACATTAAAATGTTCTGCCATCAACAAGCCGTGTGCCAAGGCATGTTCAGGAGTGAATGTATTCAGGCTAGATTTATTTTTATCGACGATAGGCTACCATTTGACCACGGTCTCACCTGACTGTAAGTTACGACACGGTCGGCAACAGACCATGCTTGCCCAGAAGATACCAATAAAGGTAGAGGTTATATAATGGCAGTGCAGTGTACAATTGTACATACCCCCCTCACAGTTCCGTCCCTGGTACCCAGTGGGGCAGGAGCAGACGCCGGGCGCGGTGCAGTTGCCCCCGTTCATGCACTGCGGGTAGCACAGCGCCGTGCGGCAGTCCTGGCCCATGTAGCCCTCGGGGCACTGGCAGATCTTGTCGTTGTTGCACCATCCCTGGTTCGCGCACTTCTTGTCGCACTCCGGGTCCGGCCCTGGGAACATGCTTGTTAAATAAATTGAATAAATATCCCGTTATTTAACAATATTTCACTAATGTTAGTGACCGTGGAAGTTTAAAATCTTACGTACTTGTTGGGTTAGCGCTTTTTAGGTGGACATTCACAGATAGTCTTTTCTTTTAAAAGGGATGTGAGCTGTGATAGATATTTATTTGGTTCAGTGCGATGCCAATCTTTTTCTACTTATTTTTGTTACTATTTATATATATTATGTTAATAGCAGTAACAATCGATGATTGGGCGAAATGATAAATTTCATATTAAGTTTATTCGTTCATAATTCAAAATTATAGAGTTTCTCTACCTGCTGTGGTTATGGTTTGGGCAGGAATAGCGTCGGACTGGCCATAGAGTCAGGGTGGCGATTGTTAGTTATGTTGTTGAGTTAAATCACAGAGTTAAATATATGGTCCACCATCTCTACAGAAGCCGCAGTCATAGCAATAGGTAGATACTAATGTACATTAATATACGTATTACATTTCTTGCTATATGAAGAGTTTGTTTCGCATATGTTACATACGAAGGTTACATAGGATTAGTAAAAGAAACTTAAGTATAAATGTAATTGATGGTAAAAGAAGTAGCAAGCAAATGATACCAACCTAAAAACGCAATTGCGGTGAGCAGAGAAACCGCGAAGCCAGCCAATCAGCACGCTCGGCGATAGCCCCCGGAAACAAGGCATTCAGGTTAGTTCCGATTGTAAGTAACCCACGGGCTAATCGGGGTAAGTGGGCAATATGAAGAGTTGAGAGTTCAAGAACGGTCTAGTGTGGTCAAGCAAATGAGGCCATGAAGGGCAAGAGGCTTCCAACAAATCTTTCATTCATGGCCCTGTCTTCGAAACAACATGATTGTATTTGGGGTTCCCGCTTGCCTTCCACCCACCACACACTAGGGCCGAGACATACGGGCTGCATTTGAACTGCACGCTAAAAATTGCATTTTGGATACAGTTTTTGTGCAGTTGCAACAGCTGCATTGAAACTGCAAAATAACTGCGCTGTCCGTTTGCAGTCTTCGTGCAGTTATGTAAATTGCACACTGCAGGCTAGTTGCACCTGTGTAATGCACTCCTAATGTAGTTGGATCAATTCAAAGCCCCTCTGTCTCGGCCTTAAGAATGTAACTTTGGTTTGTACTTAGGTGTTCAATAAAGTATTCTTGTATTGTATTGTACTAATGTATGTGGCAGACCGTGTCAGGCTGTTCGTGCGCTCCTCGCTTTAATCAAGGGCAAATGGAACACTTTTAGTATGATAAATTGACACCTTATTTCAGCTGTGACATTGAATTGTTTTGGCTAAATCATTCATTGAAAACCTCATAATTCATTGAACAAAACCACAATAAAAGTGAACGAGTGTATTGTTGTACGAAACACGAGCGAGGTGGCAACTGGTGGCGGTGCCGCGACATACCGAGAGTACAGACATCGTCGAGTTAGTAGTGCAAGCACACAACGAGCTGGAAATAGATGAAATGCAATGTTCTGTTATTCTGGAACATTCGGGCCGTCCATGTGTCTTGTGACGGTGCGGAGTGCGGACGGTCGTTAGTGTGAGATATGAGCGATTAATGGGCTTTACGAGCTTACGTTGATTGGATCAACTGCCGAATGGGGCTCAATTAAAATGGGATAATTGTTAAGTAATAAATTTTGAGATACAAAATAAAAGCGTTATGTCTGTGTTTTTGAAGCTGTCTCGATTTATTGGGTGATTTCTATAAATTAGGGATTTAGAACTTAGTTCGTTAAACTTGTGAGAAGCAATACGATTTCCTTTCGTTTTATTTTCTAATAACGCGTTCAACATCAACAATAACACAGACATGTAAGGGTTAAAAATGCTTTGGCGATACTATACCTGTCCTTTCTAAATACACACCTCTCTGTGCGCATTCCTTCTTTAAGTTTAGCCTTAACGGGGTGCCCTTTAAGGGTAGCCCTCTGCCGTTTTTGAGTACCAAACCTATTTCGAAAGTGGCTACTCCGTTGCTACTGCCGACACAGGGCAGTGATACACTGAATTCTGTAAAACAAAAGTATGATAAGTTAACCTGAAAAGACGAGAAGCCTTACGTCACCATCTATTTTAGGTGAGATTTTAACAGTTCAAAATTTAAAACACCCGAATAAGTATTCCTTTTGCATGCAGATCTTTGCGATTAAAAGTTTCGCGTTCTTGTTTTCTATTTACCTTTAGGCGTTTTGGGCACCCGTCCCTGCGTCTTAATCGAGAGCACCGGAGGGTTTAAGATGTTGGGATCTGATGACGTCAACGTGTCGAAATTGTAGAAGTACTTCTTGCGCGACCGCCACGTGAAGTTGACGTACCCCACTTCAGAGGGGATGGTGGGGAGCTTGTGGGAGAAGTTTGGGTCCAGGACGTAAGGAGAGACCTGGCCATTCATTATCGCGAATACTTGCATCGATATACCTGGAAAACGTAATGTAATATATAAACGCGTATGTTAGCAAACAAGCATTATAAGACCCGACTGATTAAAGCTAAAGCATTGCTAACCCTGCAAAACTCTTTTGATCTTCCTTTAAAGTGCTCCATGTTGCATATCTCTGAGGAAATCATCTGTCAGAAGCTCTCTTCATATTTTACAGGTATATACGCTAAGGGTATACGATAAGAATGCGGGTATAAATAAAACTAGTATTGTGTCATTTTCACTTATTAGCTTTTTCAAGGGTGCTATGGCAGAAACGCGATTTATCGAATTCTCAGAGCATTTCCCATTGTAGACACTGTTGTAGAAAATACACATAGACCATAGAGTCTATCAACACGGCTGTAATAGAAATACAGATAGATCTAATAATTATGTCTGCGTACCTATCTTGAAACTTGAGAGGATCTAAGAGTTCAGTGAGCTTGGGCTTGAAAACCTCAACTCCCTCCACCTCTTTTAAATATACGCCCAATAAATTCGTAAGCGGCACAATGATCTAGGTCCTTACTAAATCGTTCATCGATAACGACTCCGGTCCCAGACCCCCGACACGCAAGTCACCATTCAGAAGGGACACAGAAGGTCGTGACAACTGGGAATGACCCCGCAAGCGACATAGAGTCATGGAGTACCTCAAGAAAGTTGTTTACTAGACTTCCTTGCTATGAAGTATATTATAACATACGTAGACTATCTAGTGAGTACTAACCGCTGAACATGCGCACTTGTCGCTCGTCGATCCACAGCGAGATGTCGTGATGCTTGCCATCCTCCTTGTGTGTGTCCCGCCGGCCGGCGCCCAGAGTGAGCGACATGGCGAGCGCCACGCCCGCGCACACTCGCGCGCCCATCCCCGCGGAACGCCACATTCTGACAAACTACAAAACAGAACATTTTCTATAAGTACTTGGCTACTTAATTTAAAAAAAGAAATAGTAGATAGTGGGAGTATTTAAATCAAGTGCTAAATCCATATTATTTCATTTCAAGATATAGTGACCTACCTACATAGACTTAGGGGCGAATTCTGTTCCTTATTATTTCAAATTTTTCAAACCCTTGAATTATTACTATTCTTGAAGAATCTGTTCCTTAGAAATCTGTTCATAAAATAAACTGCCTTTGGATGAAGAGGATTTATCAAAGTGATCATAGTAGGTACCTAAAGTGTAAAGAGGGTAGAAAATAACTAGCTCTTACAAGATTAATGGGAAACCTATTGGATCACCTGAACTAACTACGTCTGGATGTCCTAAGATAAATAACTGTCCTAAATATTAGAATAATGCCTATTTTATGATATCTATCCTAGGTACCTAAATAAAATTACAAAAAAGTACATTCCACACATGAAAAATATCCGTAATACGACCTAAAAGATATTTATCCACAAAACGACAATCTAATAACAAAGCAGTTAACTGGCGTATAATTTGTTTGTCGACCATACAGAACCGAGAGCGTCTCGAGCCCCAAAAAAAGCGAAAAGAAACAAAATTATCACAGTTAAGATAATTGATTGGGCCCGTTCGGGACGTGCTCCCACAATGAAATTATCGTGAGAATCGACCGGCCCACGTAAAAACGGACGACTTCATTAAATATCCCCTGTCAAAAAATAATGTGTTATACTAGTTTTTTCTACGTGCTCCTGATGTCAAATTATACGTACAAAAGGTGTTGAAAAAAAAGAATGCTCAGCACTTCGGGATCACCAACCATTTATCTATTCATGTTACTTATTTCTTAAATGGTATGAGTTTTCTTGGTGCCAAAGTGGGGCGTTTTTATCAGTTATGAAATTGTATTGCGTACTTTTGGGTGTAAACAAATATTATGTAGGTGCATTATATTATTTGTATAGTAGCCTAGATTGATAAACATACGCAGTCGAAGTTCGCGCACTACAAAATGATACCTAAGCAGAAATCTTATCACTATTATTGTTTGTAAATAAATGAAATTACAAAATCGTAATAACATAACATTAATTATCTTATTCTAGAAAATAAGTAGGTAAGTACAGTACTTACCGAAATGTAAGCAAGAAGGTTAAAAGTCTTGCTGTATCATTGGCGCTTATTGAGCAACCTGCTAGTGCTGTCCCCCTATTACGAACGAGCTAGCAGCGCTGCTGACGCGCGTCTGCCGCTCAACTGCTGTCACTTTTTACAATTTTAACAGCAGTTGAGCGGCAGACGCGCGTCAGCAGCGATGCTAGCTCCTTCGTAATAGGGGGGCTGGACTGTGAGATAACCTCGAATTAGCACGAGTACAGAGGGCCTAGCACGAACATTTACGCGGGAGTAAGTGTAACGTTAACGTAATCCAGTTGTATGGCATTTGATCAGCGCCCCATACAACTAACTTACGTTAACGTTACACTTACTCCCGCGTAAATGTTCGTGCTAGGCCTACAGTGGTTTATTATATTATATCTAGGTACTTATAATTATAGTTATCTACAAATTGTAGTGTAGACCGTATGTCAAGATTGTCAAGTAATCTCAAACAGTTAATGTATGCACGTGTTTCGTAATTTTCGATAAAATTAACTACTTTTAAATGTTATCTTGGTATGTGATCGGAAACGTCTAGTTAAACCGTAAATTAAGTATTTAGGTACCATAATAATGATGTATTATTAATATTATTACTCTCATATTTGTTTTTTACAATATTGATATAAAAATGATACAAAAATGCTATAAAAAACCAAAGGAAAAACCTAAACCTAGACCGGCGGCAGCGGGGCAAGACCGCCTTCCGCCAGACCGCCAGAAGGAGTACTGCCTTCTGAATCTGGCCCTTGATCCAACCGTCCAGCTAGAGCCTCTCGAGATGTATTATTTATTATTATTATAATTAGTTTCTAGGATAGGTAATCACATGTCTAAATTGCCGTTTAATGTCCCAGTTTGAATGATTGTTGCAGTCAGTTAAGAGTGGGTAAGTGCTATAATTAAGAGCGAATATGCAAATTATGGCAGATCGCATGTTTGGGCGAACCCGTCAGTTCGCGGCCCATCGCCCGCGGCACATCCTGGCGATAAGTCGTGCGAATGACCTGCAGCTTTGCCCTGATGCAGACCACGAAATATTTATAGCCTGTCGTCATATTACCGCAAAATTAACCTAAACCAGCTCTCACGTGAGCTGGTTGAATAGTGTAACCGTCAATAACCACAAGATATATGCTTACAGAGTGGTTGACAACAGGCGCGATGATAGGTACCAACTAATCTACTTACACCTAATATTGCGGTTTATCTAAAGGTGTGATATTTGTGTCCTTCCTACTTATTTGAGTTTTCAATAGGCAAGTTTTGGGTAAATCCGTTCTTATTATAACTTCTTAAAGTATAACTAGCCTGAATTTTTCGTTGTTAATTCCATGTCCAAAGTATCCTCGCTTTGCGTAACGTCACTATTACACTATTACCTACTGTTTTTATACCTATTAGTAACTTCACCACCGCTGAACATAGGCCTCCTCCAGAGAGCGCCACTTTGAGCGGCTGCTCGCCTACTGCATCCATCGGCTCCCCGCGGTTATCACCAGGTCGTCGGTCCACCTAGTGGGGAGTCTGTCTACGCTGCGCCTTCCGGCAAAAAAGTAGGTACCAATTAAATTTATATTAATCATAATAGGAAGGTTGTGCAACCCTGTCCGCTGCACTTGTTAACCTAACCAGCCGCTTGTGGACGCGATACCCGTTGCGGGAACAGGTAACCGTGTAAAAGGAAAAAAACTAAGTCCGGCTGACGACGGCCAGCAGCGGTCGCCGCGCCGTCCTGCCGTGCCGTCCGTCCAGCCAGCCGCGCTGCACGTTTTTTATTTTATTTGCCATTACGGTCACTGTTTATAAATGCGGGCATTTATTTTTATGATTAAGTATTAAAGAGTAAAGAGTGCAATGATTTTTTTTCAATTATGCCGTGCCGCCAACGTAGTTGGCCCGAACGATTTTGATACTTATAAGTTTCTTTACCTTGTATGTAACAATCAAAAACAGTACTTACTTAAGTATAGTTATTTTACTTTTATTTTAACTGTAGCAGTTGATCAAGTTTTACTATTTTTTGGAGTTATTATGGACACCAAATCATTGCGTTAGATTTCATAAATGGTCCAGACGTGACCGGTGTCAGAAGTACCTACCTAGTTTCAAAAGATGCTAATGAATTCAATAATAAATATTAAAGACCTACAAGCTTAAACTTAATTATGGGTATTAGGTGTAGGTGTACCTTTATAGGTAGCTAGCTAGCCTAAAATATAGAATCTAACATCATTCATTATGGATCAACCTTCTTTTATAAAAATAAAGAATACTTAAAAAATTAAATGAAATATGCAAAAATTAAGCACTAATAATATTAGATTAGATTAGACCACTATTGCGTTAGCAGAGGCAGTGCATCGCACTTCAAAATTCAAACATAATAATATTATGATCCCATAGTGTAGCATCTAATAATAACCCTCCGTTTACAATACCAGATAGCAATGTTTACGTTTTTTATACTTACTTGAATCTCCAGCTCTAATGCGGCTATTAGATACCGTCATTACAAACGGGAATCCAATTACACAAGTAAGACAAAAACTAATCACTTTCTGCTTCTGTTGTTGTTAAATAGGCATTAAAATTAAAAGGCGGTTCCGAGAAAACAATTCACTTTAAATGTCGAATCGGGCAGACAATTAACTTTTAAGTGGGATCAACGATCTTTTATTTACCGTCTTCAGATCAGCTATTCCGATAATTCGCGATATACAAAACCAATAATTATGATAGGAATATTAACACTTACCTTTTTGATCCGTTTCCAGTTAAAACACAATGGTTATGTTCACTGCACATGCAGTCATTATTTTAGCAAATTCACTACACAACTCGCGAATTTCTGATACAGTTTTGGTATACGACACGAGCGCCTTGTATGCCGACTTGTACGGCGCGGCGGTCGAGCACAGACTGCCAGCAAAGTACTCTGTGACTGCCAGCAGCGACGGATTCTGTACGTCTGGTTTAGCCCCACAACTTTATAAATACACATCAAAAGTTCTTCCGTAAGCGGCCTACGACTCATCTTCCCAAGTTTCATCATCCACATGCGTGGCTGGTCCACCGATTATGTTTTTGCATGTTATCGTATCCTGCAGAAAGGACAAAGGTTTTCAGTTTATCCTATTATTTATTCTGCGGTTTATCTCGATATGCAATAATCTGCCTGCAGATCTCTAATCTTGTTGTGAACCAATCTAATTGCTTAGCAAATTATTTTGATTTACTTAGATTCGAAATAAGGTTAAAATAAAAAATAATGGTTATTAGCTCCAATTCTAAATCATTGGGCGTGAGGCCCGCATCGTCAGACATTGCAAGTATTTGACTACTATCTGACGCTACGAAGTTAAAGTTTGAAGCCTAACATAGTTAAAAAAAATGTTTAAATATTTTTATTATTTGGCCCGTTCTTGGACATTAGCCAAAGAATAGTGCAAGTACTTACTAGCAAAAGCAACCACGCAATGGAACAACAAAAGAAAATGTATAACCATAATCTAAAATTGCGTGGGTGTAAAGTATTTATTATCAGTTGGTTGAATTCTGTCCTTGTGATCGGGTTCCCAAAAATGGGCCCAATATTATCACCGTTTAATTTTACCTGCCGGGCATGGCATTCAATGCTGACACTCTGGTTTCGTCTAAAATTCCAGTAGTTTGTAAAACTTATTGTTACTTATTTTAAAACCCAACTGTTTGCTGTTTCTGCTTTGGCTAGTTCCAAACTGTGATCACCAAGTGGTTAATGGCACAAACTATTATCCTGATCCCCCTGGAATATAATCAATTGACTGCATTCATAGGTGACACTTTTTGGTTGATCACCCATGAATATGAAAAATAATAGCTACTTATTCATAGTCGAGTCCATTCATAAGTATTGTTTTGGCTAACTCTCCTAAAAACATAAACTGGCTTACAAAAACATCACTAATTGTGCTCAACGCTGCGCACTTTTAGGGTCATGTTGTCGTCTATCCTAAGGAGGTTTGATCATATTCCTAGACAATAAAAAAGAACCGTTATTTCTTAAAAGTTTTATTTTCTATGCAACATAAAAAAATATTCATCATAGTTACAATAAATTACAGTTACTTAATGCGAACTAAAATGTAAATTATTATAATTCGTGAACAGAATATGTTCGCACGAGGTCAGAATTTTTACTGAGAAAGAAGTTTTACATTTTTGTCATGTTTGATTATTTTTAATTAATTAAGTGCAATCTAATTATCTAATTTAACGAAACATTACCAATGTCGATTATAAAAGCTTGCTTAGCAATGCAATTAACAAATGTATCTGTCTTGCACGACACAATATTATATACTCCATTTGAAATAGTAGCTATCTAGCTACTATTTCACATTGCTCCGAATGTATCGGCCTGTGCAAAAAAGAAACATTTGTAAACCGTCACAATAACACCGAGAAAGAAAGTACCTTACAACAATTAATAACTACGAGCTTGTACAATACATGTTCATCGACAACGAGACTACTTTCATATACACATCCAATGAATCGATCGATATGAGCAACTAGCAGTTGTCGTTTCGGACTAAAGTTCCAAACTACACATGAAAATGTCGCGACTTTGTGACACTGGATGATTTGTAAATGCAAACATTGTGCTAGCTGAATTCCGGCTCATGAAAATCACATTTTCATTGTAAAACACGTTTTAAGGCAAGTCATTCTTCTAGGTACGAGATAAAGTAAAATGAACACACTGTACAATTCTTAGAATTTTGGGGGAAAGGCAGTGATGAACGTCACGTTTCAGTAGACGAGTAATCAACAATTTCAACCTTAGAACAACGTTTTCCATTTACGTTTTGAACCGTAACAAATACCGTGAAAAAGAATTTACAAATCGATAACAGCTGCGTAATAAGCGACATAAACAGAGAATCGAACAAGGCTCCTACTATCCATTAATATTAATATATATTAAATTCTTACTAGACAATAGACATGATAAAGACTCCTTAACAAATAACTCAAAGGGGTTACGATAACAGTGCCATCAAATATAAAATATGCAATGTATAAGGTACCGATAGTTACAGTGTAAGCTCTAAACGAGAACGATCAAACCTAGGCATTAACACGTCGAGGCGAGGTTTACCATTAACTATAATAAAGTTAAATAAATAAACGTGTCGTAAAGTAAAGAAACGGCCGGTTCCCGGCGCGCGACAGTCCAGTTTTACAAACAAAGTTCAGATTACATCTGACTGCCGCGCCCCGCACCGCCGCCGGTCACCAACTCTATAAATAAACGATACATACATATTTTCAAAATCAACATGGTTTGACCGCGTGGAATGTAATGTTCAGGACCCGACACCTTTCAGGCGAACAAATGAATATACACAAATTAATGGAATACAAATAACACTGACATGAAACGTAATTGCATACGTTTGCGCGTAACTTTACTGGCAGTGTTTACAATGATGTAGGTTTGGGTATATTAACGCAAATAATAAAAATAGAGAAGAGACGCGGAAAGCGAACGCGTTAGCTGCCTAACATTAGTTAACACGAGACCCTAGCCTTATAAATAACCTATGTATGAGATATTTAAATTGAAATATTCCTGTGAACACAGAGCAGAAACGCTAACAAGATTTACATACGTTATAGTTATCGTTAACTTTACATACTGGCATTTAGTTAGCTCGTCTCCACCCTGCGGCTGCCGAAAGAAACATCAACTTGATAACTTGTCAATGTGAGGGTGCGAACAAACTTCATATTTTTTATAATCAATAAGTTGAATAATATAAAAAAGCCTATACATAAAGTCCTATAACTATACAAGAGAGATATTAGTTTTGGGATCGAGATGAAAATGAGATTAAAACTTTATATAGTCTGGGTTGTATGGAAATTTTGGATCTGGCTGAGAGGTTATCTACAGATGATCATGATTATATAAGGTAGTTCTCTTAGCAATTAGAGTTACTGAAATAGGCACTTATATGCGTTTAAATGTGCCTGTACATTAATGTTCTATTTGAATGTAACTTTCATGTCATCATAGCCAGATCAAGATATTTCTACTCAAGTCAGCTCAAAGACATATATCCAAACGTCTCGTTTTCACAAATCCTAACCCAGATGCCATGAGATTCGTTAGACCATATTAATATCTAATTATAATATCATGCGCAGTCAGACAATATTATCGAATAAATGACGTCTATAGGCGTGATTATGAAAGTTATGAAACAGTAAAAATTTCATCGTGCCTTGTGATGAGACATTCGCTTCGTTCCGTCAAAAGTACTTCGTCTGTAACCGACTGCGTGAGGTGGGGAGAGAACATAACCGTCCAGCGTACATACTCGCAACTAATCTGCGACATAACTCTATGATACCATCACAACACCGAATGTTAACCGAGCGCCCTCGTGTCTCCGCAAGCACCAACGTCCGCCGGTGGTCAGACCGCGGACAGTATCAAAAATACTCTTTAGTATTAGCTCCATCCATTGCCGATGCACTCAAGTTCCAACACGTCACAACTGTCTGATGAAGCCATATAAAAATATGTGACATGGAACAGATGCAGAATAAGCTCAATCAACGCCTAAATAGTAGAAATAGGAATTTGAAATATCGGAATTATTGACGCTCAAATATAGGATAGGTCTGAAAATAATGTTCATTTGTGGTCCACTGGAGGTCAAGGTACTCATTGTGTAGAAGAATAGATAATTTAGAGCTAGCGTACAAAAATAACTATACCGATTGATAGAAAAACACTTTGACTTACAAATGCTTTGGGTTTTTCAGTCCACACTATAGGATCAAGTCCCCAGCTCGTACGATGTTGAAAACATTGCCGGATCCATTTGCAAGTCAAGAAAATTAAGGGCGAAATCAAGAAAATTAAAGTCCGACCACCGGATTCCAGAGCTAAATTAGATACTTTTTCTCTTTGACAAAAATAGCTTTTCTTAATAGAATCTTCATTCATACCTTAACTTTACGCGTAATTGATATAGAGCCGACAGTACGCCTACCTTACCTTTAAACGAGCCGGATGTCAGCACCGGGATCTTGGATAACTGGTCAAGTTGACATTACCCGTTCTTGATTATGATAAAACATTATGTTGAAAATAATTAACGAACATCGTCAAAAAAAATAAACTTCGGAACGGTATGTTCATTGGGTTCGTAAAGGTTTTCAAATTTATGGCGAGGGGTTGAACGACATTGGTTAAGTTAGATATTTGTCAAATCGGTAATTTGTCAAATTGGATATTGGTCAAATCGGTAGTTCGTCAAATCGTCTTTTTGTCCAATCATGGAATTTGACAAATACGCCTTTGTTCAAGTCCATGTACAGTCAATGAACCTCATCATCACGAGATGGCGCTCACGTAATTTATGGCGTTTGCTTTTTAAAGTTATCAAGGCAGCAGTGGAAAACTCCGTTCTGCCAACGTAAATAGGTTAAATAATACAAAATTCACTTTGTGATAGCTAGAGTATTTTGAAATATTTACGTAGGTATATTTATTTAGTATTTGATAGCGCCTAAGTTCGCACTTACCTCTCTAGAACTTAGGAGCTGTCAAACTTAAAGATACCAATATATACTTAAATAAAAAATATTGAAAGGAAAATTAGATGCGTTAAAGTGTATAAAACAGTTGTGTGAAGAGCAGCCATTTCTGTTGCTGTCTCACTCCCACTGAACTTCGTGGAAATGGGAAAATCACATTTTTTTCTTTTGTCAGTTTCGTTTTCAATGACACTAGTTATGTTATGGGCAGCCGTGTCACTTAACATCAGGTGAACGACTAGCTCGCCACGTCATTCACTCTCATAAAATAAATGTTTTTCATACATATATCTGCTCGGTAGTTCTGGTTTTCTGATACTTCTTCATGCTTTAGCACGTTAAATAATAAATATTAAATTAATACCTGAACTAATCTAATAAATTCACGAATTTTTTCCAGAAAATAAATAGATTAAAAAATCTGATGTTGAAGAAATTCCGTTTTCATCAGGAATACAACAGCCAAATATTTATTCTGACGAAAGCGGAATCCCACTTAAGTGAACCATATATTATCTTTCATTTTTACACTTGATTGTACTTAAATTACTTGACCAATGGCGTATTTGACAAATTTCATGATTGGACAAAAAGACGATTTGACAAACTACCGATTTGACGAATTACCGATTTGACGAATATCTAACTTGACCAATGTCGTTCAACCCCTTTTTCCGGTTTATCTCGTTAGTTGACCAGCAATCGAGGAACCCATGTGGTACTAGTGTCAGATGACGACTATTTCATTACGTAAAATCAGTCTCATAACAAAACAAATCACTCACAATGTGACCATTTCAAACAGAATTTAAAAAACCGAGTAAAAAATGTCCATAGTCTTCACTACTGACACTAATTAGGGCCAAATAAATTGTAAAAGTAGGCTTCGTCAGCTTATTCTAATTGGCCCTTACTCTAGTAAATTTTAACTAAAATAAATCGTTAACTGCGTTCGTATAACTTTAAAGTGCTACACTTGATATAATATAGAGAATACGTAGATTTCGTTCTTACTATTCAATAAAGCCGCACAAGTTTCTTACAACATTAATTTTACAGACACTGGCAATCAACTTGCTTAACTTGAAATATGTATCTGATTTGATTTTCATTATGCTGTATCTTCAAACTTAGCGACTAGAATCGGATGCGCCTACTATCAATATATAGTTGAAAATAACCACTACTCAGTCACCTTTTGTAGTGTCATGTAATCGCACAGTAAAGGCGTGTTGCAGCTCGAAGCTCAACACCGAAAGCTTGGTATTCCCATTGAATATTGTGAACTTAACTTAATGATATTACAATCAGAGTTCTTAAACATGGATACTTCTTTGAAAACATTATGATTTGAACTGTATCTTAGAAGATGGCCTTGCAATCGATTGTAGCTGCCAAAGGAAACGCAGCGATGAATGGATAAGATATAATGAAATAGTTCGTTCATTCATACATCCCGTGTTATACTTGCCACAATGTTGATTGATACGCGAAACAAAACATATTTATTGGTAGAAAATAAAAATGAGAGGTTATTCATCATTCTTACTCTATATAGTCCTTATGACAATTGAAATCTTAGTAAATTGTGACATGAATAACACAGATACATAATCGATTGCAAAATCACAAAATCGCACCCACACCGCCTTCATCACACACTCTGCTTTACAAAATCGAGACATACTATATAGAAATGTTACCTGTGGCGCCCTCTTTACGTCACGGCCGGCGATATAAAGATACAGGTTTGGTTTTAACTGGGACAGTGTGAGGAAGTGTCTTATGAACATCAATGTTTAAAAAAAATAAACCAATTTAAATTATTTTTTGACCGCGATAAACTGAAATGTGACTGAAAATATAGTAGATTGAAGTCATATTCATATATTTCTGTTTCCATGTACATATTGATTTTGTCATGATTTTTTTAATAGATTCCAAGACAGTTTTCTCGTATCTTGTTCATATTAGGATTTACTCACACTGCTTCAGCTAAAAAAATAAGTACATTGGAGTTGATACCCGTGGCGCCACCTTTGAGAGTCAGATGAGTTACATCTATACACAGTTGCTACTGCAGGTCAGATGAGAAGATCTTCTATAATTATAAAGATGTTCGCTGCGCGGCACACAGGTTAGTCGATCTATATAGACGTTAACTCGCAGATGTTGACAGCGTGGCCCCTAAGATGTCCTGTATGTATAGTTACCTACACGTAGGTGGGGGGCTGCGCGGCGGGCGGGGCGGGGGGCGCGGGCGGGGGGGGCAGCGCGCGGGCGCCCGGCACGTACTGCCCGATGAACGAACCGTCCTCCGTGAAACGACCTGATGGAAACGGAACCTTAACGTCCTATACTGAAGGTAGAAGGTGGAAAGCAGTTCCAAGGGTCTTATATTCCTGGATTATTGCCGCGTATTGCGACCATTTAGGAGATCTAGGAATATGCGGCCTTAAGGGAAAATGTACAACATTTCAAAATTTTGATTATGATTTTATTGGTTTTTTCAAAGGATAGTTGAAATATAACAGATGCGTATTTTTTATTTTGATTTTAATGCTATGGTTAAATTTGTTAATCGAATTGCGGTAATGGAATGTTGTCCATTTGACGTTCGGTAATATACTTTGCAAGAAATTAATAACGGCGCATGGCAAACAAAAGATTTCAAACTTATGCGTAGATTGGCAGAGCTTAACTTAATTCGTGCCGCAAAAATTGTTCAACCAAAAATGCAAAGCAAAATACAAAACCATCAAACAATTCAAAAAAGCAAAAAGAAAAATAAAAAAGAATCATACCTCACAGAGTAAAAACAAAAGACAATCGTCGCTCGTGCAAATGCAAGGGAAAGAGAAAGGGACGGAAAAAGGGAATATAATCAACATAAGAAAAACTAACATAATTAAATGCAAAACCAACAAAGCAACGTGTAATGTATAAAATATAAAAATTAGGAAAAAATACACTGCAAACCACTCGTAAATAATATCATTCTTTACAACCTAACTTTTGCTTACGATATTGATGTGTACTTAATATAACCTAACCTAAGAAACAAAAGTAAAAACAAAAAGAGATTCAGTAAGACAGCTGGAAATCTTTACAGATTTAGAGACACGTGAAAAAGCCTTTACCAGAACTATTTCTGAAATAGTACAATAAAGACCCTGAACGCCCGGTATTTTAGTACCTAATATATCGCGGTAAATATACCGCAAAATATAATTCACAACTAATTTCTCAGATCCATTTCTAACACTAAACAAAAAAATTAAACAGTATAATTTTGGCGGGCGATTTCACCGTCTTATAATTAGACCAATCAGTACGAAGATCAAGTTCATGCCTACGGCGATTGGTCAGGACTGTTCCGTTGAAAATGTGATGTAATGGCACTACGATTACTTCTCTAGCGTAGCTCTAGAAGTTCGGCCTAGAAAAAAGTAACAAATGGTTTCTGCCTAAGTCAAGTGCGCTGCTCTGATTGGTCAGCGCAACGCTGCCATTGGTCACTTATATCAAACTTTAATATCCGAGTTACAATTGGCAGAAAAAAGCTGACAGTTTTAACGGATAGATAGTCTTTGGACCTAGGCAAAAGGATAGGGAATAGACGTAGTTTAATGATATTCAGCCCTATTCGAAGGAGGTTAAAGGGTTGTAGAATTGAAGGAGGGGGTTTGTTAAGGTGGGTTGTCTAGACGAGCGTGGCGAAGGCCTGCGAGGCCGAGTCCCCCTGCGCGGAGGGCGGCGGGCGGCGCTTGCGGCCGTACTGCCCGATGAACGATCCGTCCTCGTTCATGCCCGCTGTAATGTTCCATGCGTACAGCCGAGCGCACACAACATGCTCAATACTCAACTAGACTATCAGATTATAAGAATACCGTGTTTTGATAGTCCGTCAACTTCGTTTGGAGAATGGATTTGTCAAGCGATGATGGACTTGCCATTTTTGTACCTCATTCTGCGGTGTTCTGAACATGAAAATGTCAGTTAACCACCGTTTCATACTGATTTCAAATGTCGCTGTTATTTCAGGTTATAGAAAAATAAATAGATGACCATTTCTTATTTCTACCTCCTTTCAACATTATCCTCTAAAATGTTTGTAATGAGGTGCGAGATCAGCGAGCGTAATAGCGATCGTGAAATTGAATCAAACAGTACTTGAAATGAACTGCAAGTTTGGCAACATCTTCATCATTCTGAACGAAGTCGACGGATTAGTATACGTAAGAACCCGCGCTTACAAAGAAACTCAACAGTTAGGGTGCGTTTCGACCCAAGATGTGCGAGGATGTGTAGCGAGGGATGTGTTTGTTAAGAACCGCGATTCTATTAGTTCTTACAAATACATCCCTCGCCAAGTCCCCACACATGTGCATTCTTGTTCATTGGTGTTCAATAAAGTATTATTGTATTGTATTGTATCCTCACACATCTCTGGTGGAAACGCATCCTTACGCGGTTGTATTTTCTCGATCACACGCGTATCTTGCGAGGCATCTTTAGCAGCGCAGCAGTGCAAGCACCGATCTACCGATCGATATATTTAACGAATTTTCATGTCAAATATGACATAAATTATCGATAAAACGAAATCGGTAGCATGGAATGTATTTTTTCGACGACGATATAAATTCGATAAATCTTAACGAATATGTTCGTTCTATATCGATTAAACCGCGCATGGATCTAAATTTCGACATCTGTGATCGGTTTAATCTTGTCGATCTTATCGAATGTACCGAATATTTATCGGGTTCCTAAAGTTGCTCGATAATATTAACCAAACATCAGTAAAATGGATTTTGGCTATATTTTATTGTTGGAAGCCGAAAGAAGGATGCGGCGGGATGCCTTGAGGATCAACAGGCGGCGTTTAAGAGACGCCAATGATCCTCTCGACCTACCCAACGACCAGTTCGAGATTCTTTTTAGAATCAACAATGAAATTGCCCTCGCCCTTATTCAAGGTGTTGAGACTGATTTAAGGGAATCATAGAGAAAAGTAATCAACTCTTTGCCATATATATTACTTTTCTCTATGCTCTTTGCTACCAACTATCATTATACCTTTTCAAAGAGTAATTTACTTCGTATAACCTAAAAAAATCCGACAAAGAGTATATAAAATCTACGTGAAACAAATAAAATCGGACAACGGCTATCTCCTAATCTGTGGAAATTTCCGAAATATCGTGCTACTCTGTGAGAGTTAAGAACGAATGATCGATACGCTGTCGACAAAATAAAGCCCTCGAAAGACATCGACAAAATTTACCGATGTTAGATCCATGCTACATGTTACCGATAAGAACGATAAACAAAATGTTTATCGATTCGATATATTTGTCGAACCGAAGATCCGTGCTTGCACTGCTGGCTCTATATGGTAAAACTCTAACGTCTACATGCATTTTCAAAACTAAAAGCTTTAAATAAACACTCTTTAAATATAAAAATTTTAAACAAACAGAATAAATAAGCAGTGTTAAAATGTCTTTTACAAAAACAGCTTTATTTAACAGTTAATTCTTCAAATATCTTATCAATAGAGAACGAGACAGGGCATTGTAAGCATTGAATAAATTTTGCGAAAGTATAATAAGAAAGAAAAGCTAAAAAGTATATTTTGAGCTTCAAAATCGGCACGCCTGGCAGGCGGCTTGGTGATAGCAGGAGATTTTAAATGTACCGAGGAATGCTGCTGCTCATTCCCTCGATTTTCCCTTCCAAGGGCACCCACGGGAAGAGATGGTCTATTCGCTAACCGGAAACACACGGCATTGTCTCTCGCTCACTGTATACCAAAGAATAACGAAGCAAACAGAGGTGACATACCTGTCTCTCCTTCGCCGTATTCAGCCATAGAGTCGGTATCACTCTCCGGGCCGGGCTTGGTGCCGCTACTCATCGAGTGCCGGGACTTCGTGTCCAGTCTGTGGGAAATACAAATGGTTAGATTTAATGCCAATATTAACTATTACAGGAGACATAAGTAGAAATGGAGCTCTAGAACTTCGGGGCATCAATAATACTTTTGGGTAAAGGTGAAGCACATGGTATACATGTATGAAGTCACAGCCGGCCGTGCCCGTGGTACCCCCGGGACGACAGGTGCAGTACTCACGGGTGCGTGTACTCGTGGAAGCCGCCGTCGGGGTGGTCCCGGCGGCCGTGCCCGTGGTACCCCCGGGACGACAGGTGCAGTACTCACGGGTGCGTGTACTCGTGGAAGCCGCCGTCGGGGTGGTCCCGGCGGCCGTGCTGCAGCTCGCGGTCGTGCACGTCGTACTTCCCCCCGCGGTTGCGGCGCGCGACGCACACGAGCACGAGCACGAGCAGCAGGAAGGCGAGCGCGACCATCACGCCGATGAACCACCCCGCCGTCGCCATGCGCTCCGGGGGCTTGATCAGCGGGCCGTCTGCAACGTATCCAGCACGGGTTAGTGCGGGTTATGGTGCTTACATATTACAGCGCTCATAGCGAACCACGACTAGCCGTTCCTAACTGATCGGTAAAGTTAAGCAACGATCGCTGCGGTCACTACTATGATGGCCGTCGATCCCGGCTGTTGTCGTAAGGCAATAGTCGTTAAACCAAGTCAGAAGCCTTCGAGCGGTCTAAAAATTCTAACACCAGGGCTAACCACTTGCCTACACGAGAAGAAGAAGAAGGTGCTTGCATTGGATCCTTAACATTGTTAGGAAATAGGAATGTGTAGGGTTATAGGGGTTTTATGTTTATTTCAGTGGATGCTTAATATGTTTAGGAATCATGGGATTAAACAGGGTTTTGGCATTTCTTTAATTTTTAGGAACTGTAGGATTTAGCGGGGTTTTTATCTAACTTTTATTGTATGTTCATGTTATAATCTGTAGGGTTCAGCGGAGTTCTTGGTTACTTTCATTGGATGCTTAATATTTTTAGGAACAAAGGTTTTGCTGGACTAACTCACTTTCATTGACTGCTTCATTTTAAGAACTTTATGATTTTTAGTTACTTTTATTAACTTTTTAGGAACTACGAAGTTTCACGTTACTTTCATTTAATGTTTATCTTTTTGGGAACTGCATAGTTTATCAGAATTTTATGTTACCTTCCATTAGGTATATAACATTGGTGATTGCTAAATTGTGGGCTTTAGCGCGGTTATTATGTCATTTTAATCGAATACTTGAAACTGTGGTATCTTTAGGCGAATTACACTTTGCGTTTGAACTTTTATCTACAATATGTTCAACTCTATTACAAACAGAAAACAAAATATATCTTCACTCTGTAATACAATTTAATAATAAAAAATTAATTGTTCATTTCGATAAATGATATGGCAGTGAAACCAGCAGTCTAATCACACCGATCAAATGTGGAGCATGTATGGAATCCTAACCTTTCCGGATTATAAATATGGTTGCAATTCATTTCCACCGATGTGAATATCAAATGAACCAAATCGAATTACGCAACAAATAAAGTAAGCAAAATCTATCACTCACCAACAGTAGTATCAACAACGCGAACTTCACTGGTACTGAAATACTCTCCATCATGAGCGGTGAGCTTCACCTCGTACAAAGACCCTGGCTCTAACCCCGTCAGGATGACGTAATCATCGTCCGTGACGTCATTAGTGCGCGCCCAATCCGGTCGCCCTTGAAGTCTGTACCAGGCGACGAAGTGGGTCCCAGCGTGGCCATCTAAAGTTGGTATCCAACGAACTAAGACATGAGCCGGGCCTTCTTTAGCTGGTAGCGTGGTAGTCTCAAACGCTGGTACATCAGGCATGGCGGTCACAGCGGATCTGGTCGACTGTTCCACGTAGTACTTTTCGCCTTCGCCCGCTTTTGTCTTGGCGCGGATTTCTATGCGGTATTTTGTGTTTGGCTCGAGCCCGGCTAGCTTTGCGCGGTCGAATTTAGGGTCGATCTCCTTTTTGCGCTCTTGCAGGGGTCCGAGAGCTGTGCCGGTTACCTTGGGAAGTAAAAAGAAATGTATAAACACGTGGCAATGGCTGGATGACATAAAACACTGGGCTGAACCAAGCTATATTAACATTAAAGACGCCAAATGAAATCGCAAGAATTTTTCCATGGTATATCTGATGATAGATGATAATATCACATGATCACCCAAAAAACCCTTTTACACTAAACTTTATCGCTACACCAAAACTACTTTCAGGAAATGATTGAGCAGTACAACAAAATGACAGCTTACAAAGTAAATTAACATCATCTAACAATAGCTATTCAGTGTTTTCTCTTGTACTCTTTGTCTATTTCGAATTCGACAGCCAGAAACAAAACACAAAGTAACTATTCCTTCGTTACATTAAAGGAAAATGTGTTCAAATACTAAGTAAACTCACCTTCTGATAGTAGACCTTGTACCCAGTCAACACTCCATTCTCATCCACCGGCTTGTCCCACTTCAACAACATAGCAGATGATCCAATAGGATACACTTCAAACGACTTCACCGTCCCCGGTTTGCCTTCAGGTGTCACAAAGCTTAATATTTCACTGGGAGGGCCATTGAAACGACCATTGTAAACTAAAATACGGACATTATTCTTCTTAAACGGCTTGAATTTAGATACTAAAGCGCTGCTAGAGTCAGCTTTGACTAGTATCTCCCTGAGACGGTCTTCTTCCCCGTCGGTCCAGGTTTGTATCTTGTAACCTTTGAAGTGACCGCGGACGGATTCCGGTGGGACTGGAGACCAGTTGAGTAGGGCTGTGGTTCCGGAGGTCACTTGCTCGAGGGTGAAGTTGGATGGAGCGACTAATGGAGTGTCCTCGCCTGACCATCCTATAACCTCTATTGGGGTGACGTTGGATGTTCCCTTGAAGTTGACTGCGGTCACCTGTGAAAGGTATTAAAGGTTAGACCGCGAAAAACTGAATTGAAAAAAGCTTGCTAAGTAAATGTTATTAGATTTATTAGGTGCAGTCTGTTGATATGAGTTAGGATGGGTATGGGTACTCAAAAGAGTGATTTCTTGGTTTTTTTAAATATCTGTGGTTCATATTATAGATGGAAGGCATTTTAAGGTTGGCCACCTTGTTCATATAGGGCTAGAAGACTTGCTACCTTGATCCCCTAAGGCTTGTTACCTTGATTCTATAAGGCTAGCTGCCTTGATCCTGTAAGACTTGTTACCTTGATCCTGTAGGGCTGGAAGGTGGGAGTGTTGGGCACGAGTAGCTCGGATATAGTCCAGTCCCGCAGTTGTTGCTCGGTCCACTGCTGCCCGGGAATGTCACGTCGCCAGGACACCAGGTAGTGGAACCCGGGACCGTTGTGCTCGATTTGGGGCATTTTCTGAACAATTATTACAAAATCTGTCACACACAGGGTAAGCATTACATTAGTGGCACATCCAGAGTGGTACAAATGGCCAAAGGATACGGTGTTACATGCTTCCTAAACTTTTCGATGAGGATGCATGCTTACTTGCTACCTAAAGAAATTAAAAAGAACTGACCGTTTGTGATTAAAGATATATCAATTCGATTTTGGATTAACTGATTTTAACTAATAAAAATATGGCCGGATTTCCTCTTGCAAGGAAACTTTTGCAAGAAGTATCTAACCATCTATCAGACTGGAGCATGAAAGTGTAAACTAATGGAAACTTAGCTTCAAATACCTGCTCAGAACTGTCAAAAAATACATTACAGCAGACGGCATCAAAACTCATTCTTAATTTTTCATGAATTCCTTTCTATGTAAAGATTTTCCTTTGTTATAAGGAAGTGCATAGCACATAGATGGTGTAGGCTAGATACTGACCGACCAGGAGATGAGCATATTGTTGGGCGCCGTCCCCTCCCCCTTCACATTGTCCGGGTTCTTGTACGGCACGTCAGGCTGCGTGCTGCACACGTCCGAGTGGCCCGACGGGGAGGACGGACCTATCTTGTTCCATGCTATCACTCTGTAACCACACAACAATCTTATGTCCTCTACAATCTATTCAATCTGCCATTCAATTTGTAACCTCGATCTTTCAAATCGCATTTTGTGGAGGCCTGTCTCCCATCCCGCAAACTAGAAAGCAGCTTCTCAGTATGATATACCTAAGGGCGATTGAAACCGGTTTAACCCCTATTTAAAAGGATATTACATTGTTAAAGCGAAGACGTCCAATGCTGAACATAGGCCTCCTCCATAGAGCGCCACTTTGAGCAGCTGCTTGCTTCCTGCATCCATCGGCTCCCCGCAGTTTGACTAGATCGTCGGTCCACCTAGTGGGGGGCCGGCCTACGTCTTCTGGTTCGTGGTCGCCACATGAAACTTTCTTCCTAATCGGTTGTCCGTTTTACCATTTAAGCCATTACAACCATTTTAACTTGCTTTAGCTTGCTTGCTTTAAGTCCTCCTGCGGATCACCTCATTGCGGATCTTATTTCGTAGGGAAACACCAAGAATAGCTCTCTCCATAGCTCGTTGCGCAACTTTGAGCTGAAGTCAACAATAAGAGACCACGTCTCAATTCCATAAGTCATCACTGGCAACACTCAGTGATTGAAAACCCTCGTTTTCAGGTTCTGCGGTATTTTGGACGAAAAGGTAGGTAGAAGCTGGAAGAGATGTGACGGCCCCATTCCCCAGCGTACCGACCTGAAGGTATAGTTGGCCCAGGGGCTGAGCTCCACGGCCCAGGAGGAGTCGATGGCGGGCACGGAGTCGCTGGCCAGGTCCCAGGAGTCGGGCGCGAAGCTGGTGTTGTACTGCAGGCTGTAGCGCAGGACGGGCGCGCGGTTGTCGCCCATGGAGCGCCACCGGAGCGTGGCCGTGCGCTCGCGGCACTCGATGCTCTCCAGCTGCGGCGGGTTCGGCTTGTCTGCGGAGGGCAGCACAGCGAACACTTAGCGGTCGGTCGCAATATGGCCGCCGGTTGCTCGAATACACCTTGGCCTTAGAAACTAGCGCTACTAGCAACAGAACGGCAATAGATGGAAACAAAAGAATGAACTTTTTAGTTCATTGATTGCTGTCAAAAGTCACTTCGCTGCCAAAGTCATGTTTGACAGGAACGATTGCGAAATTTACGCCTGTTGCAAAAGTTACGTAATACCCCTGCCGGGTTGCAGACTAACAATATAGGTAGGCAAATCAAGGATTTCAAAGTGTTACCACACAAGGCATTTAAAAGGTAAACCGCGTCCGTGCATGTCAATAATTAGAAATATCAAAGAACGGAATGCCCTGATCGACGTCTGTGTTTCCGGCAAGTATAACTCGGGTTTGTTCGAGAGTGAATAGACACGCTTATAAGAAACTTCTTCATTCTCCACTTGAAAAAAAAACATATTACAGCTATCCGGAAACAATGAGGAGTACCCTAATTTTTTCAACCCCCCATCTTTATTTTAGGTTATGAAAATATAGGCCAATATAAAAAACTAATTTATTTCCGATATTTTCATTACAGTTATTTTATACAATTAGTTATGGAAATGTGATCAGTATAAACATTGAATGACCTCTGAATGGTTATCCTGGCTGTATTTTTTTAATGAGAATACGTTTAACAATAACTCACCTGACAGTACGTGAGAAAGTTGTAAGTGGAGCACGTTTGCCCATGAGATCCCATTTACCATTAACTTCAAAAGACCCAGTTGCGCAATACAATGTGAAATAATAAACTTACCCTGCACAGTAAGCGTGGCCTGAGCGCGAGCCTCATCGATGGCAGTCTTCGCTATACAGGTATACTCTCCGGAGTCCAGCTCCGTGGTGTCGGAGATCAGCAGCGAGTAGTCGTTGGTCATCCGGAACCGCGGCTGGTTGTCGAAGTCGATGGTCACTCCGTTGTTGAGCCACTCGATGGTCAGCGTCAGCGAGTCGTCCGCGTTCGCGTTACACCGGAACGTGGCGGACGAACCGGCCGCCACCTCGTAGTGCTCCGGCTTGTCCGTGATCACTGTGCGCTCTGTGGATGGGAAAATGGATATGCAAAATTATTTATTTGCAGAATGTATTATGTTATGTGCGTGTGTGTGTGTATGTTCACAAAAAAAGAGACGGATAAGATGCTCGGACGTGCAAAAACAGGTGCTGAAAACAGTTACTCGGAAATTGCAGTCAGTAAGCTGTCTATACAATACGCATACATCGACTTGCTCGTCAGATAGGAACAATATTCACAGCCTGAAGACGTCCACTGCTGAACATAGGCCTCCCCCAGAGAGCGCCACCTTGAGCGGCTGCTCGCCTCCTGCATTCATCGGCTCCCCGCGGTTTTCACCGGATCGTCGGTCCACCTAGTGAATAGTGGTTGATAGTTGGTACAAACTCACTCTTAACGGTCAAGGACCCAAAAGCGGACTTCTCTCCGAACTTGTTCTTGGCGTAGCACTGGTAGGTGCCGACATCTACGTAGGACACGTCGCGGATCACCAGGTCGCCCTCCGTCGTTATATTGTATCTGGAGTGGACAAACAAGCAACTTTAGGGTTTCTGATCTCCCATTGCAGGTCTAGACAATCTGCCGAGCGATAAATAAAAAATGCAAATAGGACAGTATCATATATTGAAATATTTCTTTACTACTATTTACGCCAAAACCGATCGTACTTGATAAAAAATAAAGATAATTGAAAATAAATTGAGTAGTTTTATTTCCCCTGTTTTACCCACTACAAGTGGAGCAAACCCGGGGAAAGACAATTATCTCTTCCACCCATCCCAGGAGTGCTGCAGAAGAATAAAGAAACAAGGAAAATATTTTTGATCCCGATTCATAAACCTAAGCCTGTCACAGCTCGGTCATACAACATGATACATCTCAAATTTTAGCTTACCATTCAGTTCTGTGAAAATAATCATTAATTACCAATAACCGTGAGTCATCAAATGACAGCATAATGTAATGATTCACATTTGACCTATCGAAATGATATAAAATTATTCACAGTAGGTGTAGGATATTCTATTATTACCAACAGCAGTCAGCTGATTATAGCAGAAAGGATGGTCCTTTAGTGAATGTCACTGGACACTGGACACGTTATTATAAACGAGCTCCAGTGAATGGTAAATTCCTAAAATTATGTAATTCCAAGTATCCCAAAATGTTGGCCATGTTGGCACAATAAGAATTTCTTTTATGGTCTTCAATTTACCAATCCCAAGACTGTCTCCGACATATGATTTCATAGGTACCAAGGAGCTAGTGATGGGCCCCTTCACCCGTCACTTGACCAGCGTGGAACAAGCCCAGCCTAATCTAATTTCAGTACACTTATTCAGCAACTCATAAAATGTGACTAATAAAACAAATTAACAAAACTATCGGGGTAAAGAACTGATGCCCATAAATGAATACTACGTACCTACCAGAGTCCAGTTCATGCAACTTTGCCTTGATCAGTTAACACCTATAAATTATTTAAATTTCCCAAAGCAAAGCAAACTCACTTCCCGCCGGTGAGCTCAACGTCGTTTTTCATCCAGTTGACGCGAGGCTTGGGCGCTCCGAACACGCGGCACTTGAGGACTGCCTCGGAGCCTTCTACTTTCGTCAGGTTGTCGGGACCCTCCTTGATCTCAGGAGGGATCGCTGTGAAGAAATTGGTGCTTCATTACTTTTAAATATGGCTTTAAGGAAAACATCATAGGAGGCAACCCGCATGTCCAAGAACCACAAAGTTCAAACGCTGTGATATTGATATCGAAAAACCAACCCAAATATGACCAGGCTAGTTAACGGCTCCTCAAATGTTGCGGCCCATAGATGGAAGGCTTTGTCTCAGCAATGAGGACGCAATAGGCTGATGCTGATGATATTGTATTATAGAAAGAACTTGAGTTAGAGTTCTAAACCAGAAAAACGTCATGTTAACACAGTTTACTGAATGTTTTGTGCGCTAATAACGGATGTTATTGACCGTCTTTACATCATGGGCATTCTAAACCCCTTTTAACTCTTTTACGCACGCTTTACTCAAAATATGAACGTAGTACTGTCTGAAATTGCGCTGATGGAATCTGATTATGTATGTTTATCTTCAAACATTTTTCCTAAATGTGTAGGTAGGAAGCATAAACACATTAATATGAAACTTTATAGAAAAATGTTCCTAATTTCTACTCAATTATTCCAGTCAAGATCTTCGCAGATTATCCAGTGGGGGGAAGAAGAAACACGTCGACTCATTACTAATAGCAGAGCAAATGCACTTTATAGTGTTCTGCAGGGAAACTATAATACACAATCTTCACGATTTACCTCATTGCTGTAGTAAAATAATGGAATCAACTGTCTTGGCTCTGCAAAAGTTTTACAAATAGTTGCCAACGCAACAACACTATTTCCAGAACGAAATTATTGATTGTCACCAACACCACCATATTGCCGCACCTGACTGGAAAACCTAGCGAGGCACGTACCTAATACTAACCTAACCTAACCTACCTAACGTTAGATACCTATTATATACCTTCATGCGCCTTAGCTGTGCTATTTTTCAATCGAAACTAAGCCAACAAACTCTCATTCCGAATCCGTTGACGATCCCAATAACAATGCTTTTTTTAATCCCTTCAATCCTCACACGGACCGCAGTAGAGGTGGTAAAATCTCAATGCGCCACCATTCCCTCGTAAATGAGACATTAGCCGTCCACGGCTGAATTACACCACGCTCAAAATAAACGTAAATCACAATGTTGCCAGCACCTGATTGCGTAATGGATCCTTCTTATGTAGGGTCACCAACAATTACGTGAAAATACATGATAGCAGTAGATAGCATACACTAGTACCAAACCAAAACCCATTTTGTGGGGGAGGCTTATGTTCAGCAGTGTACGTCTTCAGGCTGTTGATGATGATGATGTTGAACATAAATATTACAAATGTTTTTCGAGAATGATCATCCTATCGAAGAGCCACAAGCACAAGTCTGCTTAGAAATTGTAATTTTTCGACAGCGCAAAAGGTTTTGGGATGCATTAAAGTATTTAGCATAATATTAAGGTATGGCACCCTATTGCCACGTTTCGTACATTTGCGTGTGGGCGTGCGAATGTGTGCCGGCCTCCAGGATGTGTCCAATCTCCTAGACTAGGCACCGGGTCTGCCGTGCGTGGAAGGCGGAATCGCAGTGATTAGTTAAAAGGTCTAGAAAGGAACTAGGCAGCTCCTGATGGGAAGCAACCTATGCGGAGCTTTTGACATGTTACAGCATAATTGAGATATAATTGTAACAATTCCAAAGGTCTTCAAGAGACCCGAGAGTGGATGGCGTTAGAAATCGTTTAATAAGATTCAGTTACATACATGCTAAATCTGTTATGTAGGTAGATATTTACGATGATTAGTAAATTGTGGACAGGCGAGCATAGTAGGTATTTATGATGTTTTGTATAAATTTGTATGTCCACCCCTATGTAGTTTGACTTTATCAGAGTTGGCTTTTAAAGATTATACATCCACAAAATACCCAGAAGGTTAATAATACGTTATCCAACTTATAAATATTTTGACACAATACATGTCAACCGATAATGCAACCCTGAATCATTTTGTAATCTTTTGATCTGAAACGAATTTAATTAAATCTACAGCGCATAATGTAAACAATAATGTCACAAACACCCTCCAGCCACGATCGACCCTCACGTTTACTCACATAAACGCTTATGACAAGTGAGCATGAACACTGAACGCTTTAATCAAAACTTTGCAAACATGAATGAGCGTATGAAATCTTTTAGAAGCGAATGCTCGATCAGTCGAACTCTATCAAATGATTTATGCTATGTTTATAGCAGCCAATTACCTCCAAATGTTTTTCTATTCCAGTATAAACATTAAACATAAATAAAAATACGTTGTATTGGCACAAACGTAACTTTATCGATAAATCCCAAACTACTAAGTCACAGAACATTAGCCACGACAATATTTATCGTAAAAAACCTGCGAATTTATGAATTTAGAAATTTCTCTACCAACCAATATCCCTATACAAATCTAATAAAGCAACACGATATCCGCTACCGTCCGGGGTCCGGGCCCTCATCGTGTTTGGTAAATATTTGTGGACTTCCGACTGACTCACCCTAGGTTATCGAACTTTCCGAAAAAATACGCTATATAAGGTTACACCCTTATTCGCGCGGTCGCACTCCCTTGGACGGGGTGGAAAGTTGGATGGAACCTCTCGATGGAATAGATAGAACGTGGTGCTTCTATTAACTACGGTACATTAGACGGACGGCACGTTTCGGATTCAGTTGAATTCGTCGGGATTAAGGCTCGCCTATCGCAGACGTGATGGGGGGCGACAATGAGCCCGCTGGCAATACCTATAGTGATTACGTTCGGAGCGATTGTTAATTTGAATAAGATTGCTTTTGTTTATTCAAGAATTTAATAGAGTCATCGCTTTTTTAATAGAATATAAACTCAAAATCGCTTGCGGGTTAAAGTTTTACAGAAGCGATCATTCCAAATTTTCAAATATCTCTCGTTGCGCTAGGAAATATATGTGGACAAATCTAATACCCACGTTCTTTCATCAATGACAATGCACATCCTTTATCCATTATCTATACGTCGGGCAGCGTTGAAAAAGCGATTACTCGTGAAAACCACACCCCAGCCGGGTAACTCCCCTTTCATCCAGGTAGATAAGATGACGTCACGCGAGCACGCGATTTAACGATTACCTCGCTGCAGCTGCAATCTCTATATTTCGTATGTTTGTGTGTATTTGGTGCGGATCCCAAATATGGAAGATCGAGGTCAGCCATGACATCACGCGGTGACGGCTAACCGAGCTATAGCAGCTTTGAGATGATCTCCATCTCTCCGAGAAACTGATATTAAAAAATGTTCCCCGTCTTTTATACTTTTATTTACGTTCGTGTTTTACTAGGAAATCCCATAAAGATACAAAACCGATATTATAATAAAAGCTATTGAATAATAAATTCCGGAACATGAGTCCCCCCTTGGGAAACGGGCGCCTTCTTGTAGTGAGATTATTTCGGAAATCGGTATAGGTAGAGTTACACAGTGTGTTCGTAAATATAAATGACGTATGTTTTTGGTGATGTTGTTAGAAGGCGGTTATAGTGATCCCGGGCGGTTGCGTCAGGTCGAGGCGAGGCTAGCCTGGACCATATCTAGGTCATGTCGATATTCGTACGCATCCCGCATGGCTATAAAACCAAGCCGAGTCTGTAATAGCAGTATTCCTGGACGTTTATGACAGTGAACCGATGACCGTGCTGCGACCAATTACACACGGTGGTATGACATCATCGTCCTCGAATATCATTCAATAATATGCGGCCGCGACATTCGTTTATGCTTATGTCATAAAGCTGAGAAGAAACACGTTTTTTACCGTTTATAATCGACGGCTGCGATACTTCTAAACCATTGCTACTATTGATCAAACGTGACGACAACATTATTTTTCTTCACTCTTGAACTGTATTTGTATAACTAATATCGACTAATAGACTTTCATCAAAACATAAGAAGCCTAGCTAGCAAGTGATCTCCACAATCCGGTCAGAGTCCCGAGATCATTCTTATAACAAGTTGGCTCGCACTCGCCAACCGTACTAGGACTAGGTCACTACCAACACAGCTATAGAAATACTTTACATAGTATTTGCTGAGCGTGCTCATCTTCAGCATAAAGATACAACTTATTATAAACTCTCCACGTTTAATTATAAAAGTGAGTTTGGTGGGACAAGTTTAGGCCAAGCTCGTGCGCATTTCCCATTGTGGTGATAATTAACTAAGAGTGACAGTTATGTTTGGGCTGACCGGAGCTGCGTCGTTTCCTAATAAAACCAGCATCATATTTTAACTGATGTTCTTGTGACAGTTTGTGGGATGGATTTAGGGTCACTGTATGATAATGGAATTGTAGAAATCAACCTTTACATGGACTGGTCAGTGACCTTTTTCAAAAAGATCCTCGTACTTTATATCTAATTATTTCTAGCGAAGCAGCCATGGTGATAACCATGGTTTAACCTCAAATCTCAAACAGCTAAGTACGCCATTCGGCCGAATACTGTAACATGCAAACATTTTAGTATGGGCAAAATATTCGACCCACAACGCAAGGCATATCCACGTAAAACACAATAAGTACTGTATTACACAACAGGCAACTTTTTGCCCAACACTAACAATATCGCGTTACAAAAACCAGAATCTAAAAGAGACACAATGATTTCTTATTCGGGCTACGTTTTTTTACGTCAAGCTTCGACTGCAAGCCAGGCCCAGCTTTGTCATGTCATTCTACTTGATTTGCTTTCGTACAGCTGAGAGCTCGTGGACTAGTGGACAAAGCTCGTTTATCGTGACTGATAGACTTGCTCTTGCTTCCTAGTTCCTACACATGAACAGTGAAAACGTAAGGAAATTAAATCTTCAATTTTTTTATTGTGTGAGTGAGACAAAACCTGGGTGTGGGCTGTGGGCGTCATATTTTTACATGTACGTATAAATTTGTATAAAATATCACGTTTTATTGATACCTTGAATATCATTCCGATTTCTTTGGTTTGAAATGAAAAACCAAAGAATCTAAGATACGATGTTACGAGCACGTCAGATTAGAACAGCCTTCACAAAGACGTTGCTTTTTTCAAATACCTTATTACTGTCATTATACAAGAATTCTTATTCAACTCTCGTACTTAATTTGAAACGGCAAGCAAAACATTCAGATTTTAACATTCAGAGTTTGAATGCTCTGCAATAATATGAGAATGGGACACAACTTCGCTATGAATAAACCGATTTTACATGTTGAGGTTTCTTAAAAAGAGTTCGCTATTCATTTTGCTTCCAAGAAATGATTCAGAAGCGATCTCAAGCTTCACTTCAAATGAAAGTTCCTAGGTGCTTTTTTCCCCGCAATCTATGATGTCACTGGTATCCATTGACCCAGTTTATAACTCTTTATTCATAGTTGTTCGCTTTGTGCTGTACAATACTATGATATTTCTACTTCAGGATTCCGCTATTCAAGTTTCAACTTTATTACATGGAGATATAAGACATATATTCCAGTTGCATTGTTGGTTTTTCAGAAAATCGGTGCTCGATAACAGGCGCCTCGAGAGGAAGGAATCAATTCACAATAAACCGTTTTCTTGTTTATGTTGGCAGTATTATGATCATTGAATGAATGATGCTGATGTAGGGTATTAAAACAATGAAGCTGTAGTTAAGACGGAGGACCATTTGGCAAGCTTCGCGGAGGAAATGGAGATTGAAAACAGCCTCAAATTATGCGGAGACAACTGGGTCGTGGTGATTAAACCCGGCTGGTGTGGTTCGCCTTTTCTGTTGTGAATTTTGTGAGATATCCTCAAATCCTTGGGAATTTATGAATTGGAATACCATACTCCATCGTGATGGCGGACAATTTCAAGCAAACGTGCTGAATAGCTACAAACCGCGCATTAGCTAGAAGCCAACATGAATAGAGCAGTTCAGCCAATTTGCGAGGTAGACGCAATAGAAGATTCGCAGTCAAGGTCGTTACTGTATGATTTATGAAGGATCACGTAAATTGACTATTACGTACGATTGACATTCGAAGAACCAAAAAAATCGGCTGTGTTGGACCACTCGTTACTAAGTTTATATCCAAGTAAATACTAATACCACACAAAGTTTTAAGAATAGAAAAGAAATACACAAGTTCTGTTTTCGAGTTTCTATTAGGTATTCACAATGCTTTTATCTTTAATTTTCTTTTTTCTTTTTCTCAAGCATGCGAATAACTGTGTATGTAAATGATGTAGGTACTCACATTGCACGTTGATGTAGACATCCTTGTAGACGTAGCCGATGGAGCTGGTCGCGTTACACCCGTAGTTGCCGGTGTCCTTCTTCACCAGATTGTCGATCACAATCGAGTTGGCCGTCACCTGAACAAAGATGTGTTTTAAGGTTGGGTAACTACTGTTATCTACTGTCCCTATCGATTTTATACATAGCGTAAGGAGGAATGCTCAAGCGGCGATTACTGAATGGGTGATAGTACTGCAAAAAGTGGAATTTATTGAACTTCAGAGGGTAAAGCTTCGGCCCCATCAGCGCCTGTGCAAAGCGGCGCAGCGTCAGCGACGCGGAAGTATTCGGTACCCATCACTTCCCGCGGGGATTACGGTGAGACCATTTACGAGCATAGGCAGCAATGGTTACCAGACTCTTTCACGCCGTTGACGTATGTATGACCGATTTTTACGTTTCACGGACGCCACTTGACGCACCGGTGTGGCCGTAGCTTTAGACGTCGTCGGCAATAGTTATTGTCGTTAAACAGCCAGTGCGGAAGTAAGGCAAGACAACCATCGTTACGCAATTCCAATAGCTATATATATGGTGGCTTAAAACTTCTAACACCAGAGCTTTTGAATACAAAGGAAGGTATAGGTAATTATAAGAAATAAAGGATCAAACAAAATACGTAGAAAGTACAGCGAAAACGGGCCTAAAAAGGATCGAAATGAAGGACGTATAAGAATGGTCCAAAGGTATATTGGCAGCGTCATGAGGAACTAAATGAAACAAGGTGTGTTATTGGCACAGTAGTGTGTGATGGTAAAGTATAAAACCTTTTTCTTTTATTAGCGTCAATATGAAACATGCATGTTGTATTTGAATACTGCATTCGATGCAAATATTTTCGCCGCGAATTCCTCGAGTAAATGCGCACGGGCGTTCACATGCACGTAACGCGTGCGCCTGAGTCTAAACAAACGTTTCTGCCAAACCACAGAATACATAGTAGTACACTACGTAGCCAAACACAAAATATGAAAGAATCGTGATTACCCACATCACTGTATATAATTATCCACCAGCTCAAATAGTTATCCTTCTAAAAAGACTGTGGGCGTATGCTGACAACCAATGGGGAAGAAAGGTTCTCGAGTGGCTGTCACAAACCGGAAGGCGCATCGTAGGCTCCCCACTAGATGGACCAACAATCTGGTAAAACCGCGGGGAGCCTATAGATGCAGGAGACCAGCCGCTCAAGGTGGCGCTCTCTTCCCAGAGGGAGAGGCCTATTGTTGATGATAGTAGTGGAAGAGAGAACATTTTTTCCAAACACTTATTGTAATAGGCTTTCTACAAATAGGTATAATATTTGACATTGTGCACTTTGTAATTATACTAATTATAAGTAGTACAGTAATTATAATAATTTAAGTACCTAACGCCATTTGTCTTGTAAGTGCTATGAATAGCATATTTGCAATAAAACACTGATTTTTTTTTTATGATGATTATGATATGACTATGATGATAGGCGTATGCTACAGCAATGAGATATTCACCGTTTGATTTTAACCGTCATTTAATACTTCTTGCTTCATAACGTAACATTCCAAATTAGACTACCTAAGTGTAAGTGATATAGTTACCTTCCGCCTCGGATTAGGCTCGGCTTGCTCAATCGGCTTCCCATTATGTATCCACGTGATCTTAGGCTCCGGAGTCCCGCTAGCCTCGCACCGGATCTCAGCAGTCTCTCCTTCCGCCAAGTTCTGGAACTCTGGCTCCACAGTGAAGAACGGCGCAGCTGGTGACGGAAATAGACGTTAGAATGATAGATCCTGATGCAAAATTGCAGATATATTATATAAAAATCTATCACGTTATTAGCCGGAAGACGTGCACTGCAGAATTACATAGGCCTCCCTGATAAAAAACACCACTTTGGACTTTATTATAGGGTTTGCCATAAGCGGCCTTGGCAGGCGTCATGGAGATCGCAGACTTTAACATTCCCTGTATATTCCTTTCGCCGACCCTGACGGCACCCGGAACCACGGGGAGAGATGGAGGATGGGGTGGTACTATTCCTAGGCAGGTAAAACATATCGGAAGGAGTAGTATTAGTCTAGACACGCGTAGAATTTTAAAAGTTGAGACCGTAATAAGAAATAAAGATTTATCCTTCTACATTGCCGTAATTCTTTTAGGCGTTTGTTTTGTAGTCGAGTAAGAACTAAAGCAACGACCGCAAATCGCAATATTCTGGAACAGAAATAAGACGGGGCATGGAACACGTGTAATGCGAACGCCGTGTATTTAGCTAGTCTGTGGATTAAACTTAAGCCCGGTATGTGCTCAAAATAACTGCAGGTGCAATAATGTGATTTTGGATTCCTTTAGGTGGCTCCGATTTTTAATATCAAGCAGATTCCAACCCCCCAGCGGTCCCAACGGAAGACCAGCGCCGGTTCGTAAGAACTAGCATCATGCTGAGTTGGGGCCGATTTGTGACAGATTATTTAACATTTTATAGTCTCTGTTTCTTCCGACCAAACGCACGCTCGTCAAAGCGGCAGAACCCTCGAGGGTGTGAGTTTACGACGACCGACCATAAAAGACGTACACGCGTCGTGAACCCACACCGGTCGTCCGTACCTTTGTAGTCTGTTGTTCGACCGGGTTACATGGCTATTTGCGTGACGGTGCATTGCGACACGAACCGCGTGTAGATAACTGATGGATGAGTGATGCCCAGCGGTATAAACTCACAAACCGATGCAACTATGTTTACTCGACACTATACCAATAACTTAAAAGTTATGTGCAAAATTGCCTCATTCTTACGACGGTGAAGAAATCGACGTATTCAAGAATCACAAAATTCGAGAGTATTTGTCATCCACCAATCCGCCTCCATTGTGGTGGATTACGGCCTAAACTCTCTCCGTGTGAGAGAACGCCCGTGTCCCAGCTGTGGGAAAGTATTGGACAAAACAATTAGGCTTAAGAATTAGAATAAGTAAAAATAATACAAAGTTCTACCTTGTTCTAAGCGAATTATAATCTTAGTCAGTCCGCGTTACAGTCAAACAAAATGCTGCAATGACATCTAACATCTTTATGAGCTCAATACGATCCTACAGCAATCTATAAGAAATGAGAATAATCTCAGTCTAACTTATACGTATAGCAACGGGAAGCGATTGGCGCAGCCTGCTGCTCATTCCAAACAACGGCTAAGTTGGGAAAATCTAAACACCCGTGAATCACGGCGCCTGTTTCAGTAATCTCTCCTTATGGAAACGTGCTGATAGCTTCCTAATGGTGCTTATTCTTATGAAAACAAGTCGAAATTGGCTTTGTATAATGCGTATTTGTTACAGTTATCACAAGACTTCGTAATGTCGATAGCGAGCTGTAAGAGGATCATTTATGTTGACGTATCTTTGTAGACTGCTATCATAATATGATTTATTTTATTTTTATGGACATACAGGAGATAACTTGTGTCTTGTAGGATGTGACGTAGGATTCTTTATAATAAACTCTGGCTCCACATTGTACTCAAACGCTTACAGAAATGCGTGAGGAAATCTCTAACAATAATTAACATATAAAGTTAAACAAAAGAGAATCAAACTCTCGAACTACCTAGTCCATTTTCGGGACAAAGTCCTTACCACTGGACTTTGTCCTGTTCACACTACGATAAGTACACAGGTATCGAATAGGAAGTGTCAAGTGTAACACGTGTCTTAATAGGAAGTATAAAGTGTAATGACGATTAATGAGTATAAAAGCGAAGGTAACAACTTCCTCGGCTCCGTGTGGACTCCTAAACGAGCCCGAATTTGAATAACTACAGTTAGGTGTCCCAGCTTTATAGCGGGTTTATTGTCATACAAATGAGCCCATATTTTACGAGGACTTTTATGTTATGACGCAGTAAAATGATGATTTGAAATTCAGCGGCTGTGAAGGCAATCCGTGAATTAGAGGGGCGCTTTTCTCGTTTCACAACGTGAAGGGAACCCAGCGTACCGCGAAGCTGGTGTGATTGCAACGCTGCGTAGTAATAGGTATGTTTATTTTGTCAAAGATCAACAATATTCATACAACTTTTTATATTTCAAGCGGGTTTTTTCTATGAAGAAGGCGCAGTGTTAACACATAGATGTCACGTGACCTAACTGTTTAGTATGTGTTATGGAATAAATCCGACATAGTGGATAAAAGGGCATGGTGCGCGGAGAAAGGGTTACAGACGTGATCGTTGTGTTAATCCGGATCTACGAAACACCAAAACAGAAAAAGACGCCGCTATGTATGTTACATAGCCCCATCCTTTTTTCACATGGGTACTGCACAATAAAGACCAGACTTTCAGGTTCAGAGAAGCTGCCAAAGAGTCTAAGGACTACGGATGGTACAGCTAGTTATAATAAATTCTGCTACCGCCAGGAAGCACGCCAAATTGTTAGCGCCGTGGCCTTAAAATGTCGTAACTCTATTTGGTACAATGATACCTTTGTCGAACGCAGGACCGACCGACTACGTACGATGAATACGGGACAATGCATGTGGTTTGTGGAAGTATTTGATGTACAGAACTTTACTGCGGTTCTAAGAAGTACAGATTAGTCTTGGAGGCCGATTCCGGTAAGGTCACAAAATTCGATCCCCATTCATCCCTTTTCTACTATTGGTTGTTACTAGAAGGCAACGTAATGCCTCTTAGAAACAACCTATAGCGAAGAGGAAAGCACTCGCTCTTCCAACGGTAAAGGCAAACATAGGGAGGAATTTTTCAAAAATCGCAAAATATTAGTTTTTGTCCAGCGTGATGGATTATGGTCTACACTCTCTCCATGTGTGAGAAGACTCGTGTCCCAGCACTGGGAACGTATTGGGCTGACAAAAGAAAGTATAATGCAATATAGATCTCTTCTATTTCTATCTACAATCCAAGTGTCAGAAGTAACAAACCTTCAATGTTCAACGTGATGGAGTACGACTGCGCAGTTCCGACACCGTTGCTGACCTCGCAGGTATACGTGCCCTCGTCATCTATCGTGGGGTACTTGATCACCAGCGTCTTGCCGTAGTTGTCCTGCGCCACGCCTTGAGACGACAGGATGCTGTTGCCGTTCTTTTTCCACACAATTTGGGGTAATGGCCTAAGATAAATAAATAATAAATAAATAAATAACGCTCAACGATCACATACATAGAAACTATTCTTTGTTTTTGGCAGTGGAAGTCGAATTTTATTGTGAAAAAAATACATCCAAATCGGTTTAGCAGTTTTGCCATGACCGCCTCACAAATTAATAAACAACTTGACTACGCCTCACTTTTATACATTAGTAGAAAAGTAGACAGTCTAGTGTGTATGGTCACTATCGATTGAATGAAGAAGCCAATGAAAGTATAACTATTATAATCAAATAGGGCATAGAACAGTTTAGATAATTATAATTAGATACATACATATTTCATTACGGATTAGGTACTTACTAATTTGAAAGCATAGAACACGACAAAGTGGTATAATTAATTAATGGAAAACTTACAAACTACAGGAAAACTGTGAAACAAATAATAAGGACAATACTTCGAATTGAAGTTTTATATTCAGAAACTATTTGAAAACAAAAAGAAATCATTTTCTCCGATAGTTGTCGGGAAATACTTCACTAGAATCTAGGGCGTGCGTTGAACTTTCTCTCCAAGAAACCTCGCTACGAACAAACATTATAACATGTAAGTTAAGGTTAAGACAAACTGTAAAAGGAATACTCACGTCCCGCCGTAAATGCAGTAGAGCTCGACCTTCCTTCCTTTGAGCGCCTTTTCGACCTTCCTTGTGGTGTACTGCCTTACCGGCTCGTGCCGATTCAACGTCGGCGAGATGCCGTTCTGAGTCACCGCCAGGTATATCTTGTTGCCAAACTTGTACTCGTTCCGGAAGATCGAGTTAGCAGTGCAGATGTATGCGAAATCCTCGCTCTCATCGAAACGAGTCACGTTCGAGAACCACAAGTTGCCTTCGGGATCGAGAGTCATTCGAGAATTGTTTATGGTCTTCAGCTGGCCCTGGTCGCCTTGCAACATCCAGTATACCTTCGGCTTGGGGTGGCCATCCGGGGGCTCGCAGGTCAGCTTGAAGGGCTGACCTTCCTCGGCCGACACGACCTTCTGACCGTCGGTTTCCTTGAAGTTGTTGAGCTCGGCTCTCCGTACGAAGACCGAGTTGGATGCTGCCGTTCCCCACTCGTTGTCAGCGAAGCACTGGTATTGGCCGAGGTCCTCGTCCCGCGGCTGGCTGATCACGAGGGTCCCCCGCCCGGACTGCTGCGAGATACGGTTGTCGTAACTCGTGTACTCGAAGGGTTTTCCGTTCTTTATCCATCGGTATCTGTTGAACAGAGAATAGCGTAAATAACTTTGAATTTGCCAAATTTTTGTGGGTCTGTTGGTATTGGAAATCGATAATAACAAAAATAATTGTTGAGATTCTTAAACCTTTACCGAGGTTCAAGAGTGCCATTAAGACAAAGCTCGTTCAAAATTATTGGAAGCCTGCCATTCGACTGCCTATTGTTTCATAGGCTTTTAAAACCATAAAGTTTCCAGGTTAATTGTTGAGGAAACAGTTCCTAGTGGAAGTCAACTCGAAAGGAACTGCCGATCATTGATTGGAAACAGTGATTCAAACACTGGATTGAAAGTAACGTAGGATCGGATTAGAAGCGGATGTTTTGACCTACTGGCATATTGTAGGCAAATCGTTTCAACAGACGGTTCTTGTTAGGGTTTATTATGCTACTGGCGTAATAGAACTATTTACTACAGTAGTATAAATATAATTTTATTGATCGTTATAGCTGAGAGTTCCATGAGCTCCGGCCTCCGACTAGACTAGACGATAGCTGCACAACTTCCACCCTTGCCAACTAGGGCGAGCACTTGGCCGTAAGTGTGCTCTTGTACAATGAACGTTGTGTAAGGCTATCAGGGACACTGATCTAAATAAATAGGAATACATTTATCGTATAACAAGTTTGTAGGTCAAAAATGAAATTACGTGGCAATTTATGGAACCGGATTGTCTCAGTTTTGTTGCATTTGGGTGACTTTGTAGAGTAAAGGGCAATGGCGCAAAGACGTAGTTTGGCAAATGATATTTCCGCTGCATTGTAATATGTAAGGTGAGAGCGTGATCAAATGCTAGATAAGGCCAATGTAAAAAAAAAAGTAATAAGTGTATTAATTTGAAACGAGAGAAGTTTTGTGTGGATCAACTCAGTGCATGTCATTTTACTACACATCGTCCTGATTGCCAAACTTATCTGTCAGGTGTGCATTATATTTGCGAATTTAACCGAACAAGAAAACGTGCCCAAATTGCAAACAATATTCAAAACACGTACCTACTTTAAGCGAACATGCATAACATTGCAAGTTAGGTGTAGCCTACGTCTGGTGTACCTACTAAGCCGATGCCGGTAAGAAAGACCGCCGCTCTCGCCGTATTGATTTCCCATCGGAATTCCGAGACTGAGCAGAACTATTTCATCAAGATTGCTCAGATGTTAGGTGATACGTAGATTTTAGCAAAGGTTAAGGAGTTTCCTATGAACGATTTACGTAAATAATAAAGATATTCATGCTCGTCGGTCACGGTGTATAACTTTATTTCTTTTCTTCTTGAATTTAAAATTGGTGCTCAAGAGCGCAAATTCAACTAATGAACTATCTACGTGTATTCCAAACGTAATCAAACCTTTGAGCTAGTTTTTTTAAATGTTCAATTAAATTGATAATAGCTTATCTGTAACGCTTTTTTATTAGGGAAGTATAATTATTAATAGAGTAGGTACTTTGCTAGCATTAGGTTGGGACTCGTAAAAAGTACTTAACCGGCGTATATTAGCAAATTACTCATTCACTTTAGATAAATTAACCACGCATGTGTGGTTTTTGCTACATGTTGTACGATAATAATAAAAGTACCAAATCCATAAATAGACTAAGGGATTGTACCATGCATGACCGAGCAACTATAGATTTTTAAAGTTATCACGGATGCCGGAGACTATAGTCATAGCCGTTAGGTACTCTATGAGAGTACATAGGAGGTGATTTAAGTAGCAGCCTGGTGACTGGTGGAGCTGATGTCACAGTGCTCTTCCTAATGATAACACTGGTGGAGTCCCTGTACATTATGTGTCATGCTTCTGTTACTACTTACTTACTGATTCCGTTTTAAAATAGTTTCAAGTTCACACCGAACGGAACTCAATGAAAGAAAAGCTTGGTAATATACTAAATGAATTGAAGCCGATAAGGTTGGCATTTGGACGAATAGAATAAGAAAATTAGGTACACATCGTCAGCCAGAAGTCGTCCCCTGATGAACACAAGCCTCCCTATAGACATATATATTAAGGACAGGCCTAATGACAGGTTAAAACGTTGCTTCAAAGTGGGAGCCAATTTCACAGATTGGCATCCACTAGCGCTCAGTCTGTGATGGAAGTTAGAAGGCATCGGTCGAATGTCACAAACAAAATATGCCAAGTTGTATTGTGAAGGGTTGCACAATCTATACTCAAAAGTGCAGTAAAAAGAAAGACCAAGTTTCTTACCTCAAGTAATTCAATATTTTCAATATTACACTCTGTTTTGTAACAAAATAATCGAATTTATATTTGGAATAAACATTGACGGACATAATGGCAGCGATAGGCACCTAATTTTCTCAACTTGTCGTAGTTCACGCGATATCTAATAGATGGCGCTGTCTTTTCCCACTCCATTTTGACAAAATAAAATGTTCCTTCGGGCATATCCTGATATATAAATCTATGGGCCTCCCTCATAAAACGCCACTTTGGACGGTTATCATTTATTTTTTATGGAGGTTTCCTTTAATCACAACGCTTAGCAGGCGGCTTGGTGATCGCTGCGAGGAGAATACTTCTGGCCACTTCCTGAATATTCCCTTACGGCATCCACCAGTAGAACATCTCTACCCGTGGGCATTTAGGTTACAAATAGGTTTAAAAACTTAGTCGTCTGGCAAAGCCACAGAATTGTATAGCGACTAACTTAGCGACACAAAAAATACACGGGAAAGGAAACACGAAGACAGTCTAGAACTCAAGCCCATGGCTATAGACAACCCTCAGTCAGGCGAAGCCGTAAAGAGCAGTTTTTATTTTTGTGCAAGAGGAAAAGATTACGTATCAGTATCCTGACTGAATAGAAAATTGGGCATTTAGGTTACCAATGGGTTTAAAAACTTAGTCGTCTGGTAAAGCCACAGAATTGTATAGCGACTAGCTTAGCGACACAAAAAATACACGGGAAAGGAAACACGAAGACAGTCTAGAACTCTAGCCCTTGGCTATAGACAACCCTCGGTCAGGCGAAGCCGTAAAGTGCAGTTTTTATTTTTGTGCAAGAGGAAAAGATTACGTATCAGAATCCTGACTGAATAGAAAATATTGTAATTTTTTCACATTCATACATATTCAATCTGTTTCTAAGCGATGTTCACATTTCAAGAGTCGGAAGAACAGTGTACAGTTTTCTTGTATGGTATATTTTAACAAATCTGTAGATAATAACTACATTAATTTTATTAGCACATTAATTAGCAACCTAAAAAAGGCGGCCTAAAAAGTCTGACACCAGGGCTGACCACTTGCCTACACGAGAAGAAGATTAGCAACACTGTGTTATCACTATGTACTTTCAGTATTAGTTCACCGCGACAACCTTTAGCTCTTCTCATGCTATATTATCTGCAAGTGTAAAAAAACTTTGCCTTTGGCAAAACATTGTATGATAACCAGTTGATAACATAAAATGAATCGTTATTTTTGTCACCGCTTTTAGGCCCGTATTACAGAAGTCTCTACAGAATCTGTGCTCTAGACGAAATTTCATTCAATAATTGATCAGATAGTGAATGAAATCTCTACTTGAGCATCATTTTACGAGTGAGCATAGAACATGACCGAGCCCCCCGATGAACCAGTATTACGATAAATCTAGCAGCGCTGCCGCTCAGCTGCCGTCAAAGTTCATACAATTTTGACAGTACTAGAGCAGCATACGCGCGTCAGCGGTAGGCCTAGCACTAGCTAGGAATCTTTACACGAATTACACGAATGGTTGTATGTACGAGTTGTATGGGGCGCTAATCAAAGTCCATACAACTGACTTACGTTAACGTTACACTTAGTTGCGCGTAAATATTCGTGTTAGGCCTACAGAGCTGTAAGACCATCATAGGACGGCTGTACCTACGGACTTTAAAAGCTGTCTAGCGCTTCACATTCGTCACTTACCCCTGGTTTCTTGTACGTTTGTTAAAGTTAAACTCATGTCAACTTAGAAATACTGAACGCTCATTGGTTGAAGACAGCCAATGATCAACAGGCAACCAATGAGCGTTCCGTATTTTTAAGTTGACTTTAACTTTTCAAACGTAGATACGTGAAACCGAGGATTATTGATCGTAGTGATTGTTATTGATCGCTAACTTCAATGAGTACGGACATATGTGTAATATTAGTATATTTACACATATGGTACGGATCTACTAACCCGTATAATAATAGTCGTTAATAGGGCCCGGTATATTCATAGAATGACATAATATGCGGTATCGGGCGCCCCTCCGAGATGACTACACTACGCCGGAGAAGTCGCACTGCAAGGTTGATTCATTCATGAATTATTCATATTACGTTTATTGTGGACTAAGTGTTTGTATTGAAATAAATAGAAACGTTTGTCAGGGAATTGAAATATAAATTATAATTATGTTACACATATTGTACAACAAAATATGAAATTAGAACTAAACAATTTAGCAAAATAAACCACAATTACGACATCAATTACATTGCGGTATTCTGCTTTATCCTGCCCATTGCTTGCTATTTTCCTTTGAGTGTGGCAACATTTTATTACCCATGAAAACCAAACACGCTAAATAAAAATATTAAATGAATTATTGTAGTATTGTTATTTTTTGTTTTGTTTTATTTTATTTTTTTTATGAGAATGAATGACGTGACGGGCTGGTCGTTCACCTGATGTTAAGCAATACGGCCGCCCATAACAATTGCAGTGTCACTCGGAACTTTAAAATAATAAAGTTTCGCGTGACACTGCACTGCGCACGTCATCCTGAGACATCACACAGTCTAGTAATCAGATTACTACACTGTGTAATCAGGTCATAAAGTCTCATTTGCCCAGTAATTTCACTAGCTTTGTTTTTAAATTATTTGACAAAAGGTGTCCTTTTACTAACAGCATATTTGCAAAGTGATCTTTTTGCACTACTACCATCAGCATTAAGAGAAACATGGTAGTGGAGCCAAAAAAATAATAACATACATTAGGCATTTCACACTTGGCCCACGACGCGACGGTCTCTGGGCCTAAAACCCTTATTACGATCCAGACTGCCAAATGAAAGCACTAATATCTAATATAAAATAACTAGAGCATAAACATGAAACAAGGAACGGTAAAGAAACATTCTATGGCATGAAAGGATAAAAAAGTCGTTTTACTCAAAAGCCAACATAATCAGTCATAGGCTAAATAGGATGAAACCATACTCTAGGATTTTGAGTTTGTCAGGAATTAAGTACACATTTCACAAGGTACCTTAATACGTGCACTGGTTGCCTCCTGTTCGGTTAACGAACTAGCTCTCAGCGGGGACGTAATAAAATTCACGGATGGTAAAACACGTTCACTTCACAAACCAAACATGAGTATCCAAAACTCAACTGACTTAGTGTAGCTACTAGCTAGTCATAGGCTACTCATTAGAGAGCAACATGAGAGCATCTTTTTGTTATTTTTTTATAATTTATAGGCATACATTCGACCACTGCCTCACCTGATGGTAAGTGGTGACGCGGCCTACGATGGTGATTATTATATTAGTTAAAAGTTTATTTTATTGCTTGCAGCCACTTGTAGCTGATTGTAGCGAACCGGAAGGCGCAGCGTAGGCAGACCCCCCACTAGGTGGACCGACGACCTGGTGAAAACCGCGCGGAGCCAATGGATGCAGGAGGCGAGCAGCCGCTCAAAGTGGCGCTCTCTGGGGGAGGCCTATGTTCAGCAGTGGACGTCTAAAGGCTGATGATGATGATGATGACTTGTAGCTGATTAGAACTCTACGATTGTAGCTTTTAGACTCATTGTATCGTGAAGTGGCACAACCCTGCAACAATTTATGATGAAAACTGTGCCTCCGACACGTCAACACAACAGTGCGAAGACGTCCACTGCTGAACATAGGCCGCCCCGTAGAACGCTACTTTGAGCAACAGCTTGCCCATTGCGTCCAACACCTTTTGACCAGTTCGTTGATCCATCTAGTGGGGGCCGATGCGTCTTCTTCACTCTAGAACCTTTCTTCCCCATCGGTTATCGTTGATGTGGTCTACCTACTGCCGCTTCATTCTAAAAGCTATATCGTTGCCTTTAGTTCTGCGGATCTCCTCATTTCGGATCATTGAAATAATCTTTATTTCGGATCTTATCTCGCAGCCGTCGCGTCGCAGAGAATTCCAAATAGTAAGAGCACAAAGCACTGCCATAAGTCGTCACTGGGCAACACAGTACACAAAGGTTTTCAGGCTCTACGATATTTTGGATTAAAAACTGCTGACCGCAGAGCCTTATTTGTCGAAGTTGGACCTATTCTGACCAACCTAATAGACCGACACCTAGGCCTAGGCGTAATTACTTACACCATGAAATAATTAAACCTATTACTATTACGATTACGATCCATAATCCGGGCAGTAATTCTGCTGCTTGTTTTGTTAACCAAACTTAGATGCAATAAATTAATGACAAACATGTGACCACAATGTGATTAATAGAGAAAAAAATGAACAACGTTTTTTTATAATATTATCTGTTATTATTATGTTATGTACTTATAATTTTTTTTATATAGGTTTTAGATAGCTTTCGTAAGCGATATTATTGTGGTTAACGTTTATCGTACGAAATAATAATGTTGTTTGTGGAAAAGTTTGAATACATAAACAATTATGTAACCATTTTTCTATGCTGGTATTACTAGCACATTCCCTCGGCTCAAACCGCTGTTTATGGAGCGAGAGTGGGTACGCTCGCCCGACACACAAAATCGACCATGGTTCGAAATTCTAACTCCGCTGAACCACTGGCATTTCCAAGTTATGTGAGGTACGCACCACAGTGTGAGGGCGAGTGCAAATACGTTGTTACAGGGCCAGGGGTAAAGGAAAACATGACCTAACCTAAGTGGTTATTATGCTCTTGACCACCGCGAGGAAACCAGCCTGTCTGAAAATCACAAACTCGAAGACCTGTGTGACATTTTATGTCATCTACACACCCGCATGTGAGACAACATGGTGATTTTCATGGTCTATGAATAAAACTAGAAATACTAAAAAGAACAGAAAACCAGTGTCCCAGCAGTGGGGATGTTGTTTTTTTTTTTGTTGGATAGGCTTGCGCTTGACCACTATCTCACCTGATGGTTAGCGACGATACGGTCTAGGATGTAACGCGCTTGTCTTGAAGATACCTATTCACTCTCGATTTGAAGCCTCCAAGATTGTAGTTTTCGGTAAATACAAACGCCGGCAAAGCGTTCCACTCTTTGGCTGTTCGCATGATAAATGTGGGAGCAAATCGCTTTGATCGCTATGTTAACCATGTAGCGATTGCGTTTTTTCGTACACCTTGTTGTCCGATGGTGGATGTGGGGGTTTTCGTTTCGATCACATTTTTATTTTCGTTCATTTCTTTTCCTATTGTACTTACTTAGGAGCCGGTTCTCCTTCCGCTTCGCACTCGATGATGAATGGCTTGTCCACCTCCCCGACTTGCGCCACTTGGAACAGGATCTCTTCTTGTGTTGGCTGCTTCACGATCTTTGGAGGTGACGTCACTGAGGACAAAGACAAACATTGATTATCTTTGTAATGTTCTAGCTATAGCATAAAATAGTTGGTATTAAAATCTCTGTCATTAAATAGGAGTTCAAGTTCAAAGTAAGCGTATTTTTGAGATGGGCTGTTCTAAAGTGAAGGGTGGGACATTGTTACTACTTTTTGCTCAAAAAGTAATTGCTCCCTAAATGTCATCAGTCGCGAAATGATACAGGTAATTGATACTGTTACATGATACTATCAAATGAAGATATCCTAAGAATTATTTTATAGGCGGCAGGAGAACTAAAGTGACCAATATAATAGCTCTTAGAGTCTTAGAATCAGCAAGTTGAAATGGCCACGGGCAGGCCACATAGCTCATAAAATTGTCAACAGTCGAGCAGCAACCACAAACAGAAGATCAGCGTAGGCCGGCCCCCCACTAGAGGGACCAACAATCTGGTGAAACCTGCGCGGCTGATGATTGCAGAACGCGAGGTATGGCCTTGATGTATTTGTCTGATGAACTCAGTAAGTACCTAACGTTAAAATAGTTTTATTTGTGTGATTCCAACCCCGCTTTCTATTAGGAAAAACTTCCCCCTGAGTAAAGTCCAATATTAAGATTATGGAAAGCAAAAGTTTGTCATACTTTCTCTGCGTTTGTGTTAATGTTTTGAGGATTGCAGCAGCAGGGCAGCTACCTTGACCATTGTAGATCTACAGAAATACATTATAAGAAGACTGTATAATAGCTTTTTGAGCCATTTTAATGTGCAACTACAGATTTTGGAAAAATGTACCATCAACTAGAGAATGAGCAATTCTTACAAATTCTTTTTACTCTCTGATAAAATCATGTTGCATATTACGGATCAAGACTGCTTATATGGGACTAACTAGAGTAAAAGGAGGTAAGTAAGGATGTAAGAGTACTAGAACTGTATGGATTACACATTCAAGCTATGCAAAATAAATGATACTTATTTGTATCTCCAAGATTATAGGTACCTACCTAATTACACAATATTTTTTTTGTTTCAAGCAACTTCAGAATACAAGGAGGTTTGCAATTCAGGTGTTTTTAGGGTTCCATACCCAAAAGGTAAACCAAACCCTATTACTAAGGCTCTATTGTCCATCTGTTACCAGGCTGTATCTCATGAACCATGATAGTTAGACAGTTGCAATTTTTACAGATGGTGTATTTCTGTTGCTGTTATAACAACAAACACTAAAAAACAGAATAAAATAAATATTTAAAAGGGCTCCCATACAAGAAACAATTTGTGCGGGAGTCCAACTCGCACTTGGCCGTTGGTAAATTTAGAAAAACTAATTGTGTGATCTTCAAAATTCAATTAGCATTTTATTATTTGAAAGTGATTAAGCATGTTAAATAAAAGAATTTAAAAAAAAATTTGAAATAGTTTCATCATAGCATATTATATTCATTTGAAGGCAAGTTGATTCTGACAAATAACTATAGTTATAATAAATTGTATGACATCAAAATCTTAATGCAGGGTCAAGGATAAAACAATTTCATCAATTACCTGAATCAGTGCGAGTGCTAAAGTTAGTAAGCAGCAATACTGAGAATTTTTACTCATCATCTTCAGCCTGAAGACGTTCACTGCTGAACATAGGCCTCCTTACAGCAGCTGCTTGCCCCTTGCATCCATCGGCTCCACACGGTTCTGACCAGATCATTGGTCCACCTAGTGGGGGCCCGGTCTTCAAGTCCGTGGTCGCCACTCGAGAACCTTTCTTCCCCAACAGTTGTCAATTTTTACTATTAAGAGGCAATCAAAAATTGCTTTTATTAATCATTAATATCAATAATCCTGATATTAGATTATTTGTATGCATATATGTATCATAATAAATAATTTTATTCCCAAAAATCAACATATTGGTAATTATACAGAGTTATTTATTTATTTACTTTTTGGAAGACCAACAGCTGCTATAACATTATATACAACAAATTACAAAAAAATAAACCAATTAAAGGTCCTCACGGATAGAACATATTATGCCAATTCCATAGCTTGTAAAGATAAATTTTATGAACTACAATATTAAATGCATATAAATATACTATAAGCCACAAATGTTTAACTATGTATCATGCACCTGTTCCATACATTTTACCTAAGACACGCTAGCGTTCATACTTATGGATTGTAAATGAGTACAAAACCAACACCTACTATCCTGCTAATCATGTTGTTGATATCATAGACTTAGGATGATGAAAATATTGTAGGTCTGTGGACCATATCAGTTCCGAGGCAGGCAACTTTCTTGTAGTCTCAAAATATTAGTAGGACTCTCAAAATATTCAAACTATGTTATTTAATTGGACAATGTATAAGAAAAAATCCAGACTCAAACCTTCAAAGGAAGAAGTGAAAGGTATATATGGTACAGAATTGCCCATTCATGCAGCTTAATCAATAGAGCAGAAAGAAAAGGTTGAATGAATTGCAGCCTGTAATATGTATGATACATATTACAATAAAACATAACTTGATACCGAGGTGGGAATGTGTTATAAGTTTGACTTATAATTTGTTGATTATGAATAAATATCGTTATTATTTCAGCTATACATTAAGATGTGATGATAATGTATAAGAGGTCATAAAATGCCTATTTCAGTGACTGTATGCAAACACAATAAATCGAAGTATACTTACATAGCGCCGCGGCTTGGCAGACAAGCGCGACAAAACATATCAATCGACTTGTCCCCATGGTAGCTCTCCTGCCTTGTTGAACTCGTATATCTAACAAGAAACCAAACAAACCACACTTAAGATCTCAATCACATTTCACCGGCACACATGTTCACGGCACTTGATGACCTAATCCGAATACAGCATATACCACAATGACAACACCCACTAAAAATAGTAACAACAAAATCACTAAATTACCACCTTATTATGACACAAAAGATGTTTGTCGAACTGAAAACTTAACGAAGGGTCCTCAAACCCGCTCTTTACATTATTTTAAACATTGTCCACCGCGAGAATACCGCATAATTTAACTATTTGTTGCTGTTCGTGTTCACACAGCAAATCGATATATTGCATTCCACTGTTATTATTGTAAATGAATTTTAATGCAGGAAAGTTACAACTAATTTAATACATGCACGTATTACCTATAAGCTTGTTTTTATTATAATAACATCGCGAAATCCAACTGAATTATTTAATTCACGGATTTAAAGGCGGGGCCTTAGTTTTCGTTCGTTCGGCAGTTGATTGACGGTTCAATGACTGCTGTCAGAGCAGAGACAATTTTTATTATTTTAATTAGTCTATGACTTCATTTAAATCCATGCTCCATGGCCAATAGCAAAGAGTATAGTAACTACCAATAGGGTATTTTCTGACAGCTGGCAGGGCGTAGTTCTACAGCCAAAGATAGATGGCGCAAAAGAGACCAGTTTTTTTTCTCTTAGTGGCTGATTTTGCTGCTGTCATAGCGCACACAATCAAATGACATATCCTGAATCCATCATAGTGCTCGAAAATCTTGACAATGTAGTTTAGTCAATGAAACAACAAAAATTTTGTGCAATATTAATTTCATTTGGGTTTATATTGAGTATTAACGAACGCTATAAAGTAGCAACACTTTTGGTGCTTTTTCATTCTCTGTTAAACAGTGATGTAGTCTGGTTGGTCTGTGAAAAGCTCGGGTTTTGTCTACCGGATTTTTATGAATTATTTTTCATTATAAATCAGCTGTCAGAAAATGCCCTATTTATTAGCTGTCTTGTTCATATAATGCTCTATGGCGCGAGCTACGGGGTGAGCCACGAGCCGCGAATGTAAACAAGGGGTTAGCGTAGTAGCGTTTATACTCTTAGGTTATGTACGAAGTAAATTATATACTCTTTGGAGTTTTCAGCCCATTACGAACGAGCTAGATGGCATATGTTGAGGCATCAACATAGAATCATATGGACGGCGGACATTCACAAAATGCCTGTCCATTTTCTGTTGGTGTGAGTATTTAAATATGCATTAGTATGCGTGAGTAGGGAAGTGACCCCTATTACACAATATATCGATATATAATAAACCTAACCAAACAGTGCTACAGGATTTCGATACTTTTTAGTTTTAATCCAATAAAGAAAATTAGATATTTGTAAAACCAGAAGACACAGCTTAGGCCGGCCCCCACTTGGTGGACCAACGATCTGGTGAAAACCACGGGGAGCTGATGGATGCAGGAGGCGAGTGGCCGCTCAAGGTGGCACTCTATGGGGAAGGCCTATGTTCACCAGTTGACGTCTTCGGGCTGTTAATGATAATGATGATGATGATGATGACCCATCCTAGTAAAAGTATATTGAAACACATTATGAAATAACGTTTGTAAGTAACATTTTTATATGAGTGTTGCCAGTGATGACTTATGGAACTGAGACGTGGTGTCTAACTGTTGGTCTCATTATTAAGCTCAAAGTCGCGCAACGAGCTATGGAGAGAGCAGCGTGATACATTTAAACGAAAAACCATGAGGAAACTTGGCTTTAATCAACTAAAGAATTGAAATATATTTTAGAGATAATGATAGGTAACAGACATTGTCAATCTAGACATGACAATCGTAGAGTACCTAACTAGACTATAATACAAATGAAGGAGGTAGAGTTCATGCTCCAAGGAGAATACATGTCATTCACCCCCTCTACGTTTTCTTCGTTACCACCGATGTCGCATAATCTTCTAGGTAATGAGGTGGTCGTCGTAATCTTACAGATCTCCTTGGAACTGTGTCATGCTCGGTTTCAAATGAATCGTCTCGAGGTTCTCTATTTGTACCTGAGCTTGTTTCTTCATCTTCATCTGATATTGCCGAATGGAATGAACCAGACGGAGAAGAAACATTAGGATCAATGTCCAAAACTTCCTCTTCCGTGGTGGGCTCGGGAAGTGGGGCCAGCTGTCTGTTAGAGACTGTCGATACTCGGCCATCACTGCGCCGTATAAATGAGTAGTAAGGATTACCCTGTAGAAGCTCTACTTCTTCGACGTAAGGGTCGTTCTTGTTACGTACATTCTTCCTGCATAAGACCGGTCCCGGAACTAGCCAAGAGGGAATTGAGTCACCATTTGCTGACCTCCTCGGGTAGTTAAAGAGCCTCTCATGTGGTGTCGCATTTATAGATGTACAAAGAAGCGAGCGGATTGAGTGTAATGCTACGGGTAAAACTTGTTCCCAACTGTCTATAGGCAACCCTCTGGAGCGAAGAGCGAGCTGAATAGCCTTCCATAGTGTGCCATTTAGGCGTTCTACCTGCCCATTTCCACTAGGATTATATGGGGTAGTCCGACTAGTAGCAATTCCGAGAGGTCTTAGAAACTCATTCAATTCGGCAGACATAAACGCAGTGCCTCGATCACTGTGTAAATAGAGTGGTGTACCAAACATGTTAAATAAGTCTTGCAAACATTTTATTACAGAGGCTGACGTCATGTCTTTACAGGCGTAGGCAAAAGGAAACCGACTGAACTCGTCTATTATAGTTAATAAATATTTATTAGGTCCTGGCAGTGGTCCTTTAAAGTCGATGTTTATTCTTTCAAAAGGTGCGATGGCTTTGATTAGCTGTCCTTTTGATTTCAAATAGCGCGGTTTGATTTCTGCACAGACTCTGCAGGAAGCAGTCATTGCTTTTATTTCTTCCACAGAATACGGCAGATTCTTTAGCCGCACCCAATGTATCATTCTGACGATTCCAGGATGGCATAAATCGTTGTGCAGTGCACGCAGTTTGTCAATATTTATTTGAGCGCATACGCGAGATAGTGTGTCGGCGACAATGTTTTCACAACCAGGCCGGTAAATAATGTCAAACTTGAAGCAAGATAATTCGAGACACCATCGTTCGATCTTTTCATTCTTTATTTTGCTGTTATGATTACTGTTGAACATAAATGCTACTGAACGTTGATCGGTGATTAGATTGAAATGTCTTCCAATAAGAAAATGCCTCCACTTACGGACGCTCTCAACAATCGCTCCAGCTTCTTTCTCGATCGAGGATTGTCTACGTTCAGACTCTGAAAGTGTTCTAGAAAAGAAAGCTACTGGTCGCCCTTTCTGAGATAAAGTCGCTGCTAAAGCGTAGTCTGAAGCATCGGTTTCGACAGTGAATACTTCTTGCTCATCTATGGCGATAAGAGAAGATTTTTGAATTTCAGTTTTTAAAGTTTCAAAACTTGTTTTTGCTTCATTTTTGAGAGGGAATGTGGATACTCCGATGAGCGGATGAATTTTAGAGGAGAAATTATGTACCCATTTTGCATAGTGGGCAAACAGTCCTAAGGTTCGTTTTAGCTCTTGCGCATTTGATGGCAGAGGCAGTTCAATTAAAGGCTTGAGCCTGTCACTATCAGGTTTGATATTGCCGTCAAAGATAGTATAACCAAGCAGGTTGATAGAATTTTGCGCAAATCGGCATTTTTGTTCGTTCAATGTAAGTTTATACTTAGCCACTGCATCCATGAATTTTTGCAAATTTTGGTCATGGTCCGTTTTATCTCTCCCACATACAGTCACATCATCGAGATACGCATACGTACCTTCTAAATGCTCTTCTGCGATGATATATTCGAGCGTACGTTGGAATGCAGCGACTCCATTTGTGACTCCAAACGGTATTCTCGTAAACTGATAGAGTTTTCCACATGCTTCGAAAGCAGTATAAATTTTGTCCCTCTCCACAATTGGCACCTGATGATAGGCACTTTTCAAATCAATTTGACTAAAGACTTTGTATTTTGCAACTTTTGTAATCATTGAATTAATATTTGGCAATGGATATGCATCTAGAAATGTGAACTTGTTGATCGTACGAGAGTAATCCACGACCAAACGCTTTCGGTGCATTCCGCCGCCAGCTATTAGAACCTGTGCACGCCACGGTGAATTACTGGGCTCTATAACGCCATCTTCTAAGAGTTTGCTTATCTCGTTTGCAATAAATATAGTATCGTCAGTATTGTGTTCTCGTGATCTTATTACGATAGGCTGAATGTCAGCTGATAAGTTAGTAAACAATGATGCAGGTGGCACGTTAGCTTCCATTACATTACACACTTCAAGCGGTTTCTTTTCGCCCCCAAAATTGAGTACAAGGGACTCGTGTTCCTTAAGCAAATCGTGACCAATGATCAAGTCAGCGCAAAGGTTATTTACAATAAGCAGAGATCGTTTTTTATAGATGTGGTCCCCTAGTTGAATTGTGGCGTGGCATATACCCTCAACGAATGAGACTTGCGAAAGAGTTGCCAATGAAATCGCTTGTTTGCATGGTGTTCTTTTTAAATCAAGCGTTTGAGCTAAAGCTTTATCTATAAAAGTTACCGAACTTCCTGTGTCTATCAGTGCATCAGCACGTATTTCGTTAATTATTACAGAAACAGTCGCTTTCCGAAGACTAGCGGGAGATGCAGCCAGAACGTGCGCTGCACCCAATTGAGTATGGTTATTATCAGTGGTACTGGTAATATCTGTCGCATTTGCTGAATAGTTTGATTGTTTCGACTGATGGGTACTACGGCAGACGTTCGCAAAGTGACCCAGTTTAGAACATAACTGGCAGTTCGCCTCCTTTGCTGGACATCGTACCCTTGGATGAATATTACCACCACAAAAGAAACAGCGTTTTCGCGAGTTTGATGATGCAGTAGCGGCAAGATCTCTAACATTTTTGTCTATTTCAGGTTCCGGTATGGCATTTACATGAAAAGGCGATGAATTTAATCTGCCAGATATTGTAAGCGAGTTTTTTTCAGCTGATTCCAAAGCTAAAGCTTGCTGTATTGTTTCTTCTAAGCTTAGATTTAAGTTTTCTAATAGACGTTCTCTTAGTTTTTGTGAAGAAATTCCAACAATAAACGCACTTCTGATAGACTGCTCTTCGTGTTCTTTAGCAGTGACAGTTTTATATCCACAGTCGTGGGCGAGTATTTTCAGAGCTCTTACATAATCAGCTATTGTTTCTGAGGGCCCTTGTTTTCTGGTATTCAGTTGGTGTCGACCAAGAATTTCATTTTTAGGCTTCAGATAAATTTTATCGAGAGCGTTCAATGCGTCTTCGCAAGTTTTGTAGTCTCTAATGTATAAGAAAATTTCTGGAGACAGATGATGTATTAAAAGTTTCAATTTTGTAGACTCTGTTGTTGTGGGCAAGCATTCTAGTGATAAAAAGTTTATGAAAGTATACCGCCAATGTGTCCATTTAATATCAGCTGCACACGCATCAGGTAGTTCATTGAACCTTTCAGGTCGCAAAAAACGGCCCATGTTGGAGTTCGCATTTTCAAGATTTTCTTTAGAGTCTACACCTTTAGATTGAGACATTTTATTTTAGTTGATTAAATTGATACATTTAAACGAAAAACCATGAGGAAACTTGGCTTTAATCAACTAAAGAATTGAAATATATTTTAGAGATAATGATAGGTAACAGACATTGTCAATCTAGACATGACAATCGTAGAGTACTGTAAGAACCCCCCCTTTCCTAACCCCCCTATTCCCCTTATATTCTAACCCCTCTATATTCATAATATTGTATTTTTAATAACCAACTTAACTTTAATATCTAAATTTAAATTTCCTATAAATTACAATTAAATAAACGCTAAGCATAATCTAATACCGTAAGAAAAGAACCTAAAATTAACCTAAGCTTGTTGTATGTTCTAGATTTGTTATGGCCAAGTGATCGTCTCCTAAAAGTGGTAGAACCCGTACGTTGTGATAATGTAGTAATCCAAATCCTTTTAAAGTAATGAGACAATTCCTAACTAACACTTAATCAATACACGGATAATTTAGTAGAATGGAATTTCTTTATTTTACTAAGCTTTGCAATCTGAACCTATGATGAACGCTAATCCTATATCTGCTGGAAATATCGAAAACGTAGATTACTCCAAAACAACTCTCATTAACCTAATTTAGAAAACCTGAAGTACTTCCTATAATTTAACTTCAGAACCATACTTCAAGTGTATATATCAGAATCTCTAAACGAATACTACCTAAAAATATAGAATCCAAATTTAGCCCACTACCAACTTTTCAGTCCACGATTCCCCACTAGTACAAAAATGTTATCATTTCTACCGGGAGTGCTTACAACTTTAGCCCACTACCAACTTTTTAATCCAAGATTCCTCATTAGTACAAAAATGTTATCATTTCTACCGGAAATGCTTACAACCCATTCTACCATTTCCTTACGCCTATTTTAACCATATTAGCGAAGTCATGATAAACTTCTTCTGCTTATCATGACGCCGTCTACTGAGCCCCAATTCCTAACTAAAATTAATGCAAAATCTAAATCTGGTTTATTTAAAGTGGCCATCTACGATGATAGTCTAGAATTCGTTACCCTAACTTTCCTACGTTATGCTCTATATTATGGATTAATAAATAAAACATAAATAAAACTCAAATTATTTATTAAGAAAGTTATTTCAAACGATTATGAATTTAGAATTTACTTTACCAAAATACTTTTATTGAATTTTAGTACTCAGAATATATAATTAAATGTTAGAATCATTTTGTCGCTCATAACTAACTTTGAGTTTTAAAAATATATCCGGAAACTTCGATTACTCCTGATTGAGAAGAAGCCCAAAGAAACTCCTCAGGGTTTATCTTTTTTATATCATGTTTGGTTTTACAATATTTGATTTTACAATAATTATAAAGTCGACTTACGAAGGGATATAATATTTTTGGGAAACCGTAAATTTAGAGTTAATACATCTACCGTCGAGATTAAATACTATTATCTATAAGAAAACACATGACCTTTTAAATAAGTTTCGAAGAATGACAATCAGACATGTCTTGATGAATCGTCCTACAAAGAAGAGCCCGTAGGTTATGCATTATGCGCAACCTCGCCGTGTGGAACCTCTGCTCCTCTCTCGAAGATTCGGCCGACATGAAATGGAGATTAATAATGTTGAATAAAAACTCAGGACATTTATTTCGGAGTAGTTACACAATCATAATAAGTTGTATGCTGAGCTGAGCCGGGATCTGTTTCTGACATTGTGCAATATCGCTTCAGAGTATAATTAGTATATTTATATAAGTTTCTTATTTTATATTCCGTGTTATATTGTTTCTTTCGCGATATTGTGTGTCGGAAATAAAGATCATTTCGTTTCATTTCATTTATTCCTAATCGTTTCCATACCCGTATTTATTGATATTATAATAATATTATGCATATATTTTGTATACTATAGACATTGAACCGTTTATGAATTCTCAGGCTGACTTTGCTTCTCCTGAACTTTCATAGAAATCATCCATATATCTAAGACGTATTTCAGTATAATGAAATATGCTTAAGTTATGTTTGATCCGTAGAACAAAGTGTATGTATTGTAAGTTGTAAATATATTATTGATATCAATTATCAACAAGACGTTATTCTCATTCGAATTTATACAATTAGCTATCCTATCCGTGTGGTAAGGAGTCACTAACAAGGTACTGCTTATGCTTGACCCATATAAATACGAAGGACAATAATTAACTATTGAAAAATATTATAAAGTTGTAAAATAAAAGTTAATGTTTTTATTGAAAATTCATTAAAACAATGTCAAATCTAAACTTCACCAAACTGAACTATGCCCATAGATTTGAGATAAATAAATATATTGCATCTTATCTTATAAGATCTTTGCCTATCTTAGACCCTCAATATCATCATCCTGAAGATGTCATTATCATCAACACCATCGTCATCATCACCAGCATCATCATACACCCATGTCACACTGTGCAGCCGTTAGTCTTCCGCTTCCTTCGACTACCCACGCCTCTGACCAGATCAAACCTCATCATCATCATCACCTCCATCATCCTGAACCCATGCCACTCTGTGCAGCCGTTAATCTTCCGCTTCCATCGGCTTCCCACGACTCGGACCAGATCATAGGTCCACCCAATGGGACCAGCCTACACAGTTCGTGGTCACACTAACTTGATTGAGATAAATACCTTTTACCTATTACGGAAGATCTTAATCTAATTTCCCAGTTTTTACGTTATAGGCGCATGAAAACATTACCTATTTTGAATTTACTAGAATGATATTCAAATACGCTCGTGATACTTACAATAATTAAATAGGGGAAAGATTTCCTCTCCACCTCTGTGTTTCCTTCATGTTCCGACGAAAGAAAACTCTACCTGCTTTTGATGAATCCATGACAACATTGTATGCTATTGTTTGATAAAATTAGTGTGATAAATATACATCAAAGTATGCTTCAATCTTCGTGCGGGATTAAGATCTTTCGATCATCTCCGTGATCACAACAACAACCTGCTAAGAAAATAATTATTAACTTATACTAAAACGAACTACAACAATATTCTCAATAATTATCCAGTTAGAATTAAGTCAATAAATCATTATAACAAAGTATTCAGTTCAGTATTCAAATGCATTCACGATGTTTTACATCACCGCGTGAAATAAAATTTTTCATCTCCTTCGTGTATAACGCTAGGCTTCTGCCAGCTAAGGAAATATGCAGTAAAAAGCACTAGCTTCCCTTCTACAATAAAATCCCCTGCCATCATCAAACCTTTCGCCTAGAGTGATGTCCACGGTGATCTTATGTTACAATAAGCATTTTCACTCAACATCAATCTACAAGGAAAGCTCTACGCATTCCGTTCTGTACATTAAAACCTTCTACCATCATCAATCCGCCCGCTCGGCGTGTTTCCCACGACGTTCTTATTCTACACTAAGCATCTGCACTCAACATCAACTTACAAGGAAAGTCCTAAGCTCTCCAGGGAACATTTTCATAACTAACATCTCTAAATCTTGGGTAAAACTAATTACCTTGCAAATACTAGCTACGAAATAATGTAATAACTTCCCTCAGTTGATATCGGTTCATATCAACTTCTTGATTCATATTTTCCTCCGTTAGGTTTCCATAATTCCTAGACCTCTCCACTCCTGTAGTTAATACCTATCTTTGTCAATCTTCCTTTTCGTTATAAATTTTGGTAATTTCTAATATGAAAAGAAAATCCCCCGTTTTTCCTCTCTGTTCCATTCGTAGCACCGTTCACACATTTTTCTGAAAAATAAAAATCAGGATAAAACTATATTTTTTGCCATCTTTCTTTTTCCATTTTCCCAGTAAACTCCCAAAACCAATCCGAAAATATTATTTTAAAAGTGTTTGACACATCCTAGAGTGCCAACTCGCGATTAAGTATGAACCTTTTTATTAAGGAGTTTTTATTCTTTCTACTATTACCTCATTTTACGTTTAGATAACTACTTTTACACCTATCTCTATGTCCTATACCAGTTAATGCAGTATCAAACGAATATTTGCTTTATTTTTGGATTATTATTTACATGTGAAATGATTTGCTGAAATTATTTTTATAATTGAGAAAATATTTCTTATATTTGTGACGTCACGAGACACCCTGGATCGTTACAGTACCTAACTAGACTATAATACAAATGAAGGAGGTAGAGTTCATGCTCCAAGGAGAATACATGTCACAGCGCTCGGTGTTTCCCTGCGTAAATACAAACATAGAATACAATATAACACCCAGACGCAGAACAAACATCTATGTTCATCACACAAATGTTTGTCCCGGGTAGGAATCGAACCCACAGCCCTCAGTTCAGAAGGCAGAGATACTACCAACTGAGCTATCGGGCCCGTCAGTCCGTCATATCAATCAAAGCATTAAATCTTTCAGTAATTGCAATCACATGGTAATTATACGATGGAAAAAACGTATATTCTTAATATGAAATGCATATTTACTTCGAAACTTCGATGTTTAACAAAAAATAGCCAGTAAACTTTTACGTATAATATGATGATTTTGGTTTTCCTTCGACTCCTCGGATTACTCTTGATGCACAAAACACAGCACAACACGACACAATTTCACTATTGTCACAATATTTAGCCCTAATAACAATATAATCACAATATTTTCACTATTTATGCTCTCGCATTATAATTTTTGACACACCGACCTGTCAAGACATGACACGCGTTGGGAGGTAAGGCGACGTTGCCGTACCTACAGTCGCTTTCTCGCATACTATATGCGACGATTCGTGTATTATACAGAGATACAAGATAGTATGTTTACACGAAGGATGCGGAGCGGCAACGCCACATTGGCAGGCATGGCTCGCTCCTTATACCTCCATAGGTATTATCCACAGATTTGAGAAAAAAAAAATTACTCTGTGGTATTATCATAGAGAAAAGTAAGGTATAATATACTCTTTGGAGTTTGCCATAGAGAAAAATAAGAAAATTATATACTCTTTGCTGTCAAGTCAAGCGGCAAATTTAAAATTTATTGTATTTGGTTCTCTTGATGTTATTTGTTTATCACAGTGTTAGATGCACATTATTATACAAATTTTGTGAAATTGCCACAGATGATGATCCAAACTACTACATATTAATCTGATTTTCTCCATAGCGTCCCGTTAGGTACACTCCAACCGCGGCTAATCTATTTCTACACAGAAAAACCAGTGGTCCTGATTTTGTAAGATCTTTATATGTCTATATATAGCCATTGGAATGGGTAGGTATCAATTTCCAAGATTAACTTTTATTTTCTACTACCACAGAATAGAATAAGTGCCTATTGTAATGACCTACTTGATGCAGGAGGCGAGCAGCCACTCAAGCACAGTTAGCATGGACAGTAGAAAAAATTGTCTTTCCCTGGTTTTACTCCACTAGACAAGTAAATTGTATGAAGAGAAATAAAATGGGGAAAAACAATTTTGTCTACCGTCCGTGCTAGTCCAGCAGGTGGCGCTCTCTGGGGGAGGGAGGCCTATGTTCAGCAGTGTACGTCTTCAGGCTGATGATGACGACCTATCTGCTGAAACTACCGCATGGGCCCTAAACCATGAACTTTGACTTAATATACATATTATTCTTTCTGATGCTTATATTTCTCCTATCAAAGCCGTATAAATAAATCTTTACATTTTCCTATCCTACCTACCTTGGAAGCATCGCGAGCACGACAGTCTTACTTACCAGACAGTAGCTGCAATAATATTGTAAACTTGGTAGTGTCTATAGTGGTGTCAACTCACTAGTTTACAGTTGCAAGCTACGAAACTTCTAGCTGACTTATTAGACTATCGCAGCACTTTGCAGAAATTTTGTTGTGGTGGAAACCCGGCCTTATTTTATCAACGTTCATCAGGCCCTCACAGGTTTTCATTTTGCAGGCGACGGTGAAAACCGCTTGAACAATCGTCACAGTTACCAAACATTACGATCACCCAAACTTGGTAAATCAGAAGCTTTTTCTAAATCAGACTTCAACTTCACTACACTACAGCCATCCGCCGCGTCCGGAAGCTCCGGTGACACCTACTCCACCGTAGCCTCCGGTGGCTTCCCTCATACGTCTACCGACGGGGAATACTATAAGAAATACGAACATGATGAGGTACCCGTCAAAGACTCTGTTAATACCATCTCAGAGCAAAAAAACCCGTCGCAAAAGGGCTCCTTCACGAACAGCGATTTAGAAAACCTCGAAAGGAGGATATACAATAACGTATCTCAAGAATTACAAACTGAAGACGGTTCGCTCAGCAGCCTCGAGTCGAACATAAAGTTCTTCAAGACAACTGTAGAAAAAATCTTCGAGAACTTCTATACGAGCATGCGTGATTACGAATTATACAAGGCGCGGTTTCAAGACATCCTCCTTAAGAGTACGGAAGGCTCCATCGATGACATGGAAGATTTTATCAAGGATATGTTTGACCACATCATGTCCTCAGAAAGCTCAGCATCGAAAATAAGTAATGCGTCTGCAGAAATGGTTATGGGTGACTGCGCGTACACTGGAAGCAGCAGCGGGGATTCCGGCTTGATCACCGACAGCGCGACGGGATTAGTGGAAGCGTACAAAAATGAACATTACCTCACTGACTCAACGCTCGAGGATGGCTCCCAAGCTAAACGATTGTTAAAGATCGACGATAAATTCAATGTCCTTCTCCTTAGCGCCAGTCCATGCGTTGAAATCAAATTGAACGGTCGAAACTTGGTTTCCGAAATCAACGTTAAACAGCCAACAGAGTCATTAAAAACAGAATCGATAGCCTCCGCCGATAATTTAAAAAAATTTGCAGCAAAGAAATTAGAATTAGAAAATTTCATTGGACAGCATTACGAGGATAATGTGGCTTTCGACCGGGATATACCGGTGAAGTTCTCTTATGCCAAGAAGAATATCTACTTGGATGAAGATTTCACCTGCATCAACGAAAACAGTGACGCGTCCAAATCATTTATATCTAAATTGTGCAACATGCTCTGCCGGAAGTTCCGGAAGAGTTCCTTCAGTTGATAAACACGAAATAATTTTGAGTCATTGAAAATAAACGTTAAAGTTCAACATGTTTATTTTGGACTAGATAATGAATAATATACCTACTTAAAAATCTAACATTTACGTATCCCCGTTTTCCTCGTAGTTCATAGTGTACCACCTTATCATCTCTATGTGTTTGCTGAGCTGGAGAGCAAACTCCTTCTTCATGTGCAAGAATTCCCTGACCACCGTTAAATCTAACAGGACAAAAGCTTGTCCGTCGATTTCTTCCTGCTTCATCCGGTCTGCTATGAGCTTGCAATCGTCGGTACTCCGTAGGTACTTATAGACGTCGTCTACCGTCCACCGCAGAGGGTTCTGCGAGAGTTGGAGCTTGCCATTCATCCAGGACATGGCGATATCCTTTTCAAACGCCTTGTTATCCGACGGCAGCGGATCGTACGAGTTGAACTTCAGCTTCTTAAGCTCCGGCTCCTCAGTATCCGAGACGTCGGATATGTTTTTTGCATCTCTAGAGTTGCTGCTGCTTTCATTGGTTTCGTTTTCGGTGTCGCTGTACGAGCTATGTTTCTTGGCGCAGGAGTTGGTGTATATAGTTTCTACGTCTTTTTTGTTCCAGTGCGCTTCCTTTATCTGGAGCGCGTAGTTGGGTAGTTTGGCGCCGCGAGTCTTCATGTCTAGTTTAGGGTGGTTGGTTTTGTGTTCCCGTTTCCTTCTATGTCCTGACTTGTCATCCTGGCTGTCAGGCGAGCCAGGCCTGGTGCCGGCCTCTGATCCCTCGCTCTCCACAGACTCTCCGTCTTTGCTCTCGTTCTCTTGGGATGGTTGCTGCTCTTTTTCTCGTTTCTCTACTGCACACTTTCTCTTCTTTCTTCTGCCGTTCAAGCTTCCTTTCGGTCTGCCTCGACGTTCTGTGCCGTTGTCTGGAATTAAAACGCACTTGTTAATTTGAGAGAAATCGTTCGGATTCATCAATAAAAACTGTACAGATCTGTAGATCTGTAACATGTGGGTCTCCTCATTTCGGTTCCTATCTCGCTGCTTTAATTCTCCAGCAGACCGCAGGAGAACCAAAGGTAACCGTTTCGAATAATAATTAGCAGTCGAAATGGCAATGGGCAGGGCACATCGCTCCCAGAACCGACAACCGATGAGAAAGGTTCTCGAGTGGTTACCACACTCCGAACGACGGAGCGTAGGCCCTCAATAGCACTCCATGGGGCATGACGGACCTCTATGTCAGTTAGTGTAGTGTAATTGCTTTTGAATATATATGTCATCGTCTTTTTGTAGGAACCGTTTGTTTACAAAAAACGCGGTTATTTATTAACTGTCGATTTATTGCAAACGGGCATGGTGTCTCACAATAAAACGATCGCTCTTAGCGATAAGACCGCCCATTGTACCGATCTTATATGTAATTCTCATTTCTACATGTTTTTATAATATTGGTGTAAATAGAGTTATTGTATTGTATTGATCGATTGTTCGGTTATTTATAATTATTCGGCATCACTTCGTTTTATTGTAATTGTGTACTTCTAGTGTGGTCAAAACTAACCTAACACTCTTTCTCGCTTCGCTCGTTGTCGTAACCTATTGGTTAGCGACTAGTGACATTACATTACAGCAAAAATTGGTGCATTGGCCCGTGTAGGGTTAGTTCACAATTAAACGCTACTAAAAACCGTTTGTTTATAAACTCACCGCTGGGCACCCGACTATTTATAAATAATCGAAATTCATCCGTTTTATTATAAAACAAATTGTGTTTGCAATAAATCGACAGTTTATAAATAGCCGGTTTTATTTTGGTTTTTTATAAACAAAAAGATGGTGACATATACTTGGTAATATTTATGTCACTATTTAGGTACCTATTTACTATTTAGGTACCCACCCTATCATAATGTAAAAGCGATGTATGTGGAATGAAAGTAAAAAGGACTTGGAAGGCGTATGGTCATCAGTAGCGAGTATACTCACGGAAGGTGGCCTTCCCTACGCGCTGGCAGTCGTTGGGGCAGGCGGCGGGGTAGGGCTCCGGGCCGAACAGGCTCGGGCAGGCCTGCAGCCGCGCGCACACCGCGCGGCAGAACGGCGCCACCCGCGCCGCCGTGCGGGCCACCGGCACGTACGCGTGGTACGTACTCGACTTCAATCTGGGGGAACACTCTTATATATTACTGAATGAGGGAGTTTAGAAATATCTGGAAGAAGAGCTTTTTCAGGTTCAGATTTTTATTGCTTCTACGTATATTTTGTAAGAACCGATTGTTTATAAAAAAAATCGCCGTTGTTAAGACAGGCTGTTTTTAAGGCTAGGGTGAACCGGTATCTTCTAGGCAAGCATGCTCCATCGTCGACCGCGTCATCACTTACGATTAGGTGAGACAATGTTAGCCTATCGATGACAAACAAAACACATTATTTAAAAATAATTGGTTTAAAGAGATGTATATGTAGGTACATAAATTGGTAAATTAAAAAGTAAGAGACATAAATAGCCCAACAACTTCCTTACTAAATAATATAAGAAGAAACTAAACACTCATAAGCCAAATATAGAATTTTTTTGTTTGTTATCTCAGACTCCGGCATTTATAAACCAATTTCAAATAACCTTTTTTATTTGATTATACTTTCAGTCTAACCGCAGAGCTGCTAATAATCCCGAATCGGTTCAGGAAATTAATTTTTAAATGAAAATTACTGCGAAAACCCTCAGCAAGACAATAAGGGATAGAAATCGGTTCAACCTCTTATTAATAAGGATATTATTTCCTCCCTATACACGCGTATTTTTGGCCTTTTTCCACAGCCACACTACTTAGTAACGAACGATGAAAGCCGATAACTGTTATCCAAAATCCAACGCTGGTTACGTTCAGTCACTACGTCTTTAGAAACCGGACACCATCGTACCGCGCGTGAAGTAGGAGAATCCAATGATGCGCTCAGTACGCATGTGGGGCACAATCGCACGCGAGGTCAGTTAGGTGTGACGGGATAATGACCCTTTTGATGAAAGGTTATATGCAAGGCAATATTATGTTATGATGTGGTATTGCGTCAAGTGACCATTCAAAAAGTTTCTGATCGCAATTTGAAATCTAAATAGCACCACCACTTGATTTTCACTTGACATTTCTTTTTGTAGCTTGAAACAGAAGACCAAATTCGAGTTGAGTTACTTGACGAGAAGCCACTAACTAAGATTCAATTCAATTAAATGTTTTGATTTTAGACAACTACGCAAATAAAAAAACTGTTTAGTATTTATTTACACAGAACGTAAACACGTTAAAAGTTTGGATTTCTTAGCGCTATTAAGTCATACATAAACTAGGGTTTTTTTTTTATGAGAATGAATGACGCGACGAGCTGGTCGTTCACCTGATATTAAGCAATACGGCCGCCCATAACAGTTGCAGTGTCATTCGGAACTTTAAAATAATAAAGTTTCGCGTGACACTGCACTGTGCACGTCATCCTGAGACATCACCCAGTCTAGTAATAAGATTACTACACTGTGTAATCAGGTTATAAAGTCTCATTTGCCCAGTAATTTCACTAGCTACAATGCCCTTCAAACCGGAACACAGTAGTGCTTGCACACTACTGCTTAGCGGCAGAATGACTGGCAAAGCGGTGGTACCTACGTAGACGAACTTTGCAGAAAAGTCCTACGACCTAGTAAAAGTATTATGTTTTAAAATCGCGAAAATGTAAGAAATGCGGTAACTCACTTTGCTCTCAGCATCTCAAGTCTCATCCCCTCCTCAGGCGGTCCCTCCGTCTCCCAATCCTTCAGTAGCTTGGCCGGCTTGTACGACGCCGAGATAATCTTGTTCAACACTTCCTTCAACACCAACGACAACGGCCCCGGACCCACGTGCTTCGGCAGCTGGGACAACTTGTTCCTTGAGATCGAAGGCCCCGCGTAACATTTGTAATTGAAGTATATTCTGTCGCACCATTCTTCCGAAGACTTCATTTCGTCTTTCACTACTTTGACCTCTTCCTTCACTTTCTCCGGCTCCTTCTTCACAGTAAGATCAGGAATGTGTAAGGCGTAGTCGTTGCTATCGCACCAGCCGACTGGAAACAGCAGATCGCTGTCTTGAGAGCACCAGAACTTGTCGCCTATCGGCAGAAGCTCTATGCAAAGCATGTGCTCGACTATCGCATCTATCGACGCCACGTGAATCTCTTCATGGTTGTGAGGATTAACAGCCTCTAATTTCATGTTTAACTCAATTCCTTCAAGGGGTACTTTACTTCTGAAGCAATAAGCGGGCGCAGGCACCGATGACGTCATGGCTAGGTATTCGTCCCATTCGAAAGCGCCCTCCTTCCAGATCTTTGGTGTTTTGAATGTGAAGTTATTTTTGTTGGCCCAGCCGATGGGGTAAATGTACGGGTGACTGGAATCGCAGAGCCAGGCCATTTTGGTATCCTCATAGTCTTCAAAGTGGTCGTCGATAGTCACCAGGAAATAAAAGTTGTTGAAGACTTTAGTGACTGTGGCCGGACGGATGCACTTCATGTCTTGAGGACTGAGGGCTTCCAGCTTCATTCCAGTAGCAAAATTATGAGTTTCAAGGTTTTGATTTGGCTGTGGATTACAAGACAATTTTGATTACACAATATTTTATAGGATATTTGAACATTTATGGATTTTATAGAAATATAGACGTACCAGAAACAGATCAGTGGGTGTGGGCTCAATGATCGACTCTTCATTGCTCAATCTCAATTGAGTACTCAGTTTGTTTTTGCAAGAGAACTTGTTCACTTTGCCTGGATACTTTAACTGCCACGGTGAACCCTGAAAAGTACACATTTCAGAGTTAAAACCGTGCCAAAGATCTTGAACATGTGACGTTAGCTTAGGGGCGAAACATATTCATCTGAGAACTGTACCTCCTTAGTAATTTGAAATCTTTAATTTTTTTATAACGCATTTGTCCGCAATCTCACCGTTGGAAAGTTCCCTAGTCAAATTTTTACCAATTCAACAATTAAGAGAATTTAGAGGTTGAAGAAAAAATCCTTAGAATTATGTTGGCATAACGCTTTCCTAATTTTTATTATTAGCTTAGGAAATAATGGCTTTACTAAAATTTAATCCTAATAATGTACTGTATTAATAAGTATGTCTGAATTTTGGTCCTATCAACCAACAGATAGGCAGAACTAAAGGTATTCCCATGTGGTCTGGCTTGAGGAAGTTTTTTAAGTAAAATTGCTACATATCGGATTTATTTCGTATAACTACGTAAAACCCGATCAGCCCGAGCCGAGTTACCTTATTGGTGACGTAACCGAAGCTGCTGAGGCGAGGATTCGAGAAGAATATCCAGATTTGCTTCAAGTCTTCGTCGGCGCCGTCATAGCGAAGCAACAACCTCCCTCCAACGTTTTCAGAAACCTGGAAGTGAGAACAGTGAGAATAGACCATTTACTGCTGAAACAAGGATGAGTAAACCTTGCAGAATAAAAAAAAGTAATTGGCATGAAATATATTGTCAGGTTGTGAGATAGATGGCAATAATATTTGCCTGTCAATTATTGACCGAAAACTTACCGTTGCTATCCAATATTTATAAGGATCAATGATATTCTGCACCTCCACTTTCATCCCCACTTTAATCCTATCTATAGGTGAGAGACCTTTGTTATTGAGAGCCTCTATTGAAACAGACTGTCCTTCTAACAGTGCACTTTTCATGATTTCTATGATGGTATCTCCATATTTCTCATTGATTTCATCAGGTGGCTCTATTAATTCATCATACTTGCCGCACCAGCCTAGTGGGTGGACTTTTGTGTTGGATATGTCACACCAGAAGTCAGTGTCCGCTCCAATGAATTTAATCCTGAGAAGGTGTCCACAGACCATGGTGATCTCCGCTATCCAGTAGACATCAGGGTTGTTCTTATGGCAAACTTCGAGGAGCATGCCCTGCTTAATTCCATTGTTCAGACTCGCTTCCACCTGTAGCATGAATGTTTCCTAGTGAATACTGAATATATATATACTGTATAGCAATACTAGTAACAGATAATGTTATTTTCTTTTTTTAGGGACTTTTAGCCTGATCAGCCATATTTGGTTAGGTACTAAAATAACAGCAACAATAAGAATAACAATAATAAATACTTAATTAATAGTGGAGCAATCGTAACTAAATGCAAGCATTTATTATGCCATATCTTTCTAAACTATTTGTATCAGTAGTTAAATAATAATGCCTCAATTAAATAATCAAAGGATCATAGATTAATCTTATTCTTTTCAACAACTGGATCATAGATTTCATAGAATATACTTGTTAATATGGCCAATATTGACTTGGTGCTGCTCAATTATTTTAACAATTATTACTTACAACAAAAAATACTAGGAAAAATACTGACAAGATCAATGTTCAAGTTAGCCATTTTTAGTATATTGTGGGTATTCAATTGTTTTGATCTACAATATGACTTTCATAATTTCTATTATTTTTATATTACCCACAAAAAATATTGAATACACATGAGTTAAAAATATTTTTTTAAAGGTGCAGTATAATTGCAATTTCTATTTTAGCACCAACTCACTAACATCACCTAACATCTATAAGATATGCTAACATTAATTTGACCTACTTAGATAGATATAACAATCATTTAATTACCTATTTATTTAATGGTTCATTTATAGACAGTTTACTGTAGGTATGTAGTAAAATGTACTTTATAGGTAGTAGATTTTATGTAGTTGAGTTAACAACTGCCTTACCTACCTACCATTGTCTATTTCAATGCATCCCTCAATAATTATTATTGTAAGTAGCTTAATTAAATTATTTTATAATGTAAATATTGTTGAGCAATGAAACATTCATTAATTACTGAGGACCCTAAGGCTCTAAGACAAGTCTTACAGACTAGACAGAGTGTACCATATGGTTTCCTTTTTCTATAAATAACTTAGGTAAGCTAATGTGAAATGAAAACCTTGAAATATTTCAAGCACATAATTTAACAAAAGCAGCACGATGAGTTAAAGATCAATGTAAAATAAAGAGGCTGCGATATGGAGATAAAAATAGAAAAGAAAATTGCTGATGAATTAATTAATTTCTTCATGTTATTCTAATTATCTTATAGGTATAGTAGTGTTTTATAATATTCAAATAAATTACAACGATACACACGCCAAAATAAAGCCGTAACTTTACCTTAAGCCAGGGAACGATGAGAAAAATTATACAACACAAAATAAAACTCTAAGTCCAAACTTACATGTAAAAACAGTTCTTCAGGAACCGCAATACCTTTGATCGCATCTAAATAATTGTTCCAGTCGAAATCAGCCATAATTATAATTACAAACACATTAATCAACTCTAACTAAATCCATGAAAATATAATAAAATGTACAAAACAAGTCAAACATTCGAACTTCTTCGGTTTTCCGAAATTCAGAAATTAATTGCTTTTTCATCCAACTCCAACTCTCTTTAAAAATACACCTATCTCATTTTCCTCAAGAAATGATTAGCTCTATCCTCCTCTATTTTTGAAATTGTTTTCCGTACTACGCAAGTACGGAAGAGACGTAATATGAGATAACAAAATTTTAATTTCGATTTACGTTATTTAAACTAAGGTAAGTAAAATAAAAAAAGAGGACATAAAGATGTAATCTCACATAACTCCTGAGAAAAATAATAGAAAAGATACCATGATTAACATTCGAGTAACTTTACTGATCTTGCAACTTCTGTTAAATGAAACGTATCTATGTCTTTGCTCTTGACTGTAAGAATGTCAATGTCAATCCAGCAGAGTTGGGCTTCATTTTATCGATAGTAAAAGAATCGATAAAAAATATTATTTCGAGTTTAATAATCAATATCATCGTCAATCAATACTGAATGATTAAAAATTTTGACTACTTTACACTTCTAAGTCGATATAAAAATATAAACAATTTTTTTTGAATTTTTTGTCTGTCGGTTTGTCTATCTGTCTGTCTGTCCCTTTGAACACGCATCACGCTGGCGCTAATGAACGGATTTTGCTGAAATTTGGTATGGTTAAAACGGCCAAGTGCGGGTTGCCCAAGCAATAAGAATGTAATTTTTATTCAAGACTAGCTGATCCGCCCCGGCTTCGCACGGGTTAATTAGTTTTAAGTCCTAATTCTAACCCTATTTATGTGAAAGAGAGAAGGGAAAGGTAAAAAAATAGGGGAAAAAGATGAATGGATGGGAAGGCGCAGCCTGCCTCCCTTCTTTTGCCGTCCCATTTATACGTTTATACATCTGGATAGACGGAAGCAAATTTTGCCAAGTTGAAGCAAAGACTTTCGCTCGCTTAGTTGGCTCGGTCAATAATTTCATTATCACACACACAAACCGTTAGCCGGAAAATATCCACTGTCAATAGGGCTTTTAGCTTATAAGCATAGGTTTTCAAGTATCGAGGGGTCTAGTGCAGATATCTGTCCATTAGCTTTAACACCAACTATAATTTGTTGCTCTTGAGATTTCATACACAAATCGATCATTCTGTGAAAGAAATCTTGACTTGAGCCATCGAAATAATACCCATAGAAGTGTAACACGAGGTCCGAAATGGCCAAACGCAAATGCAACCGCTGTGGGTGGGGCTTAATATTACAACCGCGCGTAGCGCCATTCGCATCGCGCCCGCCGCGCTGTGAAGTAGTCTTACTTATGGCTTTGCGAGAATTGCGAGTGAAGCAAAACTCTTTTTTTTTTGGTTCGCTACGATATTGTTGTGGCAAAGATGCCGTCGTGTGTCGTCAAGTGGTGCCGGAGTCACTCTGATGCAAGAAAGGAAGGAGAAATCTCATTTCATCGGTAAGTAAGGAAAACTGTTTTATCCACAGCGGCGATGGCCGAGGTTATGCAACGGAATTAAAATTATTATTTTTAGGTTTCGTGTTTTAAGAACAAAAAATACAGGATGTTATTGAATTCATTGGCAAAAAAAGTAAAAGTAACTTGTTAAGTGTGTTTCGGACTCGGAGGGTTCCGTACCATTATAAAAACGAGCAAAAAGTCACGTTTAGTGTATGGGAGCCCCCTTAAATATTTATTTTATTCTGCTTTTTGGTATATGTTATTTTAGCGGCAACATAAATAGATCTGTGAAATTTTCTAAATTCTAACTATATACAAGCCTGGCGAGTGGTGACAGACGGACAGCGGAGCCTTACCTTAGTAATAGGGTTTGCTTTACACTTGAATTCAGAACCTTAAATAAGCAATAAAAACAACAAACAGATAAATGATGAATTAACATGTAACCGAAATTCACGCAAATCCATTTTGCCATGACGTAGTTGGTTGGTTGTTGGGTTAACACACTTACTCATTGAAATAATTATACCTAAACATACAGATGTATAAACATTCGTATTTATTATACTATTGGAATTCTAGGTATGTGGTGTGTAGTAATTTTTCCATTTTATATTATACACGTTTTCCTTACTCGTAGTTTTAATGCATAACACCATCCCAAATCACCAGTCATTGTGGTCATAGTTAGGGAGCTAGGTGTCGAAATTTCTTTGCGATTTCTTTATATGGCAGACATCATCTCATTCAACCATAATTATTATTGCCATTGTTATTATTTAAAATTATGGTAGACTGTGATAATAGTGTTCACCCCAAATGCGACTTCGAAACTCTTATAGGTTCGTACCCTAAGCCTAGGTACAACTGATTTCTCATGTTTGTACGTAAGTTTAGCTGCCTGTAAACGAAACTTTATGCAATAAACTAATCGAATATTGTATTGAATACCCACCTTGTTATTTCCTAACCCTTTTCATGGGGAGAGGTAAGTTGTCGAAGTTTTTCAGTTTCTCAGAATGAGACTGCCAAAGTTGGCAATTTAACGTAAAAATAACGGTTAAAATTCAAGAGGGCTCTTAGTTGACCGAACCAAATCGATTTGTGCTGATTTGAACTATCCGCATCCGTATCGGTGTTTCTAAACATGAAGAAATCTTATAGCAAAATACCAGTTAGCTCCCTAACTATAAAGCCGATAGTAGCCGGGGCTGTGGTAGAGAGGGACGCAGCTACACATCTACATAGCTGTGTCCTTCTTATAGAGCGTCAAACGAAGTCACCAGTCAATCAGGGAACGACCACTCTGCTCGCGGTATTGGTTACAGTAAAGTCTTATGTGGTTGACTTTGTAGGTTGAAATGCACCTAATCTTAAAGGAATAAGGTCGTTTTTACATTGGTATGTAGACGTAAGTAGATATAAATAAAAATAAATATAGTACAACGCTCGTTTGGTCACAAAACTGGGCGATCTTGCTTAGAGTTGTTTTTCTATGGGTATTTTATTTCGATGACTTGAGCACAGATTGATGACTGAGCATCGTCGTCAAACAATTACAGAATGATGATCATTGTGTAATAACTGTGGTTACACGATTAGCCATTTAGGTAGTAGCTATGTAATGATAGATTAACTCTTTATTGCACACACCTAATAAAAAATTTTCACAAGGAAATCTAGATTTACAACAGTGTTACAATGGGCGGCCTTATCGCTAAAAGCGATCTGTTCCAGGCAATGAAGTGATGTTTCATATTTATTTAGTTTGTGTGTTGTGACCATAAAGCTAGCTACTATAGGTCCGTGGTTGTGACCAACCTGCCATATTCTTGGCAAGTCGTTTTGTTCTATGATTTTGATTCAATAAATGACTTTTATGCTCGGGCGGTTCGATAACTCGATCATAAAGTAGAATCTTACAAGGTCATTGAGGCTGCCGGGAAATTTTCCACACATTTTGCGGAAACGTAAAAATCATAAAAATTAGAAAACACTTTGATGTTACGTAAATAGGAATATGAAAACGATTCATCATTCTAATTGGACTGATAACTATCATACTAATTGGATTTTGTAAAACAAAAGTATTTTTGCGTAGAAAAAAGGCGGGAAGAAACAGTGATTTTACGATGTTTTCTCGGAAAAACAGCATGCGAACAAAAAACATATGTATGTGTAATGTTGTTGTATTATTTGTTATTTATATTATAATATAATTGAAACCGATGTCTAATTACATTTATTCTATTCCAATAAGATCAACCCGAAATATGGATTAGAAAATACGTGTGCATGCTAACATGGCAGACATCGCTAACATGGCAATTTTTCTCGGTGGTAGTATTCGATATTCCGATATTCCGACAATAACTGTTAGATACCACTGGAAAGATCGTTTGAACATCTACATTATCCTATTACATTATATAAGTGCACAAAGCAACACGGCATCAATCACAACGAATTTCAGTCGCGTTTCGGAACACGCGATTTCAGGACCCTAATTCGACCCCATATAGGAGCCAGCGGTAAACTCGAGTTTGGACCCTAGTTCGGGCCCATAAGGCAACTAAATAATCGAGTTCTTAGAAATCTTCCGATATGATACTATACTAGAATCATTCGTTCGAGATGTCCTACCTAACATTCACATGATTACATCCCTTTAGTTTTCTGTCGGTCACTGGATGAGTAGACGTCACTTCAGAATTGATATCGCGAAATCTGAAAATAACAATATATTTTCCAGATGGTACCGAATTTTCGTCGCCCAAGTGTACACAATTAGGTTTTTTGTGAAGTGCTCATTCGTGCTTCTTGTGGGAGTTCCACTATGTGCATACTTTCTCTTTTGTCGCCCGAGTGACCGTGTTGCGACACCAAAAATGAATCGTTACACCAACCCAATACTATCAGTGTCTCTGGTGGCTAATACATCTGGCAACGGAACAGATGACGAGGGCTGCATGCTGGTGAATCCTTCGCAGAGTGTAATTATAACGGGCGCCTACAATGGTATTCCACAGACGCTGATTTTGAACTTAATATCATGGCTGTTGCTGATTCTATTGTTCTCCGTACTGCGGCGGACTGCGTGGAATTACGGGCGAATGGCGCTCGTGCAGCGCTCCAAGAGCCGATGGACGAACCTGTTCTACCGTGGGGTCGACAATGACGCGCTTGTTGAGAGGCGGCGCAGCAACGTAGAGCCGCCCAACATAGACGAGGGTTTCCTTATGTGGCTGCCGGCAGTATTCCGAGTGACGCGCGAGCAAGTGCTCGCCAAGTGCGGTCCCGACGCCGTCCACTACCTCTCCTTCCAGCGCCACGCCATCACTCTCATGTTCATCGTGACAATAGTTTCAATTGGTATTATACTGCCCATCAATTTTCAAGGAACCAATCTGCAAGTAGATGCCAGTACTTTTGGCAGAACCACACTATCCAACCTGACGGGTAGCTCGTTATGGTTATGGGTACATACTATAATCAGCATCTCTTTTCTGCCTATATCAGTTTTGATTATGAGAAGATGTACGGGCCGCAAGCCTGTGCCGAATTCAATGACAGGCACTATTATGATAACTAACATATCAAAAGCAGATAGAAATGAGTCTACAATAAGGGCATATTTCGCTCACAACTTCCCCCATATCCAGATAGTAGACCTACGCCTCGCCTTCAATGTCAGTAAATTAATTGATGTGCAGGACACAAAGGAGATGGTCTCGGAAGCTCTCACCTACACCAACACCTACTTTAGAAAAACAGGGAAGCGCATCAAAGTGAAGCCTACATTGTGTGGACCTGAAGTGGATGCCTTGGAGTTCTACACTGCTGAAGAGAAGAGACTTAAGGATGAAGCTAAGAGATGCCGAGCTATTGTACTGAATGATCCTCTTGGTATTGCATTTTTAACACTACCTTCATATCAATTAGCTGAGCATGTCATTAACCACTTCAGCTTGCACCGTGGGTGGGTGCTGTCCCATGCCACTAACCCCTCGGATATCATTTGGGAGAATTTAAGTGGACAGCCTGGCGTTTGGTACATAAAGGCCATTATAGTTAATGTATGTCTCTTTATAGTTCTGTTTTTCCTTACAACTCCAGCCATTATTGTTAATATGTTCAATACAATGTTTTCTAAACCTGACAGCTTGAACAAAGTAACTACTGTAATATTTGAGTTTCTGCCCACATTACTGCTGTGGACCATGGCCGCTGTGATGCCTGCGATTGTTTCGTTTTCCGATAAATTCCTCTCTCACTGGACCAAGTCTCAACAGAATTACTCCATCATGACTAAAACAGTCTCATTTCTCCTTCTTATGACTCTGATTTTGCCTTCACTGGGTCTCGCTAGTGTAGAAGCGTTCCTAACGTGGACAATTCACCACGAGAACGACACAATGCGCTGGGATTGCGTATTCCTGCCCGATAAAGGAGCCTTCTTCGTCAACTACGTCATTACTTCCGGCTTTATCGGTACCGCACTTGAGTTAATCCGCTTCCCGGAACTGTTCCTCTATGTGTGGTATTTGCTGCAATCGAAATCGAAAGCCGAGAAGAGTTACGTGAAGAAGGCTATCCTTTACGAGTTCCCGTTCGGAGTACACTACGCGTGGAGCATCGCAATATTCTCGATAACGATGGTGTACAGCCTGGCGTGTCCGTTGATCGCGCCGTTCGGGCTCATCTACATGATGCTGAAGCATGTGGGAGATAAGCACAATCTGTACTTCGCGTACAGACCGTGCGACATGAGCGGAGTGGGCGGCGGCCGCATCCACGCGACCGCGGTGCGGCTCATTCGCGTCTCAGTGGTGCTGCTTCTCGTAAACATGGCGGCTTGGGCTGGGCTGCGAGCGGGTTTCGAGGCGAGGACAATCATCTTGATAATGGCGTCGATAGTCGCTTTCGGGACCTTCGTGCTTTTGAGTCCGTTCCCGAGCTGCACGCCGCCGGCGCCGCTGCAGGCGGAGTCTAGCGTGAGGTTCACGGAGTACGTGGCACCCGTGCTCAATAAACCCCTCGACACGCCACCCAGCACAGCGCCCACCACGCCCGACTATGGCGCATCCTCGCCCGTCACCAACCAATCATATAACTACAGCCCGGATCCCATTAACATATAATAATGAAGCAGTTAATTAACAAAAATTTCGATTATAACAAAAGCCTTTATATTCGCGATACGACGATAGTGCACCACGAGATAACAGGAGTTTGTCGGATAACGAATTAGTCTGCACTGTATCGATGAGGATAGTGTTTTTTACTGTAAATAAACGATAACGCAATATTTTTATATAAAACCGCTAGTAATAATTGTTAATTTAGCGCTTAACTGACTGAGATCTTATGTTCAGATCTTATTTTGTGCAATATTACCTTGATTTATTTATATCTCTTGCGAGAGTTGAGAGCTTTCATATTGTTTACTCAAAACCTCTTTAAAATCTTCGGTTCTGGGACAGTAATAATCAAAGTGCCTTTATTGCATTTTGCTTTAAGATATTGTAACTATTATACATTGAATTGGATTATTGGACTATCCAAATTCCAAAACCATCTTGGAAATGAGTCCAGTATGGTATACTGTATTTGTATAAAGGTACCAATAGGTATTAATGGTATTACTATGGTATTATTGATTTATTGCTAGTGGCCCATGTGGCGGCGTGGCATCTACTTTTCGTTTTGTACAAGTATTTTACTTTTCAATTATGTTGATAGTCATGAATAGGAATCATAATGAAACAAATACGTAGGTATAATAAGTTATTGGGCATAAGATATCAGGCGCACTTATTTGTGATTGTTTTATGGCTGTCAAGTTGTTTGCCTACTTGTTTTAGGGACCTTAATTTTATGCTTTACTTTGTACCTATATTCTAATTTCTAATGTGATATATCTTATTGTATTTATTTTAGGAGAAACGTTCGCAATAATATATCATTTCTATTCTAATTTGGGATTTTAGTTCAGTACACCTTTGTAGTTATTCTATGTTTATACACATTTTATTCTTCCAAGCTCTTTCAAAATGTCTAAAAGTATAAAGCAGTGTTTCTTTTGTTGGCAATTGGCACCGTTTGCGTAAACATGACGCTACCAAGTACTCTAGAAGGCCATCATCTTGCCTATGTACCTATAATAGTTTATTCCGTGCTATGTTTACATGCCTGTGTAGGCTAGTGTAGATTGTTTTATAATAAGGACAGAACCGTGTCCTAAGTCCATTGAGAAGACACTAACACATCATAAATTAAAGATTTGTTGCTAATGAGCAAATCTATTCACATATTATTCCATACGTGTCTTTGTTTGTACAACAATCACTCCAAAATTGGAAAAGCCTTGTATGTGTCTTCTACTTATTGGATCTCCATTCCATTAGTGACATTTATCTCTGGTCGTGTCATTATGGTGCATTATTGGCCTTGTAATAATTATGTAAAATGTAGAGATAGGACATTTTTGCCCGTTCGGTATTACTTTTCACTGGCTGAACCATAGGTCGCTGAAACGAAACCATCGACATGGGTGTGTTAACTAATTTGTTCAAATCATAATGACTTGCTATGGTGACGCTGTGAAAGTCGGTGGAGGAGACCAAGAGAATTAGTCCGTTGTAAAAAGTATAATTATATAAGTAAGTGTAGTATTCAAGTATAATTCAAAGAGTATATAATTTACTACGTAGAGTATAATGCTGTTAGCATTAAGTCCACCTTTGTACACATTTTGTGTATAAATAATTACTTAAATAAATATGTAGGTATTATTGTTTGTTATCTAGTCTAGCAGAACAATATTATGATGCAGTGGGCGAATTCTGTGGATGCAGTACATGCAGTTATCTGAACCATTGTAGGTACTTATCTAGGTTAGGTACCTACTTACCAACCTACCAATGGTATATATCAATTAAATAGACTTTCAGTTCGCGCGGTAGTACTAATATCTTACCGTATGCTTGTTATTCACGATAAAAGTGTTCTGTGCTTGTTATAGTATAGGTACATGGGTGACGTAAGGTCCCAGACTGGTTGTTTGTTCATAACTGACGAATAGCTACAAGTTTAGTGGACCACCTATCAATCACCTACCTACCTACTGTAGAAAATCATTATGATTCATGCTAATTGCAATTAGTAAATAATATCGCTTCTACGTACTTACGAAGGATCCTAAATGTATTTTCTTTCTTTCTTTTCTTTCTTTATTATAGTTATTAATTCATTCATTAATAACTATCATATTAATTAACCCTTAGTGACTCGCGCCTAAAAACTTACGTAACTACTCGCGTACCCCACGCTTAACACCCCGGTTTTAGAACTGAACCGATAAACACTTTCAGACGCAGATTGTGCCATAAACAATTTTTTTATTCAACTCAGAATAGGAACTCATTTTCTTCATTGCATTTCTGACATGTTGGAATAAAATGGTCTCTGTACACATGTTGATGGCATTTAAAACATAATGTTTTGGAATTTCGGCCCTTCGTAAGTGGACAAATATGTAAAATTTGCATTGGACAAATATGTAAAATATGTACTGAATACGTAGTACAAATCCTTGTGGAACTTGAACTAGGTAAACGCTCGCCTGGGGTGCTTTACACCCCAACCGCGGTCTACTGCCTCAACCTAACGCCACAGAGTGTTTTTGTTGTGTTGATTAAATAACATGGATCCGCTCGTTTTAGGAAACTAGAAAAAAAATAGCGCTGTAAATTCAAAACACCAATACTTATATAGAGACGATCAAACAGTCGCTGGGGAGCAAAACACCCCGCGCGAGTAATTAAGGGTTAAGTATTTAAACATTTGTTGGTAAGGAAAGGTCTAGCCCGGCTTCGCACGGGTATTTTACTTACTGTTATTTATTCTGTGCCACATGAGCACAATGCATTACCTTCCCTTTTGAATAATTAGTAGGTAAGTAACTAACTAGTGTTAGTTCTAACTTCTAAGTTGGATAATTTTACTTAATTTAAAACTAAATTAATACCAGACAGACAGGAACCAAATAGGTACGTACTTAGGTGATAATAAGAGTATCTAGGTGTAACGTACCCATTATTTTACATAGGTAGGGTAGAATTGATTTTTAAAGCGTAAACCACACACTTAAGGTTTATCTATAGGTCAGTTGGAGGGCGCGGGTTCAAATCCCGCTGGTTACTAAATGTTTATGATAATTTTGTTTCGTAATGCAAAGATTAAGAAATCTAGAGCAACTATTCCGTTGAAAGAAGTCATTGCTTTGAAATACCCAGACATTCGCACGGCTGCCCTCGCGCGCCCGTTCGTGGCCGTGGCTAATCTCAAATCGACCATTCACCTGCGTTGTGACTTGTGCCTACGTCATCTCCTAGATTAATCGATGTCGGTACATAGGAACTCCCAAAAGATAACTTATCAACGACAACGTTAGTGCAATGCCAATATCTTTGACTATCCAATTTGGCATCGTTATTTTATGAAAATTAACATTTCTACGATAACATGATAATATACCTACTGCCAATGTAAAACCACGTAATAAAAGAATAGTGCTTTATATATATATCTATTCTGTGAATTGTGACACTACGTAAAACATCGCGATGCGTCCTGTGGTTTGAGTTCCGCTCGGCCCGCTCAAGTTACGCGGAATAGGCTGGCTCTGAATTGATACGGTGAAGGAAGGGTTTAAGGTAGGCAGCTCACCGGTGGCAATGGCAATGGCAATGCCCTCGGTGTTGCATAGTGTCCATAGGCGGCGGTGACCACTTACCATCAGGTAGGCCGCCTACGCGCCTTCTCTCTCAGTCATAAAAAAAGGAAATATGAAGAAATCTGCATGTTCAAGAATCACGAAATTCAAGTACATAACTGTATAACATCAACCCGCACTTGCCCAGCGTGGGTGGATTGGTGGGTGGGTGGCCTTTACCCCTACACCACAAAATACAGCCTACCCTACATCGACTCTCCCCGTGTCCCGAAAATGTACAAACTGAATCGAGAAACCAGTTATCTATACTTACACTTATTTTGGCCTTTGCTTTTTAAATTAATTTATGTAACAAAAACATTATTTATTCACGAAAACTGGATACATTCGTGCTCGATTGATCTTTATATTAATACTTGCATAGATAATATGGAACCGGTGTGGTCTCAGTCCATAAACCGCGCTCTATGCAGAATGTAGGCAAAGTAGATATATATATATATTGTATGTACTAGTATGTAAGTACTACGCTTATCTATGTAGTTTGTTGGTAATTAAGTAAACATCAAGAATGTTACTGATTTTTGGGGTCAATAAGAGTACCTACTTCCTTATTTACGGTCTCATATCAACGATTCCACAGAGAAATAAAACAAATAAATAGGTCCTATGCATACTGACCGACTACCCCATCTCTTCCCATGTGTTGGGTACCGTAAGAGTAAGAGCCGGCTAAGGGAATATTCAAGGAATGGGCAGAAGCATTAATTCCACAGTTCTGTGTGATCATCAAGCCGCCTGGACCGTGATGATTACGGCACCCTCCTCGCGAACACACCCTTTGCAACTGTACCTCGTAAGTCTCGTAACCCTCTCGTACCTTTTCAACATTTTTCCGATGTAGTCCATGCTGTTCGATCCACTAGTGGAACTGGAACCAGACGGTTCCGACTTGATTATGCCGTTCAGCCCATCCTAATGGAGTTGTAGTGTTACAGGATCCATCCACTGAGACTAATGGTAGATCACAGTGAACTTTACGAGTGATATTCAATCCATGGACCGAGTCAGTGGATTGAGGGGCCGTGGCTTGGTGGGCGGAAATAGAACCAAAACCGTGGCTTATCTAAGCACTGGCTTATATTATAGTTATAGGTACCTACTCGGTTTAGATTTTTTTCTGTGTTGATACCACCACTGTGATGTGGTTAGGCATAGATATATATATGTCTATGGGTATAGGTACAACCCTGGTACGCAAGCAAGTATACTTACTTAGGTACTACAGGTACTGCTGCGTGGTAGGTTGATCTAGGTTGACAGGAATACTTGTAGACTGGACAGGCTTCGCTTGGTAAAAGTAAAGTATCTTCTCATCTGTGCTTGCAATAATAAACCAGACAGCTATACCTATTACCTAATAGGCACATAGTAGTTAGTGGTAGCAGAGAATAAGCAAGTATTACGTAACTAACAGGCATCCTCTAGGTACTGTGGTTCTGTGGTCTGTGATGTGTAGGTAGTAAATAAATACTGCATAACGGTCAGTGTAGCTGTTCATGACCCACGTCAGTATAACGTAATAGTAAACGCTTGGAGGAATTTTCTTCAAAGTAACGTAATATAACCTCCACGCTCTACATACCAACGAGTGCGGAAGCATTGTTTCACTGTCGCCGCGCTGCACTTGTGCCGGTCACCGTCATCGGTCACCCAGGCTACGGTTCCTTGGTGGTGACGCGTGGTGACTCACTGACTCACCAACAACTAGTATTAGGTATATCATATGAATTACCAACTAGTTTCTTGGATATGATACTGCCTGCAGCCTGCACCCACATAACTGGCTATAAATAGGATACTAGGTATGTAACTGGAATCATCTGTTACTTGACGTAAAATAACCTACCGTAGGACATTCATTGGTCGTGCGTGGTCCACCGGGTCACTATTGGAGTTATGAATACATCTCAATTCGTATTTGTGCAGCGACAAGACCGCCCATTGTTCGTGCCGTGCGTAATCTTTGTCCCTTATTTATTTTAATTTGGTGTAAACCCTGAAATTAGCTTAAGTAGGTACCTGTTTCGATCATTTAGGTAACCGTGGAGAATGGTATGTTATCGATCGTACCACCAGTGGACTAGAATATCGTGAATGATCACCATGGACCATGGTGGTATCGTTGGTGGTACCTAGTACCTATACTAAACGTAGGTACATACTTTGATCATAATTATGTCAGCCTCGTGGTGTGGTGGTTGAGCTGGTCGGCTCATAACCCGGAGGCGGCGGGTTCGATTCCTACGGCCGGACAAGTATTTGTGCAAAGGAAAAAATAGTGCATTACTGCAGCGGCCAGCAACAAAGGCATTGATTAGAAGTACGTAAGTCCATCAATGCCTAGTTGTGGCCAAGGCTTGTATAGTGCTTTTCTCAAACAATGCGAGGAAATTAAAACTAAGTAGTACATAGGCAGAACTTTTTATTTGAAACTACTGTTGTTGAATGTACAATTTCAAATACTTTTCTTTCGATTTTGGCGGTAACGAGTTTTCTATAACGGCTCTTGCAGCCTATTGAATTTCAGGTGGCGTTAAAGTTAGTTGATCAAACTCTTCGTCTTCACTTGAACTCATTTTATCAAGTATATAAGTACTATATATATGCTCTGTGTAAGTACTTTTCAAAATCAATGACGAACAACAAACATCAATAATTTTTCCCCACGTAAAAGTTTTGATTTGTTTTTTTTTTTCATTAATAACTGGCTCCAATTTGCAAACCAGTTCGAAATTCAAATAGAACCTTTGAAAAGTTACCTCTTTGGTTGCCATGTTTCGGAGCAAGAGATCGTTCTATTTTTAAATTACACGACAAATATGAGTTTACTATGTAATTTATCTGGCCGCTAAACCACGACAGATATGGATTTTTATACAAACTTTGCCGGCCGCTGCCCGCCAGTACAGCAAGTTCGATTTCTCGCTTAGAAGAAGGTTGTCAAAATAATGCTCAAATTTCCAAGCATGTTTGAGAATAATACATATTATATCCATAGACATATCAAACTTGTTCTGTGTTCGGGTGTTGTGGGAGCATAGTCCTCTCTTAGGGCTTTCTAAATGCTCTAAGGGTCCTCGTAGTTCCTGGGTCCCCAGATACAGGGAATCCTAGATCTATGTGTGATTATTGGGCGTTATTTATTTTAATTAAATAAATATGTGTACCTAATAAATGCTCTGATCACAGATTACTTTGTCGTGATTTTGATTTGATTTAAAATTGTGTGTTTTTGTGTTGGGCCGAGATGAAGTTACGAAATTGGAAACTTAAGCTACCGTTACCGAAACCATACAAATTGAGGACAGTCAAGTGGTCAGCTGTGAAGCCGTAGCACTAGCATTCAACGGGAACATTTTATTATCGCCATAAGTGGTTTTAGAGATACTGAGATATATTCACCCTTGCATATTATTATAACTAACTAACTACAAAAATACCAACTATATCATCATCATCGGCCTAAAATTTACAGACTATTAAGCAGTGTGTTGAAAGACACCTCTTTTGGTTGCTGAATAAGCCAATACGAGACGAGAGAGGCACATGCGTTCACACCATGCTACAGAGTAGTACCTACTTACAACAAAAAACATTTAATCTTGGATTTTGGGCTATACCAGCCGCAATAACCTAAGTATACTTCCTATGTAATAGGGGGAATTCTGTGGTATACTTGTATATATCGTGTACTGTCCAAATGCTCCAGCCCACAACCAGTACCTAGGTACTCGGTAATTTATGGTTTTTATAGCAGTATCGCTGGCTTAGCGTAGAGCACAGAGCTATGAAACAAATGACGCGGAGAAGCGTTTTTTTTTTGCTCTGTGGCGTAGAGCGTAGCAAAGAGTATGTAACGCTTGGAGCGTAGGTAATCTAGAGGATGTTAGGATTTTTTGTTGTCTTGTCAAGTTGTCACGGTAGCATATGTAAACCATATTAATTATTCCGGCTTTAGGGATGGATGGATGCGGGTTCAAGTCCCGTTCGTGATTCCAATTTTTCCTTTACCAATTAATCTGTACAGTACGCATCAAAGATTATAAAGCCCGTTGATAGCTCGTGAACATAATTTCTCCTACATACACGACTCACTTGCGCAGGCAGGGGACGAAGACGAGACAAATTCATGCGAAATTACAAAGAACAGTCAAAAGACACATTGGGTGTCTCGTTCCTTCTCATAGGATTAGCGGTTTGAAATCACAGAATACTATTACTTCTCCCGAGTTTGAAATACACCACTGATTTTCGTATGATGGGAAGTTGTACCTATCATAGGTCAACTGGATTTATAGCAAGAAGTTATACGTATTTCATTTGTAGTTAATGGTAGCTAATTAGGTACCTACCTACCTACATTATCGTTTGGGATAACATGATTGTGTACTTACAATTTATAATACAAATAAAAAATTATTACCAAAAATTATTAAAAATGAGTATCATCAGTTATTTACTTACTTTTTTTTAAGTTCAGACTATTTATGAGAAAATATTCATCAAGATAAACTTATAAAATAAATGTATGTAAATAAAATTTCTCTTCAGATTTGTTAAATTAGTATCATATGTTACATTTTGTTAACACTGTTTTATTTATAAAAAATAAAGTAATAAGTATAATTAATAGCCTGCACTGTCACCTACTTACTATCCTTGTGTAAAATATAAATTAAAGTTTGAAACAGAAACTTAAAAAAGATTTTTTTATTGTTCATAAATTACTATTAACAAAGATGAGACTTACAAAATGATGAATCAACTCACTGGTAATGTTACATGCTGCATCACAAATTCAAACATGAAAATCCTTATTATTTATTTTTAAATAATTAATGTAAACAGGCAACAAAGATGTAGCATACAATATTACCAGAGGTTACTAAAATGCTAACTAATATTGAACTAATGGGACTTCTTAGGCTTGGCCAGTTTCTCGTATTTGCTCTTTGAAGAGTACCATAGACCAAATGGAATGGCTAGTGAGGGGAGAGTCATGACTGCGAACGCTGCCCAGTCAAGGATGTGAGATGAGAACTTGCGGTCATAGTCCTTGTATGCTACGATGGCACCCTCACCAGGGGTACTGCTGTATGAAAACTGGACCTGAAATAATGTAGAAAACAGTTTGTGAGTAACAAGGCCCCATGCGCCTAAAAGCTTTTGTGGTATTTGGATAGTTTGCTGAGGTGTTAAACACTTCACCGTTATAAAAGGTTACACCCTCCCAGATCAATATGTAGGAATTCTCGGAATAATTTAGAATATCATAATGAAATTAAACAGTGGTAAACGGAGGGGCTAGTTCAATTAGAATGTATGTGGAATGTAATCTTATTTTATCTAGAAACAAGAATAATATGTACAAGTGTATGCACCCATTGAATATAATCTGCCAGTTTTGTTTATTAGTGCTGTCCAAGTGACCGATTCAGATAAGTTAATTTAAAACAGTAAACAACAGACTCTAGACAATGAGTTTAGAAAAGCCAATGAATGAACTCTAAAGTATGTTGTTATTGAAAATGACACAATTAGGTTTAAGAGCCAATGGCATACTTTCTGTCATTTAGTACAGATTTAGACAAACTTTATTATTGTCAAGTTATTATAAGCATTTAAACTCAATCTATGGACGTCTTCAGGCTGTTGATGATGATATCTATGTAAGATATTATTTAAGTAGTCATTTTTATTCGTTCTACTGTGTGCCAATGTAAATGTATTTAGACCATATAGAAACAAACTGATGTAAAGCTTTAACAAACTAAACTTACTTCAGTGGCATCTTCATAAGGCCTGTATGTAATCTCAGCGGATGTGAAATTGAAGTAGCCATATCGGCTTGACCTGACTGTCACTACATGGGACACATTGGTCTGCGGAGGGATTCTGTCGATCTCTGCTGTCAGCTGGCCACCAACTACCGCAAACACCTCTGGGTGGAAACCGTTGTCTACAAGTTTCACGTCTACGGCTGGTGCAGTTCCAACGTTGTATAACGTGTATTTAATAAGAATGTCCATATTTTCCACCAGATACTTGTTTAACACTTCCTTAGATACCAAAAGCCGCGCAATCGCAGGCTCATCATCTGCGGAAACCACCGCGGCTATGATGACGATCAGAGACAACAGTTTAGCTGCCATTCTGTCTGAAATACATGAAACATTTGGTTAAAAAAGCGGGATAAGAAAGTGCGAAATAGTTTTCGTATTTAGAGTGCAAACTGTAATTTATATCCATGGATATTTGCCAGTATATGTAGAGCATTTATATATTGTTGTAGTAAATACTTTAAATAAATATAGTCTTACCTTTTTGTGTGATTAAATTCAAAAAACAAAATGACAAATTTACTTCAAGCAAAAGAGAAATGGAAAAAGTTGACAGATGGACGTACGTGGCTGACGTTTCACTCCACGCATTCAAAATTATTGCCAGCTTTCAAAAAACTTACGTTGTGTCATAGACTGCAGGAAAAATAATGTCATGAACTAGACTTAGACTAGACTGTCTTCCCAGTCAGTGATTTGACTGTACGTGAAATATTCTAAATGAATTCTAAGTGCTACAATATAAGAAGAAAAAAGATTCAAGATTCGGCCAAACAGACTTTGAATCCAGGCCGGTTAAACAAAAAAAAGAGATTTTTTTCTAGCAAATGTGGGTTTTGGCGGGAACGTAGAAAAGTTCACGTCGTTGCATTGTATTATTTGTCAAAACTTGTGCTTTTCCAGTGTTAATGTTTAAGATTGGTGGCGTTTTACACATTAAGTGCTGAATTACGGTACATTTTGGAGTTCGCGTGAGGCGTTAGCGTTAGTGGTTGGTATCTTTGCTAGTCCCCCTGGACGCTGACTATGACTGGGACTTGACTGTACGTGAAGTATTCTATAAGAACCAAAATATAAGAAGAAAAAATAATCAAGATTCGGCCAAAAAGACTTTGAATCCAGGTTGGTTAACCCAAAAACAAAAAAAAAGAAAATTAATAAGTGGCCGATATTACGGAAGAGTGCCTCTCTGATTGCAATGTTTTACAGTAGGCGTGAGGCGTATTTATCGTCACAGGTAAAAGTCACTGTTAAAAGAAAGTCACAGCGACAAAATACCTACGGGAGCAGCGACACTGTGACTTGTGCGCGAGTCTATGAGAGCGTGCTAAAGTAATAGGTGCATCCTTTTCTAACGAAGGCGTCTGTAGCGTGCCAGAGAGGGACAAAGCTAGTATTTTTTCACAGGAGCTGTGACAGCGACATGTTTTGCCAGTCAATTCGAAAGTAATAGGTGCATCCTTTTTCCACATAGGCGTCAGAGAAAGATACACCTATTATATATCTTCGTCCTGTAAACGTGACTTGTGCCGCGAGTAAAAAATACTCGAAATATTAATTCACAGGTATTTGTCACAGGTATGGCTGAGTCACAGTCACAAAGTCACCTAGTATCTCGATTTACCTAGTACGACCCACCTCTACTTTACAGTTTACTCCATTTGTAATTATCTTCACGGCAAGAAACAACAGTCAGTGTCACTGGTGACAATCTGACTGATTTATTGTCAGTGTCATACATAATTGTCAAGGGTGAAGAAGGAAAGGAAATTCTACCTAATCTGTGAGAAGTGTTGCCATATATACAGATTTATTTGTACTAGTACAGATTTTAGGATACCAATACAAATGACAGATCTAACCCTACTTTTATACAGATTTTTTAATTTGAAGATTTTTAAATTATTCGAATATTTCTCTTATTTTTAAACTATGTAAGTAGGTACTCGCTTTAGTTTTGCTCGTTGATAAAAAAATCTGTATAAAAGTAGGGTTAAATCTTAACCCTACTTTTATACAGATTTTTTGATTTGAAGATTTTTAAACATTTCGAATATTTCTCTTATTTTTAAACTAACACATTACCATACCTACGTCATTTCAAAGCCCACAGTTTCATCAAATGACAGCTAATAGGTACTTACATGATGATTCTACCCTGTGATTTCAAACACAATACCTTAATTCCTCTACATTACCTGCCTGCTTTTAGTTAAGGAGTTCCTAACTTCCCAATTGGGTAGGTGTAGGTGAGCACTGATAGGTTCATCAAGCTCTTTTTATACGAATATACAAAAAAAATCCTCTAACAACAGTATGCTGTCATCGACTGAATAATTTTTGCAAGTGTTTTATCAAGTATGTACCTACTCTATCATCTGAATATGAGACCTAGAAGTTGATAGGATGGAAAAAAAAATCAATAATCAGTGCATAAACAATGCAATGGACAAGATTTCATACGGATTTTGGTTTGTTGATCTCGTACAGATTTATACAGATTTCTAGACTTTTCAGTACAGATTCTTAAATTTGGGAGGTGGCAACACTGTCTGTGAGGAAGTTTTATAAAATTGTGGTGGAAAAGTGGAAATTCATGTGTTTTACGCTCGTAGAAAAGCTGTAAAATGGATTTCTACTTGGATATTTTCCATTAACGTCGTCGTGGAAGTAGCGCAGTGTTTTAGTTCTTGATCTTATTCTAAACTATGACAGAGAAAGAAGACGATACCAAAAAACCTGAAAATGAAACGTTAGATGACGAAGCTCTTGAAAAGTGAGTGTTTAGAATTTGTTTATCAGTATCTTTATTCAACTGTTTTATTAACCACATAAAATAATACTTATAGATTAGCCGTAGAAGAACTAATGCGGGAAGCAGTTCAAGGCGCTGCAAGAGCAGAAATAGTCGGTCCATCGGGTTGGATAAAATCATCCCAACACAAAGCCAATAAACGTTTCCTCGTTAACACAATACGAAATGCTGTGAACTCCAACAAGTATCACTACTCACGAGAGCAACGATCTTCGAGCAGGCGATCGCCGAAACGCGAGCGCCATCCAGAACCTACTATCAAAAAAGAGAGAAGCAAAAGAAAATACTAAAATGGCAAGCTACACTGTAACAGAGGTCTTAAAAAATATTTTTAATCCTGAAGATCCTACTGGGAAACTTTCAGATAAAATACCACTTATTCATAAGGAAATAGAATTGCGTAAGAGTGAATTGAAAATATTTTTAAATACTAGTGATTATGATATACAAAATATAATTAGTGAGAGTGAAGAGCTGTGCTCTGAAAGTAAGCTATTAGTTGACCACTTGGGAAATTGTAAGAAAGAGATAGAGGAAGAGACAATGGCTGAAATAGTAAAGTCCATTGAGAATTATGATAGCCTATCTCAGGAATTCAAACGCGTTTTGTTTGCTGCTAATTTGGTTGGTAATGTGGTTCAATGTGGGAAATATGTAAAGGAATATGATGCGGGGCGAGAGGTACACTCCTACACACGATCTATAGATGCAGTGTATGATTTGGTGCAATTTATAGAGCTGCCTACAGAAGGGCTTGAATACCTTGAAATTGCATCAAAAACAAAAGGCATAGCCCAACTTATTTTGGACAACCTGGTCCACGAACTGTTGGTGGAATGGGGTAGACTGTTAAACTGGACAATCAAACCATCATCTCGCAAGACAATAGTAATGCTAACAATAAAACTAGATGGTTCATCATTCTGTAATGATATACTAAACGCACTAGCTGTATCCAAAAAGCTGACTGAAAAGATCTCCGAGTTCACCCAGTTCCTGTACAAGGATGTTCTCATGCCCATCCTCCACAATGATTGCACCATAATTATAGAGCCAGATCAGTTTGCATCGTTAACAATAGTACATGGTCAAAGTAGTAAACCTACGTATCTTAACGTGATATCAAACTACAAACTTATATTCCAATTCCTAAATAAAAGACTGAGCACAGGTTATAAAACCAGTTCTAACATCACGCTGATGAGAATGCTTGGTACACAATTGAGCGATGAGTTTGCGGATAAATTAATGGATGATTGCTTTATAAATACAATACCGAATAACATTATTGATCTACAAAGATATGATAGTGTAACCAAGCAGATAGAAGAATTTCAACGTTTTCTAGTCAGTATCGAATTCTTTCCTCCTGACAACAGTATATCAATATTGAAATATGTTGAAAATATTGATAACCTATTTGCGAGTACCGCCAGCAAGCATTTATTGGAGGATGCTAGAAACATAATGTTAAAAGATCTTAGTATTACAATGTCGATTGGAGTGGAGAGTATTCCAAAAGAGGAATGTTCTAGCCCAAATGGTGATGAGGAAGAAGCATTGAACATCTTAGACAAGACTATTCCGAACAGCTTATTCTACTTTCCGAGGTGTATGATATCAAAGTCTGCCCAAGAACTACTTGATCTAGTTCATATCATGATGGAGCAAGCCGTGCAGTGTCCTGATGCGGTGTGCAAAAAGCTGTATTGCACCACCAGACTTACCTTTGAGTTGTATGATGCAGTGGTGCCCTACCACCATGAGAACTATTTGCAAACAATACCTCAATATGTTGGTAAGTTCAAAAGATGCTAAAATAAACCATTCTACTTCTTACTACTCATTTAATACTATTTAATTGTTTGTGTTCTAGTTATAGCTATAAATACTTAAACACAACAAACAGAATAATTCAACTTTATTTCCACAACAGGTTTTGTCCAAAGTGTTCAATTATTATAATTTAAGTTATCTGTAAGAATACTAAATGGACCTGCTGTTTTGTCCCACAGGTTTTATGGGATAAAACTTAAACCCAGAAATAAATTAATAGATAACAAATCCAATCATTACATACATAGATCCTGGACCCTAAAGCTTCAACCACACCGGCGCGTTAAGTGGCGTCAGTGAAGCCGGCCATTCGGTATCCATCACTGCTCATGTTCGGAGATGGTCGCGCGATGGGTGCAGAATAGTTTCGTGTCACTGATGCTGCCACTTCGCACATTCGCTGGTGTGGCCGAATCCAAACTAGATTTCACAGAAAGTATTGATCCTGTTTAAAACTACATCTTGTATTTTCCAGCACTGTTCCACAACAACTGTATGTACCTTGCTCACAACATGCAAACATTCGGCGACAAATGGCTGTCTCTAATGGAGGGCAGAGAAGTGAATTATCCTATAAGTTTTGTGGACCTCGTTCAGAAGCTCCGAGACCTCGGATACAAGCACCTCACTATTCACATGCAGCAGCAAAGGAAGCAGATCTTGGATAATATACGATCTTCTGGTAAGAAAATTATAATAGGAACTCGGTAACTATCATAAAGAAATTTTTTGCTAAAAATATTGAAATATTTTTCAGACCTTAATTGCATTGTAGTGAAAGACGTGTTGGGCGATAATGCCGAGGCGGCCATAAGGCAGTGTCTCCGACAGCTGCATATACTCAAGAATGTCTGGATTGGTGTGTTCCCATCAAATGTTTTTACCAGGTATGTTGAACATGAATAGGCTGAGACATAAATTAATAACCAAATATTTTAAAATTTAAAACCTTCCGAAATGTATTCCAAAAAAGGTCCATTAAATAGTGGTAGATTACAAAATAATTAATAGTACAAGTACAATATTATTGTGGTGACAATTCTGTTGTGTAAAATTCTTAGTTAAATAAACAGCTTTTGACAGCTCTAAAATATTTCTGTCTCTTTCATATAGGTTGAAATGACAAAGACCACAATAGTCTTAGGATTAACAAAATATGTATGTTCAGAATTTGGTGCAGCAAAATTGCCATCAGATACTTATCAATGTTTGAATAATATGGTATACATTAACTAGTTTTTTTTTGTAATAGGATAGAATACTATTTTTGAGCATTACAATTCAGCAGGTAATTGATGATCAGCTATTTTAAATGATAAGATTACTTTTATAGACCACTTAAATTATAAAAATGTTTTTTCGCAGTCTCATGGCAACCCTAGTGAACATGCTGGTGGAGGAGCTAATCCACCGAGTGTGCACCGTGGAGGATATCTCCATGGAAATGGCCGCTCAGCTCTCGGACATGTATTCACTGGTGCTGCAGAAGGCACCTCAGCTGTTCCATGCGGTGGATGCCAAAAACCAGACTGGACGTCTATCGCAGAACTCCATTTGGGTGGGTACATAAATAATAATAATAAATGTGTGGGCATTTCACAAAGCGCCATCTAGCCCCAAACTAAGGAAAGCTTGTACTACCAACTGAGATATCAGTTCATCATTTTATTTAACTAAGCTATAACAAATTCATCTTAAAAATATATTATTATAGGCTTATTTTAGCATTATTAAAAGTTAAAATCGGCTTACTCGTTTGTAGTATAACGGCTCCTAAAATCGCAAGTTGCAAATTATTTTTACCATTAAATTCTGTATACTTATCTCTGTAGGATGCTTGATCTTCGTACTGTTACTCTCTATTTACAATTGATTTGACTAATTATTTTCCTGTTTCAGTCATCAGAAGAAATGCAAAAACATGTGAAGTCTTGGATCAAGCTGCAAGAACTAATCTTCATCTTACGGGGCTCCCTGAAAGACATTGAGAATCATTGGAATGACGGCACCGGCCCTCTGGCTGTGCACTTCCGAACCGAAGAATTGCGAAGCCTGATTAAAGCCCTATTCCAAAACACGCAGATTCGTGCCAATTTACTCTCCAAAATAAAGTAATCCTCTATTTGTTCATAATTCATAACATTACAGTCACTGTTATTATACTTATCTGGTAATATTTGTGGTAAAATTGGTAATAAATGTTTTTCGTGATATAATTATGTAGCATGATTTTTTGATATAATAAATTATTTTTGAACCAGTTTTGGTGTGGTGTTGTGCTAAGACTGGACTGAAATGTGAGAATCGAATTGTAATTTTATTTTTATTGCAAGGACCCCTGTCCAGGGATTATGTGGTGGCAGGGCAGGCACGGATCTTTGATTTTCCTTTGATCAGTTTTGTTTTCTATTCAGAGAACTAGCTCATTTTCCGCGAGATGGAAAGACCCCTAGTCCCCACGGCGGGAATCCTATTTGCAAGAGCAGTGGTGAATGCTCTGACCACTCCTCTCGCAATAAAGTTTCTAATCTAACAGTAATAAAATTGGAAGCAAGTGTCATACATTAGTTATGTGTTTATAAGTTGACTTCTATGGGTAACGCATGCTACAAAATCTCTTCTGGCTAAATACGTTAATCGCATTAGTCAACCATGAAAAAAAGAATAACAGCTGTTCACTGTCAAGTCATATAGCAAAGTTCTCTGTGGTTAAGTCAATGTCAATGTCAAATTAATTTATTATGTCGCCGATTGTAATTTGTAACCACTAAAAATTAAAATTTTTGTATTTAATTTAATATTCAAAAATACAATCACAGAGTACATTGGTAACAACAATACAATGGACTAATCTTGGATTCTTGAACTTGTATAAAATGAATGCTGTAAAAATGTTGCTGCACCGAAGGTCGCCTTATATTGTTATTAATCGCGCTTACGCTACGATGAAGAAGAAAATACCCGATCCAGACGAAGAGGAACAATTACCAAGTAAATATTCCAACAAATCCATTTTAAAATAATCGCAGACATACAGCTATAATGGTCTAAAGGTGAATGATGAATTTGGAAATGAAAACTTCTTCCCAGGATAATTCCAAAAAGCTGATGATTTTTCATCTCATTCCAGTTTTCAAATATCCAATAAGCAAAAGCTCCGATAGACGGGTGTATGTTTGGGGTTTGGCAGAGACTGGCGCGCTCGGAATCCACCAACCGCGTGGAAAGAGAGGCAAGAAGGCATATAACCACAACTTTACTCTGGCCTGGCATCCTATGAGGTCTAGCTTTGCAGAGAGATTTGATGTAAGCTTGCAGAAGATGTGCAGCCATTTAATTGCTATGATTTTAATATTTTTATAACTGAAAGCTCTATAAAAATATCATGTTATTGATATTTAAGGTGACCCAAGTGGCATGCGGCTATGGATTCACAGTGACATCAATCAAAACAAGTGAGCAGCACAAAGTATTTGGCACAGGCATCAACACAGACTCCCAGATTGGCTACCATGCTCCAAGGATGGGTCATCCACTAGAGCTGCTGCTTAGTCCTGCACCCATCTACATCCCCTACAAAAGCTTGGAGACAAAGGTTATAAAAGGCACATATTTTGTTTTTGTCTTAATTCAAGCTGATTAAGCTACTCTGGATTCAATAGAGATGTTATAATTAAAAAAATATTAAAATTTTGAAGGTAATTGGTGTTGATGCTGGAAGGGCTCATACAGTGATACTGACTGACAATGAAGGTGCGTTTACCCTGGGAAACAATGCATATGGACAATGTGGACGGAGGATCAACCCCAATGAGGAATACAAGGGCAGCATGGTTTCACACAATATTAAAAAGTTAGGAAAAGAAAATATCACAGAGGTGTGTTGCGGACAAGATCATACGTAAGTAATCTTTGACTGGCTATTGGCTAGTGCATTTAATTGCATTCTACCAAGTCTAGAGTTCCATCATAAAACAAATATCAAATTAATGTTTCAGTCTATTTGTAACAGAATCAGGCAAGGTGTATGCATGTGGATGGGGTGCAGATGGACAAACTGGGCTTGGTACTTATGAGAATCAGGCAATACCAGCTTTGGTGAAAGGGGACATTACTAGTGAGAAAATAGTGAAGTTAGCTTCCACTGGCGACTGTGTCCTAGCTTTAAATGGTGAGCAAATATGTGTAGACAACCTCATGATATTAATAATTATGTAAACAACAATGTTAGTTTAACCATTTTATTTGCAGATAAAGGTGAGCTCTTTGGGTGGGGTAACTCAGAGTATGGACAGGTTCCAATGGCAACACCACATCAGCAAGTGAATATGTCCTATGCTCTTGTGAATCTCACTAAAGGCCTGGGAGAAATTGTTGATGTTGCAAGTGGAGGATCTTTCTGCTTAATTGTCAATGGTAATAAGTTAATTTGACCTACCTACCTATATTTCAAAATATTAATTAAACTGAGTTGTATTAAAATTTGCTGTGTTTTTCAGATCAAGGTGATGTTTTTGTATGGGGATATGGACTACTAGGTCTAGGTCCCAATGTGCAGCATTGTGGTAAACCAAAGCTGATCCCACCAGCATTATTTGGAAGGAATGAATTTAATCCAGAGTGTACAGTTAAAAAAGTATCCTGTGGTATTTCTCATTTAGCGGCTGTAACAAATGGTGGAGATTTGTATATGTGGGGAAGAAACAGGCACGGTTGTCTTGGATTAGGACATGCCAAAGACCAACACTTTCCATTGAGGGTTTCCATTGGGGCCCATGTCTTACAAGTGAAGTGTAGTGTAGATCATTCAGTTGCAATATGTAAGCCATTCATGTACTCTTAATGTGAATTATTAAGTTTCTCCTAAGACTGTTAAATAATAGTGAAATTAAAATATAATCATAGTTTTCCAAATTACATTATTTTTGTAACCAACCTTATTATATTAGATACATGATTGATTATAAATAATACATATTAGGACATCACCCAGAATGTTTTTTTTTATTGAAGTTGTACACTGTATTTTATCATACATTTTTACAGCAACAAATTACTATAATATAGAAAGAGGCTATAACTTTATAAACTGGGTGCTTCATATACAATGGAAATAGATGATACTTTAAATGTAAATTAGTGTCATAGACATAAAAAGGGATTAACATTATTTTACTAAATGAAGTGACACAAATCTAGAAAAATACTACTATAGATGATTTGTTTTTAATTATTAAAAGGAAAGGTTTTAACTTACACTAAAAACCATCCCAATCAATACCACATTTAATTTTTGATTATCTCGAGTAGATAATCAAAGCATTAACTATTGCTTGCACTCATCATGAAATGGTTCAAGGGTACGGAAATCACGCCATGCTGGAGGCAGCAGTGAAGTATGATGAAGATGGCATCCACAACGCTTACAAGGCTCACTGAAAAGGTTTGCGTAACTATGCAACCAAGTCATGAAAGACCGAACTGCTAGCTCTGGTAATGTAGGCGAATAAAAATGCAACATAGCTGCATGAGCATTTTCAGTTACTTTTCTAAACACATGGTGCCAGGACTCTGTCCAGAGGTCTAATGTCTCTCCGTAACCTTTTACCATGACCCATTCCATCAGCAAACCTTTGAAAGCTACAACAGCTTTCAAGACATGGCTAAGATTGATTTGGACTACAGCATTACTTGCAAATGGTCGTGATATTGTGATTTTCATATCATTATATGATCTGTCAATGTTGTTTATGACTGTGTCTACTTGGAGAGGAGCAACATTGTGATTGCTTTGTAGTTTTCCGCGTCTCTTAGTGCTGCCAGAGTTTATGTATGACCTCTTCAGTGAGTTCTGGCTCAGTAGTGTATGTGCAAAGGAACTGTATTCGTGAATTTTATCTGTCCATTTGTAACTGTTCACTAGTTGCGTGTATAGAGCCTGCCGGTCTGACGTAGTCTCTTGACTGAGGTATGTTGTGTTTCCAAGATTGAATGGAGCAGTGGGTATCGGCAAACTGTTTGTCGTTTGTTCCAAGTCTCGCAGATTGATATTTACATTGTTCAGCAGCTCTTGAAGTTCTAACAGGAACTTGTCTTTACCGTCTTCACCGTGGTCTGCTCGTAAGCCGTTCGAAAGTGTTTCGAAGACATGACTAACGCTCGATCGCAGCGTCCTGAGAGAGGTTAGTGCTGAATTCAATTGATCAACGTTGATTGTTTGATTCATTATAGACTACTGATGGTCAGTCAGAAACAGAAAACTAACTGAAAACAGTGTTTAACTGAATACAGACGTAGCTCTAAATAAATAACACATAGTCACATACATACAATACAACAGTTATATTTTTTTTTATGACAAACATTTTCAATCAGGGTGTCTGTCAATGTCAACCAACTACTATCATCTGTTTGTACCATCAACATAGAATCATATGGACGGCGGACATTTACAAAATGCCTGTCCATTTTCTGTTGGTGTGAGTATTTAAATATGCATTAGTATGCGTGAGTAGGGAGGTGACCCCTATTACACAATATATCGATATGTAATAAACCTAACCAAACAGTGCTGCAGAATTTCGAAACTTTTTAGTTTTAATACAATAAAGAAAATTAGATATTTGTAAAACCAGAAGACGCAGCTTAGGCCGGCCCCCCAAGTGGGGGGCCGGTGAACCGACGATCTGGTGAAAACCACGGGGAGCTGATGGATGCAGGAGGCGAGTGGCCGCTCGAGGCGGCACTCTATGGGGAAGGCCTATGTTCAGCAGTTGACGTCTTCGGGCTGTTAATGATGATGATAATGATGATGATGACCCTAGTAAAAGTATATTGAAACATTATATGAAATAACGTTTGCAAGTAACATTTTTATATGTGTGTTGCCAGTGATGATTTATGGAACTGAGACGTGGTCTCTAACTGTTGACCTCATTACTAAGCTCAAAGTCGCGCAACGAGCTATGGAGAGAGCAATGCTCGGTGTTTCCCTGCGAGATAAGATCCGAAATGAGGAGATCCGCAGAAGAACTAAAGTGACCGATGTGGCTCTTAGGATTAACAAGTTGAAATGGCAATGGGCAGGCCACATCGCTCGTAGAGCTGACAACCGATGGGAAGAAAGGTTTTTGCAATCGCATGGTAATTATACGGTGGAAAAAACGTATATTCTTAATATGAAATGCATATTTACTTCGAAACTTCGATGTTTAACATAAAAATAGCCAGTAAACTTTAACGTATAAAATGATGATTCTGGTTTTCCTTCGACTCCTCGGGTTACTCTTGATGCACAAAACACAGCACAACACGACACAATTTCACTATTGATACAATATTTAGCCCTAATAACAATATAATCACTAAATTTTCACGTTTTATGCTCTCGCATTTAATTTCATGACACACCAAACTGTCAGAACATGACACGCGGTGTCGGTAAGGCGACGTTGCCGTACCGACATTCGCTTTCTCGCATACTCTATGCGACGATTCGTGTATTAGACAGAGATACAAGACAGTATGTTTACACGAAGGATGCGGAGCGGCAACGCCGCATTGACAGATTTTGGCTCTCTCCATAGACCTCCATGTATAAAATGATGATTCTGGTTTTCCTTCGACTCCTCGGGTTACTCTTGATGCACAAAACACAGCACAACACGACACAATGTCACTATTGACACAATATTTAGCCCTAATAACAATATAATCACTAAATTTTCACGTTTTATGCTCTCGCATTTAATTTCTTGACACACCAAACTGTCAGAACATGACACGCGGTGCGAGGTAAGGCGACGTTGCCGTACCGACAGTCGCTTTCTCGCATACTCTATGCGACGATTCGTGTATTAGACAGAGATACAAGATAGTATGTTTACACGAAGGATGCGGAGCGGCAACGCCGCATTGGCAGATTTTGGCTCTCTCCATAGACCTCCATGGTTTGTACAGAGATGGATCACAGATTAGAGACAAAAAATTACGTTCCATTTTATACTTTATCCACTTTTATTTCATGAAATTATGTTTTTCGGCTACTCGTCAATAGATGTCGCTACTTAACTTAATACTTTACCCTTTGCTCCTCTTTGCTCACATCTCACATCACACTTTTTGTTCACTTGGTAAACTTTTGAATTCGAAGTTTATGTTCGTTTGATGATGCCCGCAAAAATTATACAATACAAAAATACTTTATTAACCAAGGGTTGAAGCTGGAGTTGAAAAATACTTTATTGTACACAAAAACATAGCAATGCACAAGGACAAAGAATGGTTGCTGTTTCTTTCAGTTTACTTTTGCATCGACAGGAATAAAACAATAATATAATCACGATTGGTGTTGTTACAATTAACCGAAAACCATACAACAATGAAATTAGATAATTACGATGTATTTTAAATAGGTATAGGTAGGTAATAGATGTAGGTATAGAGGTATCTAAGTAGGTACATAATATATCATGATAATAAATACTGTGTTCTAGTATTTGTGTGCATTAAATTCGTGCGTGGTATTAGTGTAAGTAGTTTTGTGGTTGCTACCACGTTGCTACGTTCGGTAAGACCAAGAACTCTAACTGATTTTACCTAAGTACCTATACGTTTTCATCAATGCACGTTCACGAGCTAAATAGAGTACTTGACTCTTGTTGATTCTTGAACTGATTTCCATTTAAGCGATTAATTACCTGTCTAAGTACTCGAAGAAAGTAATCTATATAGCATAAACTCTATAAATCAAACAAAATAGGTACAAGTTTTACGAATCAACATGCATTTATTTACAGAACATAAGTAAGGCTGAGTTGCATCATAATCACAGTTAAAGTTACGTGACAGATATTTGACATTAGCCCGCCCGGCGAAGCGTGTATGGTTACAGTTAGCAGTTAAAGTAAGCTGGTGCAACCCACCCTAAGAGTAGGTATCACCGAGTCTACAAAGTCTTATTTAAGTTCGTAAGATATTTTTATGTGGTAGGTATACTTGAAAGTTGCACTTTCTAAGGTTGGCAAATAGGTAGGTACCTATAAATCTCACAAATCTGTCGCGATCTATGAATTAAAGAATTAATGGAGCCCTTTGGAAGAATGGAAGAACTTTGAGTTAGATATAGAAGTTTTAGTCAAAGCCTAAGAAGTGCGTGCTCCGACAGTCCAGTCCGGAGTTACCGTGTCTATCATTCCAGGCCAAGCCATGAACCTACTACCCTAAGTCCGTGGTCCAGGTTAAGAAAATCGCCCTGGTTTGATCGGTCATCGCCACAGAATAATAGAAAAAATATTAAGATTTTGGGTGTGTCATTGATCAATTTGTCAGTGGTTTTTGTGCTGTGTCTCTTTCACGCCATAACGGCTGAGCTTAGATCGGCTGCGCTTATTGGTCTTACGCAGTAAATTATATCATCATCATCATCAAAACAGGGTGAAAACGTTCACTGCTGAACATAGGCCTCCCAGGGAGTGCCACTTTGAGCGTCTGCTCGCCTCCTGCATCCATCGGCTCCCTGTGGCTTTCACCAGATCGTCGGTCCACCTAGTGGGAGGCCTACGCTGCGTCTTCTGATTCGTGGTCGCCACTCAAGATCCTTTCTTCCTGATCGGATGTCAGTTCTACGAGCGATGTGGCCTGCCCATTGCCTATGAGCTATATCGGTCACTTTAATTCTCCTGCGGATCTCATTTCGGATCTTATCTCGCAGGGAAACACCGAGTAAAATATTCAATACACAATTGCTTTATTACCGGGATCACCATATATTTTCATCCCAAAAAATTGGCTTTCTACAGGAAAACGGGTAAGTCGCAGATAAAACGACGGGGCACTTATATAGGCGCTAAATACAACGTGTCTTTGGCGACAGAGATGAACCTGTATTAGAAGTGAAGGGAGTATTTACGCCAAGCATTTGGCCGAACCCTTGCTCTAAAATTTTATCATAAAGGACGTGCGGGCATCAACCCCTTATTTGCGCAGTCGTCATTTTATTTGTATTGGGAGTCGTTGGGCTCGTTCTCTGCTTTACCCACGTTATTTGACAATTTATTCACTTGTTTGTATATTTTTGAAGCCGCTTAGGTGGCTTGATGCTATGGGAGGCTATTCAGGGTTCCGTGGTTCTGATAAAGAGGTATAGGTTACGAAGTAACATATTCAGTAATCGTGGTACAGGTAAGATCGTTTAGTGTAGTCGTCTGTTACCTAAGTCATATCATCTTCAGGCAAAAGATTTTCACTGCTGGACCAGGCCTCCCCAATAAATCTCTGATCCTCTGATCCATGGTAGTATTTTGATGTAGCAAGGAGAATGCTGCTGCTATTATCTGTGAATATTCCCTTAGCTGGTTCTCATGGCACCCGCGGGAAGACTTACACCACCGGTATAATTGGTGTCCTACACGGTGAAGTGCTCAGTCCACGGTCAAATCACACAGGACATCGAGAATTCTATACGTACCTACCTAAAATTACGACTAGGTAAGTATACTAATAAAATTATTGAAGGTACTATTTCAAGGTTAAGTACTATTACAAGATCAAACTTTTGTTAAGCATTCCAAAAATTTTTATAAGTATACAAAGAAAGGACGCCATTATCAATTCCTGCATTTGCTTAACAAACTTCACAATTCTTTCATTATCATCATCACCACCAACAGCCTGAAGACATCCACTGCTGAACATAGGCCTTCCCCAGAGCGCTGCCTTGACCAGCTGCTTGCCTCCTGCATCCATCGGCTCCCCTCGGCTTTTTCCAAATCGTCGGTCTGGGGTCCGGCCTCACAATTCAATTCGCTGCACAATTCTTTAAATCTACGGAATCCTACAAAATCTTAATCTGAAACACACTCACCTGGAAATGGTACACGAAGGCGTTAGAAGGAACAGCCGTCGCTGTTGAAATATTGATGTGGAGGAATGCGAAGGTCAATCCGAATGGTCCTCATACTTGTGTCTACTTGTTGCGCTGCTTGTTGGGCGGAAACATGTCTCCGGCGGTCGGGCCTAGCCAGCAAGGTTTTATGTTTATGGAGCTCATATTTATGGCACGTAATACTTAGGTGTGAACAAGGGTAGCAACCTATGTTACTATTCACTAGGCATTGAAAACACCCGGCTAAGTGCGAGTCGGACTCGCGCACGAAGGGCCCGTACCATTATCTATAAAGACGAGCAAAAAATATCGTTTGTTGTATGCCGCCCTTGAATATTAATTTTATTCTGGTTTTTTAGTATTTGCTGTTATAGCGGCAACAGAAATACATCATCTGTGAAAATGTCTCCTGTCCGGGTTACAGACAGACGGATGGATAGCAGAGCCTTAGTAATAGGGTCCGTTTTACCCTTTGGAAACGGGACCCTAAAAAAATGTATAAAATCTTTTTCGTTCAAACATAATATCATCAGCAGCCTTGAGACATCTACTATTGAACACAGCTCTCCCCGCACCGTTTTGATCTGTCTGCTTTTTATAATTGTTCACTTTCCGTATTGATTTCGCGCAAAAGACCTGGCATCCCTAAGATGCCAGGCAACTTAGTAGTTTTTTAACTAGCAACCCCCTTCTTCTTGTCGTTTTCGCCGCCGCCATCAAGGGCGGATAGTTTTTCGTGAAATTATTAATTTTCGTGCTATAATAGCAGTTTGTCGAGGGCGAAGCCCTATTTGTTGTCTTTATCACTTATCAAACGATCGCGAGTATAAATTACCACCTAAATACACTATTTCGAGACTGTGTGAACACCGGCCGGCGTACGCGCTTGACTGGTCAGGTAACCCAAGCTAAGTCCGCGATAAGTGATCGAACCAAAGTTTAGTGGAAGGTACCGAAACTCCAGTCCAAATCCGCCACAGCGGATTTCCTGGTGAGTTGCACAGTCTTCTACTTAGATTCTTTTTGTTCACCCAATTTTAATCGTCGCATACAGTCCACAAAAATCGAAGAATAGATGATAAAATAACAGCTTAATCATACAATAATACATCATGATATTTAAGTTATGCAAGGTTACAGGTTATACTTACAAACTCCCTAGGTAAATTGCCAAAGACTTGGTAAACTTAGAGCTATAAAGATATTTTAGTCCTCAAAATTTACACGTGTGGTTTAACACTTAAAAAATCATTCCCATAAACTTTGAGCTGTAAAAATAAATCACGAGATTTTGATAATATTCCGCCAAACGAAAGAAACTATAGTCAAGTCGATCGTGACGGATTCAGTATCTCTTCACAGGGGTCTAAAACCGCTTACTACAGTCTGCCCCAAACTTAATGGCGGCTGTGAAGACGGTGCGAAACGCTACGCAGTAGCAAAAATGAGATATGCGCAGGAAGAGGTAAGCAGTGTGCGACCTGCAATGCTCTTCACTGTCGCCATTAAGTTTGGCGTAGACTATACTTTGTGGTTCACAAGAATGTACCTACACAAGTATACAGACTGATTGAACAAGCTCTCATGCCTGAAAAACATTTTTACATTCTCTTACTATACAATGTAGTTCATTTGACGCGACGGCTAACATAATTAAATTAATTCCTCAGCTCAGCGAAATTCTTGTTTAATTTGTATTTTTATTTACAAAGTAACAAAATACGTTCCTCTCCTTTCATTACTCCAATTCATTTGCGACAAGTGTCTTCTTTAAAAGCTAATTATCTGTAAAGTTTTGAAAGTTATGTTTATCTAGAGCGCCCTTGCAGCCGCCCGCCCTCAGCGTCGAGGGCACCGTAATTGCGAAGGTCGACAAACGCACTCGCTTGGAAAATGCCCGCCCTGCCCGCCCTGATTATAATAAAACTACAATGATAACAATATAATGGTGGGTGCGATTGTTATCCCCGTTTTGTACCCGAATTTGAATTTAAAGTAGTCCGAGTTTATGTTTGGTTTGTAATTGTTCTTTATTGTGGGGGACGGTACTTTCGTAGATGCCTAATAAGTTAATTTTATTCAAATTTATTTCTTTTTGTTATATTGTTTCATAAAACAATTGCATGGAGGTGAGATATTTTCTTATACTAGCCTGGCTCCACCTTCAAGTTCTAAGAATCTGCCGTCAATAATCACTTGTAAAAGTTACGGCAGCGAGCCTGTTCCCAATGCAAGCATAACGTGGCTCTGCCTTCTACCTACAGCATGCAAGCATTACTCAGCCTGAATATAAAACTGCACGTTGAGAACTTTTGTAATGTTATTCTACGTAGCACTACGTAGCACGTGCTACAAGAATTCTACGTATCTCTTCGTAGCACTTCGTAGCACCGCTACGAAGCTGCCACGACACGTTTTTGTGTTTAACTCGTCTTTCAAGTGTAGATTATTCTGAGACCCGTAAATAAATCATCAAGGCAGGTGGGTCGCGCACACGTTAATGTTTCAGCGGAGAAATGAGATGTCAAGCCTCGTTGGCGAAGGGCACAGAGATGGCGAGCTCTGTGAGTTGCACCGGCGACCTTGCCGTCGCTGGTTCGGTTTTTCGTAAGCATCGATCGTACTCATTCAACTCGAGAGTAAGTCATAAGTTGGCGATCGGGGATCTATCGAGTGATTACTTTGGGAATGAAGAGGGTGTGAGCGGGGTAGGGCGGGCGGCTCGCTGGTGCCTGGCGGAGGGTGCCAGGCGCGCAGGTGCGCAGGCGGGGGAGGGGGTGCGAGGGAGAGAGGAGGGGGGAAAGGAAGGGGTGCGCGGGGTCGGGACGCGCCCAGTCCCGCGCCGGGCGCCGCTCGGGCCGGCCGCATGTTGTCCGCAAGCCGCATGAGCGCGTCGCCGTGCTAGCGCAGCGTGCGCGGGTGTGGTATGCCCGCGCGCCGCCGTAATGGCCCCCATGCTGGCGGCCTTCGCGCTGCTAGTCTTTTTGCCCGGTGAGTGGCCTCAAACTGAACCCGCGCGGAAGCAACAGGCGTCCGCCGCGCCCCCGCGTTTGTTTACCCCATGGGGATCGATTGATGATGAGAGCTGAGGTGTTGTGAGTGATCGGATCCTGGGACAGCTGAAGGACGCTGGCAACCCTGGACGTTTCATACAAAAGTTGGTCAGGTAAACGCTCAGGCACACGAAGATAGGTAGCGTTGCAAAAGAACGAATTACGGTCGGAATTCATAAAATACGAATCCTCTATTGAAACGTATACACAGAAGCATGCGATGTGGCTCATCCGTTTGGAGCTGGATACGGGGCTATAAAAAGGAAAAAGTCAGGTTTTACGAGGGAATCTGTACGTACTTACCGTAATGGTAATGATTCGGTTACCGAGCCGCGTTGGCCGACGTGGGAATTTTATGGTTCTCGTCTGGCTCCGGATTACTCGGCTTTCAATTCTTTCGCATTTGAATTCTGAGTAGGTATCGGTGTCTGAACTCTTTTATGCCTTCTCTCGATTTGTGTAAATTGAAAGCAATCCGTTGAAGTTATTTAATATTTATGATATGTTTTGTGGTTGGTTTTAGGAACATAAACTACTAAAAAATGACGACTCTTGAATCTTCGAGATATAATATTGTTTGCATATAAAGTACATACGCTTTACGATGCATTGGACTAATTACACTACATTGCAATCAGTTAATAAGTACCTGTTATCCCACTGCCTTTGTCTCGATATAGGTACCTATTAGTCCCCCTCTTCTCTTCCCAACCACTTTACAGAGTAACCATAGCTCATGTGACCATCGATTGACCTTTATCCTACATCCGACAGCACTGTTAATAGATCTTTCCAAATATACCCTGCCGCTTGCCGAGAATTCTATTAGCTCAACAAATTGAATGTTAAGAAATCAATATCAATGTTAGACGTAACAATACCTTCTAAAGATATTTCACATATAAATAGTCTCTCTTTACTCAAAGAGAAACATAGGTTTTTCTTTGTGGGCCGAGGACTGTCTCTTAGCATCACTGCGTATTACAAATACGGGAGCTATTGCTCTAATATAAGACCTTTATTGAACACAGTACAAAATATTAAAAACAGAACAGAAACTAAAGAAAATTGTAGCAAGGGGCGGTTTAATTAATAGTCAATCTAATTAATTCTGTATGGCAAAATCAGGGCATTCTTGGCTGCTGAATAAATAAATAACGCTCATACATAGCTCCTGTACACTAACTAGGATTCCAGGATCCAGGGATCCATTAACTACAAGGACCATGTCCCACAATACCAACAACACTACTGGCAAACATTGGTTACTTTTGAATTGCGATATCATTTTGGTTTAGCCAATATATACTGCCTTTATATTACCACAATTTTGTTTTGACAGACCCACTTATCTATAAAAGAAAGCTCTACATAAAAGCTGAGATACAATCTTTGTACTTGATTATTCGAGCGCAGAGAAATATTTCCTCTGATTACATACCTCATTAGATGGCTGAATGTTCTCTATCGATTGGCTAGAGAGGGGGTAACGGCCACGTATTTCTAGATTGCTTTCACAGTGTGATGTAGCGCCGTTACAATTAATGGTCAGCATTAGCACCCCCTCAGTCATTGCCGTTAAATAGGCTTCATTTACACGATCACAATAGCCAGTCTGCATCAAAGGGCTTGGGCGTTATTGACTAGTGAATAGTTTGACTCGCAATGAAGTTCTTAAAATAAAAAAAAGGCTATAGATTAATTAATTACAATAATTACAACTATGACTAACACTCGTGGTTTAGCTTACGTTACCCCCCGTATTCTTAAACATTTCACCAAAAATCCTTCACTCGACTTCCATTCATCTTTGAGGTTTGAGAAGAATTAACAAGAAAATGTCAAGTTGATTATATATTGTCAATTAAAAATACCGAAAAACAAAAATTATGTTAAGTCGGGTGGAGTCATCTCGTGGGGGGTTAGGGTGGATTTTTTCATTAATAGTTAAGGTAACCAATGGTTTAAAACTAATAAATTAATAAATTACCTTAACTATTATGTAGTGATAAAACCCACTATTAGCATTAGTTAGCGAAAATGAAAAAAAATACGAAAAATCTAAGCTAAACAGGTCTGTAAGAAGTAGAACGCATTTTTTATTATATAGGTACCCTAGGTGCCTCTGTGGTTGCTTACTGTTACATTTTCAGTGACACACTATTCAAATGACGGGCTCCAAATTTAAGTAATTGTGTAGAATATCGCGACACGAGACATGAGACATCCACCACAGAGACCGTTGTCAAACGTACGAGACTAGTTACACCAGATGAATTCCGAAACCGGCACAAGAGTGATTGCTCGATTCTCCCGCAAAGAGATTTATGTACAGGTATTCAGGTTTTCCGTGGCTCGTCTGGGCGGGCGGACGATCTATCATTTTCGTGCCATTACCGTCGCGCCGACTCGGGCTCTACCACCTACTATTGATAGTAGCACATTTATACTTGCCAACGTGGCTACACAATACACAGAAAGCTTATGGGTGGACCAACCTGCCAGTAATATGTTGAAGCTTTGTGGATGGAACATTATTTAGTTTTGTAAAAAGAAATGTGGCCTATACGCTGCGCTGTCATTCTTCAGTTGATCCTCCTACTAATTCTATAGCATATAGCTTACACCATCAAAATGGACCCATTAACTACACTGCTCCAAAGGGGAAACAAATATAGAAAGTGACCCCATTGCAACAATGTGGGATACTTATGAATATGAATATGGAATTTATCGCAAACACAGTCTTTATTTGTACAAAGAAACTTTAAGAAAGATAGCAAAGCACCATAATTATGACGAATGCGCGTTGACAATTTTATTATTAGGACATAACACACACGTTCTAATTGACAAAAAAAAAATGCCAAAACGAGCTTGATAATCAGGCAGTGACGTGTGTAACCACTCCTGTTGTGCTATTGTTGTGATCCATCGTTTTTCGTTCATTACGGATGAGGAAAAGATACGTGTGCTTTTGACTCGGTGTTGCGTGATAAGACTCATCGTGGGAGGTTCATAAATTCAACGGTTGGTTTCTACTGAGACAGATCCCAATTTATTAACCCCTGTCGGTCTTTTGTGGAATTAGAATGATTCTTGTTCTGGCTTAGATATTTGTAAGCTCTCAGATTACAAGTAATAATTAAATACGTTGCAATAGTACATGTTTTTGATTGTAGGAGCCATTGAAAAAGGTTTAGAAAAGTGTAAGTCTTTGGTAAAACAAATAGATTTAGAAGAGTCATAGCCGTCTTATCCGAAGACTTAAGTACTTTAATTCAAATGGAAGACCTAAACCTCAAATAGTTTCAAAGACACTCCATTCGGTGCGGTCCTAAGAAGCTTTGACGTAAGAACATCATAATCTTCACTACTTATTGTTGTAGATCTCAAACTCGGAGGTTGGGATAAGGCGGCATATTGCCGAATCCACCCTCAAAGGGATCATTAAGGGTTGGTTATGCTCAAGTTTATAGTTTTCAATAATCCAAGTGTTTGATACACGCGGGTAGGTATAGATTACGTTAATTGCGTACAGGCCGCAAGCCTACGTGCTACCCGCGCGCGATAATTAAATTAATTAGGGAATGCCATAACATAGCAGAGATACGTAATTTCGAGACATGTACCTACATCGTGCATGCTTTGGAGAATGTTTTATGCGAAATTAATTGAATTTAAAAAAAAACTTGAAGTTTATGAAGTCACGCCATTGCGACTTGCAAGGAGAGTTATCCAATTGGAGTTTTAATCTAAATAGATACCATTTGGAGTAAAACTCTCCTTGGAAATCGCACTCACCTACGAATGGTTCTAATAGTGGACTGTAAAATAATACACGTTCTTTTTGGTTCGTAACGTTTGTCAGACGACTTGCTCGTGTGATTTATTGTTCTTAACTAAACTAAAATTCCTTATTTCTACATCACATACAACAAAGCTTAAACCTAACGGGATCCGCAGCCCCCAACACGTGCATTGGTCACTACGCCCGCGCTCGCGCCCACGCACAAACAATGGCAGCGTCATCTCTCGTCCCGTTCTGGACATTGGACCTCTCGCTCGGGCGGATAAAAAGTTACTCTATGATCGCACTTAACAAATTAATAAGTACTTAAATATGATTTATACATTTGTGTATTTGTGTGTGTGTGTGTATTGTTGTAATTGAGTGACATAACTTAAATACCTAAACCTTTTAATAAAAGCTATTTAACTGAAATAAAATATAAAATTGGGAAAATGGTATTATTATGAGCAAAAACTCTAAATATTCGGTGACTACTTAAAATTTACAAAAAAATATCGATTAAACACCCACAAAGCAAGGAAAAAGTGATATTTTTTATTTAATCAAGCGTGATTTACAGATTAATTTGTAAAAGAAAAATTAGAATCACGAGCGGGGATTCGTGAGAATCACTCAATAGATGGCGCCACCACCCCTGTAAGTTGGTTGTAAAGGTGAAGGAAAAATTCGGACATGAGACCACTTGTCACGGTAGCTTAAGTAAAGCATATCCCAGCTTGAGGGATGGATGGATGAGGGTTCAATCCCCGCTCGCCTTAGAGGATGATGATGAATGATCCGCTGCTGTTTTATTCATAAACGTAACAATCATTATGAAGCCTAACCTAGTTTTGCATTGTACTCGCGCGTCCACGATAAATCCCGTCACGTCACGACGGACAGCGACCGACCGCAGCAAACGACTAACAACAGAAAGCATAAATCTACGTCAATACCAATTAACTTCGGCGTTCGGCCACACTCGATAAAAACAACACTCGTACACGTAGGTACATAATACATAAATCAACGGAATCGGGCCCGATGTGATTTTATGCAGCTAATTTGTGGTTCCGCTACTCTGTGCACTGTTCGGTGTTCGCATTGTGGTATTAGAGTTATTATAATCCAAAGGTAAAATGTAAATTGGATTGCCACTGGGGGTTAGGAATGAATTACAGATATTGCAAATGTTCGACGCTAATGTTAAATTTCATGCAGCTTGTGGATTTCTCGTGCATTCGTTGATGTTTAAACTGGTTTTGGTATTCGTAGACTCCCCTCGTACACGCTATAGGTACAGTCTGTCATTTGTGAAGCTACATGAACACTAATTTAGTATATTATTTTCGTTAATACTTCCTTTAGGTGTTTGCTTCAGACGGTACAACTTCATCTTTACTTCTTAAATATTCTTTATTTAGTATCAGTAAATGTCATAGATCTAAAATATTTTTGTCGTCTACAGTAAATAGGTAAATAAACACACAAATGCAGTTGATCCGTTCCACAAAATTTGACAAAATTGCAGGTAGTATTCCTTTCCATGTATAAGTTATAGTGCGTAATATCACTGGTGACATGTGCACTGTGCCCCAGTGGATCGAATACCAAGCAGAACTTTGGTTGCATGTTAGTAGAACCGTAGCTCTGACTTCTCACTGGCTTGTGTAATATTCGTTTACTTCTGGAAATTGATAGAAAAGTTGGAGTGATAAATTAGATCAGTTCAAGTTAAACTCAAAAATACTGAACGCTCCTTGGTTGAAGACAGCCGATGATCAACAGACAACCAATAAGCGGTCCGTTTTTTTAAGTTGACATAATAAACTTTACGAGAAACCGGTATTAACACATTCGCAACTCAAGTTGCACTTAGCACAAGTTGGGTTAGGTGTGAGTTGGTTTGTAATGTTGGTACTACAAGGAGACAAATTGTCCCGTCTCAACACTCGACTCGTGTCACTGGGCACATGTAACATTGTTAACGTCACAAAGCAGGGACTGCCACGAGGCGAGATAGTTCACTTAGTTGACACTTGCTGAATAGTGAATACACGAGATCTCGCTTTTGTGTTATTTCGCTGAATTCGTAAATTCATATGAGACCCACTGTACCATTATATCATTATGCACTGGCATGATACCTACTTATAGCATATATCGGGAACCCCATTATCATAAACACGAGTATGTTTGCTTTGTTCCATTGTCACGCAGAAACAGAAAAGAATAAACGTACATTTTTGCAGTCAGGTTGACATAAGCTTAATTAGTAGGTTTGTACTTTTCTAGGCAAAACTTTAGGGTGTAGCTCGTAGAGATAGGTTGAGGGAAAGAAATTCTTCCTCTGTGGCGCTGCTAGTGCCTATTATATTATTCTAAATTTTTTTTACTAATTTTTAGAATACTAAACGTCTGTAAAACAACATTGTAGAATGTAAATAAACAATTAAAGTTGAAATATTTGCATTGCGTTAGGTACAATACAGTTTTGGCGTAAACATTTTTTAAAGTTGCAAGTGTAATTAATAATTAACTTACGCGGTCACAACATTCCGACACCATTATTATTAGATTCCATATATTACAGCGCCCAGAATACTCACAGATCATCCCAACTTGTCTTGTCGTGCGAGTTATTTCCTCTGCTGTCAGCTCATATGTTATTCCACGGGCGTTATTCTTTTTTGGAACCATTCTTTATATTATTTCGTATTATTGTAGGAAAGTATAGCAGAGTTGCAAATTGTGCTGATATTGTGTCGAGTATGGAATATCAGCAGACGTCTCACGTTCTTGCTTATTGAGTCAAAGTGAATGCGTTGCTTTATTTATTGTACAAATAAATTGGCAGAAGCAAGCAAGTAAGCATACAATGGGGTAATTTAAATGAGCTGTTTGGCAAGAGATTAAACTATAGCTTGGTGTCAAGTTTTTAGCAGTATAACATGTACCAACCATCAAGCTCTGAATGTTTTTATATTATTTACGTGTTTGTAAAAATTTTGAAATTATGTAAATGCATAACTTGGAGAGCCTGTCATTTACCTGATGTTAAGTGTCACGTCCAACAATAACAGTGCAATTTAAAGTGTAATCGGCAGCGGTAAAACCATTAATAACTTATAGATCTGCTCAGATTATCAGAAAGCGTTTATCCTTGATAGGCCTTCACATGTTCACAGCTCTTGCGGATACATCACGAATGGAAAAACAAAACCTAAAGGATTCCACATTCAACTCTGTTTATTTTATAATGGGTAAAAATACAAAACGCGAAGCTGTTAAAAAGCAATTTAGAACCTCGAAACCAGAGAGGCCGTTAACAAACGTGCTCAAATGAATTTGGTTTAATTACAATTTGGTAGTATTGTGGTAGCAGGCCTTCGCAATGGGAGCAACAGTTCTGGCACCGGTCATGGGAGGAAGTGAATCGCCGCTAATTGAAGCAAGCATAATACTGTGCCAAAACTGTTAGGATGGGTGTACATAATTGTAGTACAATCTGCGCTACAAGAAGAATAACTTTCATCCTGTCACTGTCAATGTAAAAGAACACTGGGGGAGTGACGTGAAAGCAGTCTGAAGAGAATTGTGATAAATAAAAACTAACTAACTAACTAGGATGGGGCAGTGACCCAAAATGAGTCTTGGCCTCCGATAATAAGAGCCGCCACTTTGATCTATCCTGAGCTAGCTCCTGCCAACTTTCAGCCTGGAGTTCGCGCAGGTCCTTGTCCACTTCACCACTCCAGCGATACCTAGGACGGCCTACTGGACGTCAGCCACTTGGCCGTCCCACATACGCTCGTTTCACCGCCCGATCCTCACCCATCCGTTTGACGTGGCCAAGGCTGTGAGCTTTTATTTCGCGATGATGTTTGGCTCAGCCACTAGATCTTCAAGCTCTCTATTCTTCCTTCTCCGCCACGATCCATTCTTCTCTTTGTACTGGTAAGAAAGGTATGGAGAAAAACCCTGGGCCCAGTTGTGATAAATAGAATCCGTTATTATAAACAAAATAATGAAGAATTAATTTCGATAGATAAATAATTTTTATTTGAAATACAAATATCTTTAAAAACATACAACTTCTTACTGGTCACAACTGAATTGTTGAAAACAAAAGTAGTAAAAACCAAATAATTATAACGCGTGTCATTAAAAAAGATTGAAGATTCTAACGGAAAGTAGGTCTGTCTGTATAGATATAGCCTCCGCCTAAGAACGGAGCACAACGGTCACTGCTATGCTGAAATGGAATTCCTAAGTTAATGTCGAGGACTAATTGGCCGGTCTGGCTCACGGTATTCATAGTTGTAACCGTGCGAAGAAACATTTTACCTCTGGTTCTTTCTTTTGTTGAAAATGTGGGAACAAAATGAAATTTACGTTTTACGGGCCCGATAGCTCAGTTGGTAGTATCCCTGCCTTCTGAACTGAGGGCTGTGGGTTCGATTCCTACCCAGGGAAACATTTGTGTGATGAACATAGATGTTTGTTCTGCGTCTGGGTGTTGTATTGTATTCTATGTATGTATTTACAAACAAAAACGTATCTAAGTATTGTATCAGTTATCTGGTTTCCATAGTACAAGCTATGCTTAGTTTGGGGCTAGATGCACACATATTTATTTATTTTTATTTTACTAGTTGAGATTAAATATTGTATTAAAGTAGGCTAAGTCAAGGCTAAACGCTTAGTAGAGAAATTTAATGTAATGTATTTGCAGGTATATAATGGTAACTTTAAATATTACACAATGCCTGTATATAGTATAGTAGTAAGTAGGTATGTCACACTAGGTGGTAGGACTTTTCTGCAAAGTTCGTCTAGGTAGGTACCACCGCTTTGCCAGTTATTCTGCCGCCAAGCAGTAGTGTGCATCCACTACTGTGTTTCGGTTTAAAGCGCATTGTAGCTAGTGAAATTACTGGGCAAATGAGACTTTATGACCTGATTATACAGTGTAGTAATCTGATTACTAGACTGTGTGATGTCTCAGGATGACGTGCGCAGTGCAGTGTCACGCGAAACTTTATTATTTTAAAGTTCCGAGTGACACTGCAACTGTTATGGGCGGCCGTGTTGCTTAACATCAGGTGAACGACCAGCTCGTCACGTCATACATTTTCATAAAAAAAAGATATAAGATATTTTAGAGAGGCCGGATCTTAGATGATTAGGCCAATTTAGTTTTGGGCCGGATGAAGGACTAATAATAAATCGTAAGCTGTTGTTAGCCCACGAAAACGGCATTACTATTTTAGAGTCGAAAGTACACAAATAGGTCATGTACTTCACTAATATCTGCTGGGCATAATCTTAAACACATTTTAACTGAAAATAATAAAAATAGCGAATGATCAGTTTCACAAGTTCTCCACTGAAAAAGAATCAAGTAAACAATAACAAGCTCTACAATAAAACAAAGTAAATAGTGTATTTCCTGAGGGTAAATCACCTGAAATAAATTACTTGAGTGGATAATATTATCCTGTACGTACTATCTACTACATTCTATATAGTACGGTATAGTACCTACAGGTAAACATACCAGGGTTACTGCTAGATAAAAATAAGAGGTAAGGGAAAATGCTTGTTCTCGTATGAATATTTCAGCAACCGCGCCCGGTATAAATTCGTAAGGGCCCGTATTAAAACCACTAGCAGTTTATTTATTCTTCGGGGTGTGCAAAATCTTTTACGTGTGGTCTGGGGTGCTTTTATGGCGTGTCCTGTCGTGCCGGCGCCGTGTGGTTTATATGTAGCTGTAAAGAACCGTGGTAAAGTTTTTTCAGTTACTTTTTGTTTTATCTACTAGAATTGGTCGTTTTTAGGACAAACAGTGACTGGGATGGTTAGTATTTGAATAACGAGACAGCTTTTGTTTTATTGAGGGTAGTGTTTTGTTTTTCAACAGAGCAAATGACAATACAACTGTCGGGCACCTTAATAAAATCAGTAAATCATCATGAGTACTTATAACTCTTCAATTGGAGTTTTGGCGGGAACGCGGAAAAGTTCACGTCGTTGCATTGTATTATTCCTCAAAACTTGTGCTTTTTCCAGTGTTAATGTTTAAAATTGGTGGCGTTTTACGCATTAAGTGCTGAATTACGAGCATGAGTGTGGGCAAGTGATATAATGTGGTGAAACGTGATTTTCCGTGTTTCTTCCAAAATTCCATAGAAGCTTCCAGTGAAGTTGCCACCACTTTACTGGAGCATGACTGAGATTGGAATATGACTATCTGACAGACTGGACTATGACTATGACTAAGACTTGTTTTCACGTGAAATATTCTATGATGAAAATTTTCAATACTTGACACTGGCTAAATACACTATGTGTGGAGCCAAAATATAAGAAAAAAAAACTTTTCAATTTTATCTCTATACTCTGCCTACTAGTTTTTTACACCTGTAAAATTTTAGTTAAAATTATTGTTAATATTGTGATTTTATAAGTACTCTACTTACTAAAAATATAGTATTTGCAATAAGAATATTTAGTTTAGTTAGAGTATTACATAGCTTCTCAGTATATTCATAAATATGTACTCATCTTAAAAATAAGTGCCATAGAGCAACCGAAATTAAAATCCAGCCAACTTAAATCGCACATGTACTTCAGTAACTACCTGGACTGTATCACATCTTCGCTAAATTGAGTCTTCATCTAGTATCCACGTCGTATACAAATATTATCAATTTACGTGAGTAAAACAATCCACAAGCTTTTACGCCTTATAAAACTGTATTAGCCCGTAAGCTTTGTTTATTCTTTACTTTATGGCTACAATTCATGTGAATCTAGATTTATAGAATTCACTTGTGGCACTGACAGGCAAGGCAGGCGATTATAGCGTTTATTGCTTTATGTTAAGGAAGATAATAAAAAGGTTTGTCCGGCTAATTTTCCTACCCTCATCTGTCAGCAAAATGGTGCGTTAGCTTAACTGTGTATTAGAAGACTACTATTTTCTTGACATATCGTCTCGCATCTCTGTTGATTCCGGAGCATCTATGAGGTAATAAAACATTTATGTACCCGCGTAAAAACGTCCTGAGATACTCGATCGACAGCGCAATTTGTACTCGATCTGCTCGTCAATGGGGGGTGGACCTAGTATGAGGTAGTGTGTGGTGGAGTGTGGGTGTAGTGTGAGTGTGAGTATGTGTGTGATGGTGGTGGTGTGGTGAGTGGTGGTGTGGGTGGTGGGGGGGTACTTTTAGCTATGTTCCTACTCTAAAGACATGAATATAAATGTAAGGTCTAAAACTTTAACAATAAACAACATCTTATATCCACTGCTTTTTATTTAAATTCTTCTCGATTATAGTTTTCAGCATCGTACGCTCCGTAATGGCCGATCTAAACTATGTAATATTTATTGATCATACTTATTCACACGCAACATCCTTCACATAAAAGAAATCAGTGCCGTTAGAATTGGTTCGGATACATTCACAAATCCCACTTGAATCTTAATAACCTATGATTTTTTTAACTGATGAATTAATTAACCTAAAAAAATGAGGAATAAAATCATAAGATGCGGTCAGTGGATTTACTTTCGTAACTATTCAAAAATCAATACATAAAAACTACTAGGTTAGGATTGCTTGGCCCACTAAATTAGTTCCTGAGTCCGTCCTTGCCAAGTTGCCATCGATCAATCATAATGGTTTCTGGCGAAGTGAAATATATTACCTTCATTTATTGGACGTTTTTGTCGGTAATCTTGGTGTTGTGGGCGCGTGATAACAAATCAGGCTGATACGTAATGAGGCTGTATTTGGGGCATCTAGCAGAAGAGGCATAAGGCCGCCTGCTCATTATGCGAGCTGTCGCTGCAATCGCAGTTTTGTTTCGTTTTTGTTCGTAAAAAGATACTTTTGACGTGTTTGTTGAGCTAGTTATTTTGAAAGTTATGGTTTATGGTTTAAGACCATAAAATATCTACCTACTTATTCTAAGGTTTAAGATATTTATTTTCCCTTAAAAAATACATTATTCACTTATAAGGGAAAATACAAAAAAAAAGTTTAAATGCGAGTTACAACGATTTAGAGAAATGATATAATAAATGTGAAAACGGGTCAATTTGCGCAATTTTTGTTGTTAAAACATCATTTTAACTGTCTTTGAATTTCAAATCAAAATTTATAAAAATAATCATATCCGTTTAAGCGATATCATTGTTATAAAATTTTATTATTCAAACAATACAATTACTAAAAACTAAATAAACTTATAATATACACTTATAAATAAAAAACTGCGTTTAAGTCGCTGTCTGCGGGTAAGGTGCCCAAAAAGCTGACGACATTACCTCGTTGAATGGCCAAACTTAGTCTTTGACCGAGGTAAGAGCCAGCCAGCTCTTTGGTCACCTGTAGTTTCTATTAGGCGTCTGGACAGCTCCTTTACAAAACCAAGAGTATAATTGTTGGTAGTAACTTCAAACAAATACTACTCTACAGTTATCGACTACACTATTTTACCATTGGTCTGGATACCATGTACACATTAGGACTTAATCTCTGAAATGATTACGACTATAGCCACGGTAGCTGCTCGTGTAGTCTGCACCAAACTTAATGGCGGCTGTGAAGTGCGCTACAAGGCCGCTCCACGCTGCGCACACCGCTTACGTCTCCCGTGCACATCTAATTTTTGCTTAAAGCATTTAGAAAAGGAGGTGGCAAGCAAGGCGTTCCTCTCAGCCGGTCATATGGCGCTACTTGGTCATCTACAATATCATAATGTGCGTGTAGACACTGCGTAACTACGCTAGTTTATATAAGGTGTGCGTGTTTTAAGATCATTATCTTGCTTCTATGTGGCGTGCGTTTACACGGTTAGCACGTGTGCTATGCATGTCTACCTCGTCCCCCATAGAAATTGGCAGATAATGGTGCTTGTGAAAAAATGAATTTTCGCTACTGCGCATTTTGCGCCAACTTCACAGCCGTCATTAAGTTTGGGGCAGACTATTGAGTACGCACCTTTACAGAAGGGGCCATTATTATAATAAAAGGGGCCTCTAATAAAGAGGGCACCGAACGTGAGTGAACGCTTGATTGCTTCTCATAATTGTGTTCATTCATTTGGTATAGCAGTAACGTTTTGTTTCTTTATTTTTACTTATCCGAAAGGTGTATTGTTCTTAATAATGGTTTGGTTGCGTACAAACGCTTGTCTTCAAAGAAAGGAACGGTTTGATAAGTTTTCTTTTATTTGTTCAAATGATTCTTTGCTCGCTCGTTTAATGTTGATTGAGTTTTTATAGGTCACCCGTTTATAAGATTTCATTTTTGTATCCTGTGTTTATATCAATTTCGATATTTGTTAGGAAGCGGAAACGGAAATGTGCTTCGGAAATGACATCAGTGAAGTGGCCATTTACCAGCATCCGGCTCTTATAGGGTGGGTTTTTGATCTATAGTTAAGGTAACCAATGATTAAAAATGCTAAAAAATCATTGGTTAACTTAACTACGGATCAAAAAACTCACCCTTAGTGAACATTTAATTTCGCAAGGTTTATAATTGCTTTTTGATTGAATTAAATACAACAGATTAATTTGTAAAGGAAAAATTAGAATCACGAGCGGGGTTGGAATGATTCTTAAGAATCACTCAATAGATGGCGCTACCAACCCCGTAAGTTGGTTGTAAAGGTGAAGGAAAAATTTTGACATGAGACCACTTGTCACGGTAGCTTAGCATATCCCGGCTTGAGGGATGGATGGATACGGGTTCAATCCCCGCTCGTGATTCTAATTTTTCCTTTACAAATTAATCCGTAGATTACGCAGAGCAGGCGACACTGCTATAAAAATCATAAATATTGAATTAAATACTTACTAATAATTAATATTTCTCAGGGATTTCTCTTTTATTATTAAATCCAGGAATTCAGTAATATTTTACCTGGTAAGTACCTGTAGGTATAGGTATTTACCACTTGGTGTACAATCAAATTGGTCTCTAAAATTATGTCTATGAATTTTTTTCGTGGCACTGGCTATGGTTGCACGCATGCGAGGACATGAGTAATATGCTCTACCTTTCAATAAGGATATCCAAATTAGTAATCTCTATCGTACTAAACTTCATTGCTTTAAATAAATCAACTTGTACATTTTTACATTTTTTAGAATTGTAATTGTAAATTTTCTCTCCACTTCACAAGATCGAATTAATATTGAATTCCTTTAACCTTACAACCCTATCTACTCAATTGTTAACCATCTTTATGACCTCCGTGTTAAGGTACAATTTCCTGGTTACAAGTTAAGGCTACCGTGTGACAAAGAGGAGCTGGGGCAACGCAGGCTCTCTAAATTAATTACTAGGAAATTAGAACGCTTGTATGTAGGTAAGGGGAGATGGGGGTGCCGTGTACGCCAAGTTGGCTGTAATTTTGTCAAAGGCGAGGTAAAAAGGTTGCATGAGCGGAGTTACATTATTCTTTTACTAAAAAAAAAATTTTTAATCTTCGTTATTTAATTCTGGATCGGATTCCCCATAACAGACTTGTTTTATTCTATTAATGAACTTAAAAATAACTAATAAGTTTTTGAATCAAACATAACAAATACAATACAATTACTAAAAACTAAATAAAAATTGAAATATTCTGCTGCATTATTTTCTCACTGCCATCAGAAAGTGGATATAAAAACGTTTTCTACGCTAACTAGTATCGTATTACGAAGATTTTTTTCTCTACCGTAACTATTTACGAACTCCAGTTTCGTACGTGGCCGAAGGGAAATAATAAAAGTAGGTAAGTTTCCAAGGCTTCATAAACATTATAATATATTATTTTTGGTTTACCTTAATATCGTGTAAATGTTTAAAACGGTTTAGTGTTACTTCTTTTTTATATTTTCTTTCGTTTCATAATTTTCTTTCTAGGTATATCTCTGGAGTCCATCTTAAAGAAATCAAAGTATGTTCAGGTTTCTCCAAATTAAATTACTACGGTACTAGAAATAGCAAGGCAGGCAGGTATTAACCGTCTGCCTAAGAAATTAAAGGTAGGATTTCTCAAAGCCAAACGCGGAATGAATGAGTCTCTTGTGACCGTATGAATGAATAAGAGAGCAAATGGAGGAATGAAAGAGTGAATGGCGTAAAGGAACGTTATGAAATTTGAATTATATGAGCTTTGGGTTTGTTGAATTTGTGATAGAGAGATTAACGATTTTGCTTTTAGGCTATTTTAATACAGAGTAAAGAAAAATTTTGAGCTCGTTAAGTGTTTAAATATACCATTGGGCCAAGTAAAAAAAGGTGCCTATTTGTTTGTCTATATTTTGAACCCTACTTTGTTCTGAAGGTATTATGTGTTCAGTTATCAGGCCTCCTCCAATACCCTCATTGTTTATTACCTGAATTTGCAAATTCATGTTTTTTATAAAATGTGATATTAGATTGGCCCCATAGATTAATCAAAATCAGTTCAGTAGTTCTGTAGCACTTTTGGATAGATAATCCCGGTAGCCCTGCGTGGGGAAAAAAATTCACTGGGTCCTATGGGGGCCAAAGCGTAGGTTATCCTTTCACGCTCACCCACAGATCTATAGAGGGCGAATTCTGTGCCTAGAATATTCTCGTTATGCGCTCACCATAGATAATTAATTGTAATTGAGTGAAAGAAACAGTAAAACAATATTTCCATCACTGTCGCTGGAAAACATACAACCCGGGAAATGGAAAACATACAAAACAGGATTTTTTCATTATATTTCCTACCGTTGATTATTTTCTCCGTATAACTTCCGTTTAGTTCCGTGTGATGTATTTGGCTCTATTTATTTATGAGATGAGAAAATGCCACACTTAATGTCTTGGACGCATACGTAACACTGAAAAAGTTTTTCTACAATAGTTGTCGGATGAAGCTGAAAAGTATAAAGAATGCTTTGCGTTTTCATAATAAATAAGAAATAAAAATAAATAAAAATAAAAAAGCCTGTTTATTCCTTGATTCTTACAAGTAAGTAATACAATGGTAAATTAATCAACTTAGGATATGCAGTTTCACTGTTCATAATGTAACACTAACAATAAACTTAATTTATTGAATGTTCTAATTAAACATTTCGTAATGTTCTTACAGCACTTAACAATATCAATTATTTTTACCATTTTATAGTGACATTATTTTTATATTTCACATAGCTACATAAATAAAATACGTGTGTGTGGACATTTCACACAGCGCCATCTAGCCCCAAACTAAGCATAGCTTGTACTATGGGAACCAGATAACTGATACAATACTTATATACTTTTTTAAGTATCCATTATTATTATTTTAGATTAACATTCCATACTATTGTTTTCATAATAATTATTAAGTAATTAACAATTTTCCATGATAAATAAAATCCTATGTTGATCTCGTTAAAGCAATTTTATGGGTACATTTCATCCGAATAGGTTTATTCAAATGGTACCCGAATGTAAGGATTGATAAGGTTATTTTTTGATATAACAGTTAGTTAATATCGTCAAGATTTATATACACATTAAAAAATCAAAGTGAGGAGACCTTATAAAATATTTTACACGATCGTACACATTACATACACGTACATTCATCACTTTTTTGTTTACTTTCCAAGTTTTCCAACAAAATAAATAAACTAGCTTTCTAGAGTTCATATCAACTACATAAACACAAGTAGGCAAACGCACAGATAAACAGTAACTGATTCCAGAAGCACCACCGTGTCGTTTCTCAATACAAAGTGGAGCTTAAGCAGCTAATTAACAATCATTTAACGAGTAAACACGTATTTGCTCCGTGGGAGTCAAATTTTAATCAAACCTCCATAGTTCGCGGGAACCTCAGTTTGGGTAGTGATGTGAAGATGTGACTGCGATTACGGATAATGGCGCAATAACAACGGATTCTACGCGCGGGAGAATACATAGCTATGCCGTACCTGCATTGTGGTTTTGTCGCTGTGTTCCGTAATACTATGAGATGAAACGAGAAACTAAGCATGAAGTATACATAAGTGCTGTACTGAGCGTAATAGCTGCGGTGACACCTACAATTTTAAACAAAATTTGGCGACATATTCGCTAAAGCTAGGTATACTTAAAGTAGGTGGCGACACTCTTCTGTTAAAAGGGAAATGAAAAGGACAGATATAGGTACATAAGTTTAATTTAGGTTAGTGGATGCTGTTCGGAATTGACACTCATCATGTTTGGGGCTTTGTGTTAACGCTATGATACATTTGATACGTTTTTGAGTTTCGTGTTCTGAAAACTTAATTCAACTATTTGAACCAAAACATTTTCCAACTATGCAACTTATGCAAGTGGCTTTCGGGAATACACTCTTTTTTAATCACTTCTTTTTTTAGACCACTATAACAAAACGGTACGATATTATTCGGATAGAAGTTCGGATAACAGCACTAGTGTACGAGCCTCCCGGTAGGCAGAAATTTGCATGAAACATTGGATATTATACAGACATTTCGTATTCTATTAACGCTTTAGACTTCAAAGCGGCGGATTTTAGGCGGGCTGCAGGCGGGACGACGGTATGATCGTAGTTCATTTGAATACGTCGAAAGAGAGTTGCTTCCAAAGGCTTTTCGAAAAAAATCTATACCGTATTTCAGCTGTTGTGAAAAACGAAAAACGTAGTGCTGCATTCATGTTGAGTCCAACTAGTAAATTACTTTTTTATGCGGCTGCCATGTAATAAGGAGGTAAAACAAATGCTTATCTGCCCTAAGCTATACATATATTCTGTGCCCAAAGTTAGACAGTTCAGCACCCAAGTTCGCACAACTATCTCTCTAGCCCCCGTCTGGCTTCTAGAAACCAGAGTAAAGTGTTGCTTAGCTATGTTGTGTTTTAATAGACTTTGGTGCAGAAGGGCATGAGCTGAGCAAACCAGCGCGGCACGGTAGAGCAGTAGGAATGACAGCTCTACGCGGGCATTCGCCATTGATATCTCTCCAAAGATGCGATCGTGCAGTGTTGTTCCAACTTTGACTCAAATTCGATCATGTTTGTCTTAAGATATATCTTTTAATTTTTGCTTTTCTCAAACAATGTAAAAGTAAAAATAATAATAATAGTTTAAATAAAACCAAAACTTAAAGATAGTGAACCTATATTACATAAATGGAATGTAGGCGTAGGTACTTCAGTGCGGGCTGGTACGCTTCGCAGTGGTGCTTCATAAACATTTAATTATATTAATATCAGCCCAGTTCTGAAGAAAACGAACCACCTTTCTGGCGTCAGAAATTTTACCCGAGAATTTTCCTCCATAAGCCTATTCAATTCGTTCAATAACCGAGCTAAATATCAAATTACTTGGCGAAAGTATCGAGAGCTCATTCCAGAAAAGCGCTCTTGAGTTGCAAAAACGAGTTTCTCAACGAATAGTATTAAGAAGACTATTCAATTTGAAGACCGTGGATACAAATTAAAAAGTTTTCGCTGTTGGTATTGGATAACGGGGAATCGAAGCTACCTGGGACTATGGGGAGATTAAGATAAAATATTTTTATTTTCTTTTTCTGTCTTGTTCGAAGAAGGTTCGATGTCGTGGTATTCTTAAAGTGTTTGCTAGCCGACGATGATTCGTTTTCAAAAGTTTCCGTAAGTTGTCAGTTACAAAGTTAACTTTTAATCAACATTTTAAAAAGGTAATATACTTAACTAATATAACACAATATTATCTCAACATATTTATAAATATAATATGCGTGGCCACCGCATACATAAACAAGATGAGAATGATGAGAAATGTTTCTCGGATATGAGTTCCCATTCCAGTATTTAATATTAAATGTCATTGAACTCGAGCATCGACTCTACATTATACAAAAAACTAGACTAAGTTTTTGGACAAACAAAAATAATCTAATTACTAAGTCATTTTAATTTTCCTACACTTACAGGCTTGTAATAAATTTGGAGCCAGTGCTAATGGATATCCCATCGCCGCGGCTTTCCTTTCAAGTGGAAAGAAAAAGTGTCATTAGCAGAATACTTAGGTACTGACCAGTCGACAAGCTTCTGTACCGAGTGGCGCTGTTTTATTTCAAAGATCGTTAGTGGCAACTGGATCTTAGGTTGGAAACAGATCGAGAATGTTGTATTGCTTCTTTAATCCCAACTTCAACTCTTATTTAATTAAATTTTAATATTTCAGTTTTATATATATTTATATTTTAGAAAACACTGTTTTTTTTTATCCAATCTATGAATAACTGGTTATAGTGAACGCGTGTAGTGATATGTGTTAAACTTTGGACATGTCTTATAACTTTAGGGGTTAAAAATATTTAGGGTGAGCTTTATTGACTAGGTAGGTACTTAGCTCGATATGATATAATAGAATTCACATTTTTCGTTCTCGCTCGCCTTTTATTGACCCATTATAAGTACCACACTAGTCAAGAAGTAGGTATTCAATGTTGCAAATTGATGAAGTTTGATTTGCTTACCTATTCGTACAGTATACGTATAAGTTCCTTGCTATTCCCATATTATAACAATTGAGGATCGCAAAAACTGCATCACCGCATGTTTTTGCACGTTTAATGCACAGAATCGAGAAAGAACTTTAAATCTTAGATAGGTCTCTGAACTCGTCAGACAAATTCAATTTAGCGTGAAATGAAAAACAATTCGAGCTCTTTGTATCTTATTTGCGACTAGCTTTTGCCCGCGGCTTCGCACGCTTGTGTTATGTTATTTTTACGTTATAGTCTAATAATATATCATGCATTTCGTACCAAACAACAAAATCCACTAAATCTTTTCGAAGCTGCGCACAGTAACCTGTATTAGCATAGGTATAGGTATAACGCAAGCATAGCCGTGAGTGGAAGCTATTTAAGCCATTACCTAAAATTAAATATTTTGAGTCTAATATAGATTTATAACAGTAAAAGAAGTTTCAAACAAAAAACTACAATTTTAAAAGTACCTCTTCATATTACAACAAAAAGAAATCATCATCACTTCACTCAGGTCTTTAACAGAAGTTTCAGTAAATTTTGTTTAAGTAGTAGTTACCTAAGCAGGCAGGTACAGTTTAGAAAAATATGGAAGAATCACACACGATGATCCTGTTTTGCTCAGTTTTACATAATTATTATCCGCGCGCTTTTTGTTTCATTTACCATATTTTTTTTACCTTCTTAAGTTTGGTTCCATACGAATTGAGTACCTAAACTACCTACACATAGCCAGTGTCAATAATAAGTTTATAAATTGCTGGAGATATGCATTTACCTGTACAACGCGTACATAATTAATTTTCTTAATACTAATTAGGAATTACAAATACTAAACCACCACTCCTTAAAGAATCGACAGTTATAATTATTATTATGTCCACTATTTTCCACGCTGTCTCATTGTCAACGTACCTACCTAGTGATGAAAGTGAGGAAGTAGGTTAAATCGTCATTACATAATTATTACTAACACCCAAATTTACTTACCTACTATAACTATAACCTTCTTGAAGTAACCGAGTAATCAATCATTTTCTGCTCCCGTGGTTTATTTAAAAGCCCACAGATCTAAAATATTTTAACTATTAAAAACTTATTTCAACATGCAAGAAGAAGAAGAAGAACAAATCAAAAACGAACGAACGCGCCATGTTGTTAATTCGAGGATACAATTTTATTGGCATAATGAATACCTACATATTAATTATTATATCTAAGTACCTACCCTTTTTAAACATTTTTCATCAAATATTTCGTATCATTGGCTAAATACAAATAATAGCACCTCCGGCTTACTTTAATGCCAAAATAAAAAAGGTTTAAAATGCGTAGCAATGATAAGGGTATATAGCGCAAAAATAATTTTATCTAACTAATTAGAATGGTAACGTGTAGTAAGTTCATGTAAATAATACATTTTACCAGATCGCCAATAAAGAACATTACTCCCGCCAAAACCCTATAAATCAAAAACTTGAATAAAAATGTAAGCAATATTGTAGTAATTATAGTGTAGTAATTCAATATTGGCTAAGTATGATAATCGTGTGAAGCCTTATGAATAATTATAAAAAGTCTAAGTACCTACCCTTTTAAACAGTTTTCATAAAATACTTCCTATCATTGGCTAAATACAAATTTTGTCTAATGCCAAAATAAAAAAGGGTTCACCTACAATGCGTAGCAAAAGCAAGGGTCAATAGGCACAGATTACTGAATATGTTACTACTAAAGGTTAAGCTATAGGTACTATAAATACAATTTTAAATACTTATTTCGAATGGTAACGCGTAGTAGATTTTTGAAAACTAATACATAATACCAGATCGCCAAAAAAGAATTTTGCCCTCTCCAGAACCCAATAAATCGAAAACATTAATAATAATTTAGTTGTGTTTCAATATTGGCTAAATATGATATCGCGTGAAGCCTTAAAACTTATAAAAAAAGTCTAAGAAATTTTTAGTTTTCTAAATTCCTTGTTCTCTTTGTCGTGCTCATATTCAAGAAGGTTCTCATACCTATCCTCTTTTTTTAGTTTAGACCACAGATTAACGAAAAAACTTATCTATATGTAAATACATATGACTTTTTTGGGTATAGGTACTTACATAATGAACACATTGTTTTTCTCTAATCTGCATTGCATCGAGCGCAGACAAAGTTATCGCGCGTTGTATTTCGCCGTAGCCCGAAATGTGTGACACTGCCGATAATGCAGGCGCACGAATTGTTATTTACTGTTGTAAAACATGCATTAAATTACTTCCTTATTGCTTAGTGCAGTGGGGATTGTTCAGAATGAAATACAAAAATATAGGAGTTCCGTACTCAAAGAGTAAATCCTTATTACTAAACCTCCGCTGTCCGTCTGTCTGTCGGTCTGTCCACCAGGATGTACTCATCAATCGTGATAGTTAGACTGTTGAATTTTTCACAGATGATATATTTCTGTTGCCACTATAATAACCGTGGTCCGTATTCAAAGGGACAGATAAAAAGACAAATAAAAAAAAAATTGGTTTTACTTCATATTGATAAGGAATTATAAATTAAAACTATTACAATTTATTTTTGTAATCACAAATAATACTCTCACAGTTTGTAAAACATATTTTTTCGCCGACATGCAATATAACGCTACTGCTTCTCCCATTTTATTTAGCCCACGTCGGTCGCGCAGCAGGCAAACAAATTGACTGTGTGTCCAGGTTGGGGCGCTACAAAAACATCGAGGATAGTCAACAGAGACGTTTTTGCGCGCCAACTCAACAGCGAAGGTTCGGGCGTATATGAAGCCGTGCCATAATAGTAACAGAGTTTTTTTCTTTAATCTGTGCATCCGGATAAACCCGAGATAAAATTACCGTCAGTATCAGTGTAGCAGACTAAAATCTTTTTCTTTCATCTATGGTTAGTAGCCAAAATATAACTTACCTTTTGACACTGGCTAAATACCTACACTATGTGTAGAGCCAAAATATAAGACAAAAAACTTACCTTGAGGCCTTGAAGCGGCCATCTTGTTAAAATCCCGTTCCGTTTCATAATGAAATCTTAATCATATTCACCAAAAAAAAATTAACGATATATAAAATTTAATATATCCTATGTTTTGCGCCGGGTTTTTCTAAGCTTATTAGTGAAAACCGCATGAAAATCCGTTCAGTATTTTCGGACTTGTGCCGTAACAAACAAACAAACAAACAAACAAACAAACAAACAAACAAACAGACAAAATGTCTAAAAAGTAGCTTAACGTGATCAGCGAAAAATTTCAAGCCAACCTGTGTCATTTTTTTTTCGATATTTTGCATTTACAGATTTTTTTATCTCTACAGTTTTATTATATGTATAGATATCTTTGTTGTTGTTCCAGTACAGCTCGTTGGGGATTTTTTTATGACAAGCATTTTAGCAGCCAGCCACTTTCGTAAGGTTATTTATGTGCGACGTCCCGGGAGCGTTTGCTGGTCGCGGTTTAGCTTAGTCGTTTTGCTGAATTGTAATAAGAAAAATGTCTTTTCTCCTTTTAAGGGTGGCGAGTGTCTTATCTAAAAAACTGTGGATATATTTTAGCAGCGGCTAACGTTTGGGTGAAACGGTACAGCTGCCTAGGGAGTGCTTTTGTTGCCATCCTTGTTGTTCTCCGTTCTTTGTTTTTTTTTTATCAAACGGTTGTTCATCTAATAGAGTTAATAGTGGCACTAGAACATTCGTAGAATTTTTCAAGTAATTGGAAAGGAGGTGCTGTAGACCGAGCTACCTATTTGAATATTCATTTAAAAAATAGAATAAGACTAATTTGCTTAAGAGCTGTTTTTTAATAGTTATATATTATTCTTATTCTTCCGTTATAGGGGTTATACTAATAAGAGGATAATTTAATGATAATATTTGTACTGAAACATTGGATGAATTGTCTGAAGTATTCTGAAATTAAGGGTCAGGCATAAGAAGCTATTATTTTATTAATTTAAAGTTGATACCGCTTGAATGTACAATTAGTGGCAAACCCATAAAAGATGCTGCAATCCTTACTTCTACTTAGGATGATTATGAATAAAATAAATAAATATGTGTGGACATTTCACACAGCGCCATCTAGCCCCAAACTAAGCAAAGCTTGTACTATGGGAACCAGATAACTGATATAATACTAAGATACTTTTTTGTTTGTAAATACATACATAGAATACAATATAACAACCCGACGCAGAACAAGCATCTATGTTCATCACACAAATGTTTGTTCTGGATGGGAATCGAACACAGCCCTCAGTTTAGAAGGCAGGGCTACTACCAACTGAGCTATTGGGCCGTCTTGCATAAGTATCTTCAATCTAAAGGCACTTTTGTCGAGCCGTTTCTGAGTCGTCTAAGTAAACGCGCAATTAAATTGTCCGTCTGCTGATTGGACTAATCATCAGAACTGCTACTTAATGTTTCAAAGCCACTGCAAGAGATATTGCAGTCAGTGCTAGAGGCATATATTTTATTCTGCTTTGAGGGTAGTTTTAATGACTACAATATCATTTAGTTATGAGATGCTACATTCATTTAAAGGGCTCCCATACAACAAACGTGATTTTTTGCTCGTTTTTATTGCTACGGAAACCTTAGTGCGCGAGTCCGACTCGTACTTGGCCGGTTATTCTAAATTGTCATACAAATGTCAAGGCCTAATTCGTATATTTCCTAAAGTGTCGTTTTTTTTTACTTAGCTCCTGCTTATTTCGTCCACAAAGTGTAACTTCAATAATATGCAGCGAGGTGTTATCCCTCAGCATACGCTGTTACAAAGAAATCATAAGTCCATACTCAGGATGTGTTCAACTAAAGCGAACAAGCATGTAAAATAATACTTAAAGGGATATTGTAGAGCACTTCAGCCGAGATCTTGCTCGTTACTCGGAAAACTGTTGGATGGCGACACGAGTGTGGCCGGGAAATCCCGGGGAATGGGCTTTTGATTGCCGATACGGGTATGTGAAAATCCCGGATTTTCAAAAGTTGTTATTGGTGGGTTAGGGAAATTACTTGATGAAATATTTTACCATAAACTTTAGGAAAAATGGTACGGAAAAAAATTGCGATGTTTTTCAAAATCCTACTGTTTGTTACCTTCTATCTCCATAACTACTAAACCAATTTTGATGAAATTTAGAATGTAGTTAGCTTATACGCTGAATTAACACATATGATACTTTTATCCGCAAGTGAAACCGAAGGCTGCAACTAGTATTGATATCACTATTATTGACATAATATCGTACCATTTTCACTTCAATTCATTGCGACCTAATGATTTTTTAGTCTAGTCCAGTCATTGTCTATGTCTTCTTCAAACGTACATAATTGGACAATTTTAGTAGGTGCAATGGTTTGAACTTGGAATATATGAATAGATGTGCAAATATTTTAAGCAAATCGTTGTAAAATCCCGGTGACTCCGCTACCCCTGGCTGAGACACTTCACTTGGCACTTAGCTAGGGGCGGACTCACAAGATTTGCTTTATTATTGTTCAGTGACTGAACTCTCGAACAGACGAGAGATGGACTTTTTCTTTTTATATTAAACTTTACGACCTCGTTTACTTTTTATGTTGATGACAATTTTATCGCGATTATTGTTGGCAATGGGCGACTTTTTTCAAAGCAATAAATTCTAATCGCGTTCAATTTGTTCAGCTTGTTACGAAATTTTGACAGATGTTGAACACGTTTGGCTGATTATTTGTTCTTATGGATAATCTAATCAACTAATGATTAAATGTAATTACCGAAGTCTATTTTGGCATAAAGGCCTAATAAAAGCATTTATTTATTTATATTTATTTTTCGTTTTGTTTTTAAGATTAACACCCGCGAGGTCAAGTCAATCAAAATAAGAATTAACTACTAAGACTGATTAAAGTAGTCAAATTCTAATAGCACCTAATCCTCGGTTAATTACAGTCACAAAAAAAATCAGCTCGAATAACTCAACCGGTGTACAATATTATAGCCAAATTCTGTAAGTTTGACTACATGTACACAAAAAAAAATCCATGCACGGGTAAATAACGCGCAAAACCGCTCTAGTTATCAATACACAGCACATTTTCATGACATCAAGTGAGGCACGTGCACGTAATACCTTATTACGCGTACTCGCGAGCTGGTAATATACGGCATATGTACCGCCGTAATATGTGCTTGAATACGGGTTACGGCATTACCGGCGTAATACGGCTACAAAGCTTCTATTGTGCTTCTATTGAGCTTGATGACACAATCTCAAAGATATTGTCGTTTTGATTGCGGCAGAACCCTTTTATTCTGTTTTGATAATAATATTTTGTTGAAAATTGTGTTTTATTCGTGATGAAATATAAAATTATGCTGTGATAATGTGGTATTACGTGTAAACTGTCTCATGCGTGATGCACTGTGAAGCGAAAGAAACTTATGAAATAAAAAATACCATAACATGCCATATTCAAATTAAATAGTAGGTAATGAGGAGTTTTATTTAAAAAAACAACCTGTTCCGGGTTCTGTCACTAGATGGAGTACTATCAACGTATTTCAAACATGATTGTAGTTTCAATACACAGAGTACAAGGAAATTTCAAATTCAATTGAGTGAATCATAGAGTACGTTGTCGATTTGTCGATAGAAAGCCATTAGAGTATATGTTTTCCATAAAATAAGGAGAGGATATTAAACTCGATACATAATTCAATTTCTTAACAATGACAGAACTTAAAACCCCCATTTTACCGCCATCTATCGGGTCTTTATAAAATTACAGCTTTTTTTTTAAATAAAACGCCTCATTGACGAACACCGTGTCTTCCAACCGCGAAAATGGAAAAAACTACTTAATTTAATCACTAACCTCTTTATTAAAGCCGTTTAAAAAAGGAAAGTAAAAAGAATATTTCTCCTCTCCGATATACTAGTGAAAAAGGTAACTTATAGTATTGCTGAAAAACCTTGCAACTTAGAATATGCTATTAATAAAATTCCAACTACGTTAGCGTGACGCAAAGTTGGACTTCTAGTTTTTCAAATTGACTCCGGAAAGTAAGGAATAGACGTAAAATATGGTAAAGAATCAAGGAAACTAGGAGTTTTCTATTCGCAACTTCGGATTACTTCTTGCAATTCTACGAATCGGCAACGAGCTAGGACTGACGATTTACATTTTGTGCTCAGACAGTTTTCCATAGGTTTTCACAAACGGATTCTACGGAATTCTATGTGATTTCTTGATGGGTTTTCCTTTTCCGCCAATTTCAAAAAGGAGGGTTTTTCGAATTTGTTTGTATTCGTCGAAATCGTTACTTTTTTTGCGAAAGCATTTCTCTCCTTTACAGTTCATCTGATAATTGGTTATTTTGGTATTATATACTCTTAGCTAATTAGGCTTACTACTCGTTTCGCAATGTTGGACGTTTTGATTCTTAGTGGTCCTGATCGGGAGTCTCAGTATGGTTTCAGTGCAGTAGAACTGCAGTAGATTCTAAAATGACGGAGTTATTTATGTCTTTTTGGTTATGTTTTTCACTTGTAAGGTAGAATATAATAGGGGTGTGACATAATCACTAAGTGAAAAAACCTCTATGTCTATATCTATACATCTATACATATAATAAAACTGTAGAGATAAAAAAATCTGTAAATGCAAGATATCGAAAAAAAATTACACAGGTTGGCTTGAAATTTTTCGCTGATCACGATAAGCTACTTTTTAGACATTTTGTCTGTTTGTTTGTTTGTTTGTTTGTTTGTTTGTTTGTTTGTTACGGCACAAGTCCGAAAATACTGAACGGATTTTCATGCGGTTTTCACTAATAAGCTTAGAAAAACCCGGCGCAAAACATAGGATATATTAAATTTTAAATATCATAAATTTTTTTTGTTGAAAATGTTTAAGATTTCATTATGAAAAACGAAACGGGATGTTAACAAGATGGCCGCTTCAAGGCTCAAGGTAAGTTGTTTTTTTTATATTTTGGCTCCACACATAGTGTAGGTATTTAGCCAGTGTCAAAAGGTAAGTTTTATTTTGGCTACTAATCATAGGTGAGAGAAAAAAATGTTACTGTGTGATACTGACGGTAATTTTATCTCGTGTTTATCCGGATGCACAGATTAAAGAAAAAACTCTGTTACTATTATGGCGCGGCTTCATATACGGCCGAACCTTCCCTGTTGAGTTGGCGCGCAAAAACATCTCTGTTGACTATCCTCGATGTTTTTGTAGCACCCCAACCCAGACACACAGTCAATTTGTTTGCCTGCTGCGCGACCGACGTGGGCTAAATAAAATGAAGGAAGCAGTAGCGTTATATTGCATGTAGGCGAATAAACACGTTTTACAAACTGTGAGAGTATTATTTGCGATTACAAAAAACAAATTTTAATAGTTTTAATTTATAATTCCTTATCAATATGAAGTATAACCAATTTTTTTTATTTGTCTGTTTATCTGTCCCTTTGAATACGGATCACGGTGGTTATAGTGGCAACAGAAATATATCGTCTGTGAAAAATTCAACTGTTTTTTTTTTGAACGGGCTAAGGCTGTTGGTCTCTAATGACCTTTACAGCATCACCGGGCGGTGAAAAATTCAACTGTCTAACTGTCACTACTCATGAGTACATCCTGGTGACTGATGGACAGACAGACAGATGGACAGCGGAGGTTAAGTAATAAGGATTTACCCTTCGATGACGGAACCCCAATCAATTTTATTTCATTCTGAACAATCCCTACTGCACTAAGCAATAAGGAAGTAATTTAATGCATGTTTTTATTTATAACATAAAAGACAAAAAACAGTAAATAACAATTGGCGCGCCTGCATTACCGGCAGTGTATCATGAGTGTATCACACTTTTCGGGCTTCGGCAAAATACATCGCGCGATAACTTCGTCTGCGCTCGATGCAATGCAGATTAGAGAAAAACAATGTGTTCATTATGTAAGTACCTATACCCAAGGAAGTCATATGCATATGCATTACATATAGATAAGTTTTTTCATTAATCTGTGGTCCAAACTAAAAAAGAGGATAGGTATGAGAACCTTCTTGGATATGAGCACGACACAGAGAACAAGGAATTTCAAAAACTAAAAACTTCTTAGACTTTTTATTATAAGTTATAAGGCTTCACGCGATATCATATTTAGCCAAAATTGAAACATAACTAAAATTATTATTCATGTTTTCAATGTATTGGGTTCTGGCGAGGGCAAAATTCTTTATTGGCGATCTGGTATTATGTATTAAGTAGTTTTCAAAAATCTACTACGCGTTACCATTCGAAATAAGTATTTAAAATTTTATATATAGTACCTATAGCTTAACCTATAGTAGTAACATATTCAGTAATCTGTGACTATAGGTTCTTAATTTATTGACCCTTGCTTTTGCTACGCATTGTAAAACCTTTTTTAATTTGGCATTAGACAAAATTTGTATTTAGCCAATGATAGGAAGTATTTTATGAAAACTGTTTAAAAGGGTAGGTTCACAGAGCAAAAAAAAAACAACACTTCCCCTCTACAGCGACGTCATTTGTTTCATATAGCTCTGTGGGTAGGTTCTTAGACTTTTTATTATCATTTATAGGGCTTCACGCGATTATCATACTTAGCCAATATTGAAGCTTAGGTACTTAATTAACATTTTTATTCAAGTTTTCGATTTATAGGGTTTTGGCGGGAGCAATGTTCTTTATTAGCGATTTGGTCAAATGTATTATTTACATAAACTTACTACACGTTACCATTCTAATTAGGTAGATAAAATTATTTTTGCACTACTGCTACATTCTTGATCGACCCCAAGGAAGTTTTAAGGTACCTGGGGGTCTAGCAAATATACCAACCACTAACGCTAACGCCAAACGCTAACTTCAAAATGTACTAGGAAGACATTTCGGAAATCGCTTACTTTTCCACAGCTATGTCATTTCAATACAGTTTTGGAGTTAGCGTTTGGCGTTAGCGTTAGTGGTTGGTATCTTTGCTAGACCCCCTGTAGTACTTATAGCTACTTAAGTTACCATTACCATTGCTACGCATTTTAAAACCTTTTTTATGTTAGCATTAAAGTAAGCCGGAGTGCGATATTTGTATTTAGCCAATGATACGAAATATTTTATGAAAAATGTTTAAAACAATAAATAATAATAATAATAATATGTACAATATGTATTCATTATGTCATTGTATCCTCGAATTAACAACAACATGGCGCGTAACGTTCGTTTTTGACTGTTTTTTTTTTTGATTTGTTCTTCTTCTTCTTCTTCTTGCATGTTGAAATAAGTTTTTAATAGTTAAAATATTTGAGATCTATGGGCTTTTAAATAAACCACGGGAGCAAAAAATGATTGATTACTCGGTTAATTCAAGAAGGTTATAGTTATAGTAGGTCAGTAACTATCTTTGGGTGTAAGTAATAATTATGTAATGACGATTTAACCTACTTCCTCACTTTCATCACTAGGTAGGTATGTTGAAAGTGCAGTGGGAATGAGACAGCGTGGAAAATAGTGGACATAATAATAATTATAACTTATAACAATTCTTTAAGGAGTGGTGGTTTAGTATTTGTAATTCCTACTTAGTATTAAGAAAATTAATTATGTACGCATCGTGCAGATAAATGCATATCTCCAGCAATTTGTAAACTTATTATTGACACTGGCTAAGTGTAGGTACTCAATTTGTATGGAGCCAAACTTACGAATCATCGTGTGCGATTCTTCCATATTTTTCTAAACTGTACCTGCCTGCTTAGGTAACTACTACCTAAATTAAATTTACTGAAACTTCTGTTAAAGATCTGAGTGAAGTGATGATGATTTCTTTTTGTTGTAATATAAAGAGATAGTTATAAAATTGTAGTTTTTTGTTTGAAACTTCTTTTACTGTTATAAATCTATATTAGACTCAAAACATTTAAATTTAGGTAATGGCTTAAATAGATTCCGCTCACGGCTATGCTTGCGGTATACTTATACCTATGCTTATACAGGTTACTGTGCTCAGCAGTGCAAGTACGGATCTTCGGTTCGACAAATATATCGAGTCGATAAACAGATTTTGTTCATCGTTCTTAACGGTAACATGTAGCATGGATCTAACATCGGTAAATTTTGTCGATGTCTTTCGAGGGCTTTATTTTGTCGACAGCGTATCGACCATTCGTTCTTAACTCTCACAGAGTAGCACGATATTTCGGAAATTTCCACAGATTAGGAGGTAGCCGTTGTCCGATTTTATTTGTTTCACGTATATTTTATATACTCTTTGTCGGATTTTTTAAGGTTATACGAAGTAAATTACTCTTTGAAAAGGTATAATGATAGTTGGTAGCAAAGAGCATAGAGAAAAGTAATATATATGGCAAAGAGTTGATTACTTTTCTCTATGATTCCCTTAAATCAGTCTCAACACCTTGAATAAGGGCGAGGACAATTTCTTTGTTGATTCTAAAAAGAATCTCGAACTGGTCGTTGGGAAGGTCAAGAGGATCATTGGCGTCTTTTAAACGCCGCCTGTTGATCCTCAAGGCATCCCGCCGCGTCCTTCTTTCGGCTTCCAACAATAAAATATAGCCAAAATCCATTTTACTAATGTTTGGTTAATATTATCGAGCAACTTTAGGAACCCGATAAATATTCGGTACATTCGATAAGATCGACAAGATTAAACCGATCACAGATGTCAAAATTTAAATCCATGCGCGGTTTAATCGATATAGAACGAACATATTCGTTAAGATTTATCGAATTTATATCGTCGTCGAAAAAATACATTCCATGCTACCGATTTCGTTTTATCGATAATTTATGTCAAATTTGACATGAAAATTCGTTGAATATATCGATCGGTAGATCGGTGCTTGCACTGCAGCTTCGATAAGATTTAGTGGATTTTGTTGTTTGGTACGAAATGCATGATCTATTATTAGACTATAACATAAAAATAACATAACACAAGCGTGTGAAGCCGCGGGCAAAAGCTAGTTAATAATAAAGAATAAAAAAAATAGCTGATAAATTATGGGATACTAATAGAAGAAGAACATGCAGTAACTTCCACATTTAGCGCGGTAGAATAAAAAGGTGGTAATATAGTTTGTATGAGAAGACAGAATGTTTTAGGAAAATGGACAACTTATGTTTTCCAAAAAGGCTTCTACTGTCCATGTGAAATAGATCCTCTTGTATTTAAAACAATTCGAACTATTTTTACTACGACGCTGAAACTTAAACAAAGCCATTACGACACAAACTTGGCAAACTTGGAAAAATAAAATCTCCATTTCAATGATCTCGCAAGACCAAGATTTTCTTCGAAGCAACAATTTTCCATTTAAAACAGTGGCAAGTACCAACTAGCTGGTTAAAGAGTTCTAGATCAATAAACTGGTGCGATGAGCCTTTGCGAACTCTTAAATACTTATTTAAGTCCACTATACTTTTCAATTTATAGCCCGTCGCTTCGTTCAAGATCTACAATATAATAATAATACTTTATTGAGCACCATAAAATTAAAATTAAAAAAGAATGGTAACGTAGTATTATAAACTATACTTACTTAACTAAACTTAGTGGGGCATATTCAAAGAAAGTTGCAATCGATTAAAGATACGTTTGAGAAACTACTTACGAAATTTGTATTCAAAAACCATTTTTATCTCTATTATAAAGGCATGTATGCAAGTTGTGTATTTCAGAATTTACTCAAAGCTTCCTGAAATCGTTCTGAAATCGAGATTAGTGAAATTTTGTATTCAAAAACGAATTTTATCATCATTTTATCCTCCATTTTGTGTCAATCTGTCATCAATCTGTCAAATACTAAACGATATTATAACCTATCAGAGCAAAGTTTGAAACGTCATGTTAAAACGTCCAATCAGAGCGGAGAATCACCGATTTAGTAGAAAAAATTGTAATCGAAAACGCTGATTTCGTCACTAAAATCGTGTTTTAAGCTAAAATAGGTAGGAGGGTACTTTAACGGGATCATTGAACATTTTCGTGGGGTATTGTAAAAAGAAATCTGCGATATGATTACTGCAAACGGCTTTGGTATACAATGTGATTGAAATTCTTTCACGAGAAAGGATGAATTTCAAGGATTTGAAGAATTGAAGTCAGCTCTGGTGCTGCTCACAGTAGCTGGGACCAATGGCTTAACGTGCTTTCACCGGAGCATTGTAGAGCTCAGCTGTAAATGATCACTTTTTGTGGCGGTCACCCATCTAAGCAGTGATCATGGCGTCCATTGCTTAGCTTTACCGGCTCGTTCTAAGTAGTTGAGCTTCCCTTAATTACAGTTCAGTGCGAAAGAGAATATTGCTGCCCATTGCTTGCACTTATGGTAGCCATGACAAGATTTGTGGTGGGCCTATATATAGTTATACCTGGACCACACGGTTGAATACAATAGGAAAACATAGGTACTTATCTCGTTTAGCTTTATGTGATTTATTTCATGTAAATATTCACAAACTTCTCATCGACATAAAAAATACCACTCTGAGACTTAGGTCTATCTTACTAGTGCTGTATTACTGAAACTGCAATTTTGTAGTGCCAATTTAATGCTGTTGGTCTCATCTGGCCATATACCCGTATAACGAGCGTATAAATAAGCCCTGTGAGAAAAAGATGCAAGGATCCTGGGGAGATGTTTTTATAGGTGAAGTATAATGCAAAACATGACCTCACAAAGTTTTATTTCAATTTATAAAATAAATACAATTATTCTAAGAAGGTATTAATACATAATGCGACTATAGTACCAAAGACAAATAAGGTACATCTAGCTCAACGGGTGTAAATTGTAGCATTATAAGAGGCGGGTAGTCATGTTTCATGTTTACAAAGTCGTTGCGGAAACTGCATGCGCTTTAACGTAACATCACCAATATTTTATGATCACAATACTGTAACAAAAGCACAACACAGTAGGTACTGCAGGCTCTCATTTCTGAAACAAAATACGAAATATGTGAAAATGTTAAAAAACACGACCATTGTGGCCATTGTGGTGGCCTGGTAGTACCTAGCTCTACTTTCTCATCATCATCATCATTAGCAGCCCGAAGACGTCCACTACTGAACATAGGCTCTACTTTCTGTGTACTTTAAATTATGGTTGCTGTATACCTACTCGGTACCAAACACAGAAAAGAATTATATTATAAACTCTTTATTGACACTAAGATATAAACGATGAGAACCAAAAAGATTTTCGCGTGGATACCACGGACCGATAAGGCGTAACGTATGAGTAGGTAGATATTAACAAAACCGTCAGGAGCTGTTGGATTCAAGAGGCTAGTTACCCAAGCCAACAGTGGACGTGCTCCCCTTCCGACTGATGATGGTCAATCGTGGTATCATGGAGCTATGCGTGGTAACTTATCGATGAATAGAAGTATCGGTCTGGTAGGTACTACTCACTTTGTCAGATAAGTAGTTTACGTTGCTTTTCCAATTTATTTTAGTAGGTGATTTTTTTATGATTATTAAGTTATTTTTGGTGGATAATTCACCACAATTTGTTGGATTTATTTTTTAAAATACCATGGTCGTACAAAGAAAATACAAACAACAGTCAAAGAGTATATAATTTACACAACAGTGACAGATGTTGTTAATTGATGTCAAGCACATGGAAGTTCAATATGATATTCTATACTAACTGGAATTTGTACATCGGACGGAAACGTGGTTCGAGGGAGATAGTGACTAGGGAGGCGCTTGTCGTTGTCAACTGATAGCCACTTTTTCAATATCAATGTTTCTCTCCAATATTAAGATTAGATGTGGATGTGGCCTGTGTATATTTTAACTAATAAGATAATGACAAAATATATAGAATACCTAAGTAGGTACCTACATCAGTAGGTATCAGAAACATGTTTATTGGTTAACTTTCTTACGGTTTTACTTTCATCATTATCCGGTACCTAAATAGAAAATATACTGGGTGTAATTGAATTAATTAGCACCCTTTGAAACTAAGTACCTACTCCTGATACTGGTTACGTCTGGACCAAAATTTTTGAATTCTAACACATTGGTTTAGTAATAATTATAACTCCAAAAAATGGAATAACTTACTTAATCAAACTCGTCTGTTTCGTCTCTCTCTCGTGACTGGCATCGTGCCGAAATGTTGGAAGCTTGCCAATGTACAACCTGTTCCCAAGAAAGGAAGCAGAGCTGACCCCAGTAATTACAGACCAATTGCCATAACTTCCATCTTCTGTAAGGTCATGGAGCGTATACTTAACTTAAGGCTTCTTAACTATCTAGAAAGCAACGATATCCTCAGCGATCGCCAATATGGTTTTCGCCGGAACCGGTCGACTGGGGACCTTCTAGCATATGTTACTCATTACTGGGGTGAAGCGATAGAGCGGCATGGTGAAGCTCTAGCTATCTCGCTAGATGTTTCTAAGGCTTTTGACCGAGTTTGGCATGCCAGCCTCTTGAATAAGCTTCCCTCATTCGGCATCTCATCCAGCCTGTGCACCTGGATCTCCAACTTCCTGACTGACAGGTCTATTCGGGTAGTAGTTGATGGGTGCTCTTCAGACCTAACGGCAATCAATGCCGGAGTCCCTCAAGGATCGGTTCTCTCTGCAACACTGTTTCTTCTGCATATTAACGATTTGCTCGTGCCAGGAATTCTTGGTTATGCAGACGATAGCACTGTTATGGAGAGATACCTTTCGAATGCTCGGGCTGGTGCTCATGATGTCTTGTCTCACAGAGAGGAGATGACTGAACGCGCAAACTCGACTCTTGAAGTAGTGTCTCACTGGGGCACTGATAATCTAGTTCAGTTTAACGCGTCTAAAACTCAGGCGTGTGTTTTTTCTGCCAAACGGCTACCATTATCCGTCCCACCTCTCTTTCAGGGAACGCCGGTGCAGTTAAGCGATCAACTTGACTTACTCGGCGTGCAGATATCCTCAAGCCTAAATTACGGACGTTTTATAGAGTCTAGAGCTAAGACGGCTGCGAGAAAACTTGGAGTACTGTCTAAAGTTAGGCAGTACTTCACACCATCCCTGCTACTTCGGCTGTACCAAGCTCAGATAAGAGCCTGTATGGAGTATTGTAGCCACATATGGGATGGTTCCGCTAAATACCAGCTTGCTGCTCTAGACTCCATGGAACGTCGCGCCAAAAGACTCATCAATGACGAGGTGCTGGTTATGGGTAAACTGCAGAGCCTAGAGCACCGACGGAGGGTGGGATGTCTTGCGATTTTCTACCGGTTGTACCACGGGGAGTGCGCACAAGAGCTGCACGAGCTAATACCACCATCTCCATTCCGTCACAGAACTACGAGGCGCGGAGAGTCGTTTCATCCCTATGTAGTAGATTTGCCAACATGCCGCACCAAGCGTTTCGCAGAGTCCTTCATTATGCGGACTGCTAGGGAATGGAATTTGCTCCCGTCGGTCTTGTTTCCCAATAAATATAATCTGGGTCTTTTTAAGACAAGAGTGAATAGGTACCTCATGAGTCTGCGTGCTACACCTTCGGCTACATCGTCGCTTTCCATCAGGTGAGATGTAGTCAAACGCAGGCTTATTCTACATAAAAAAAAAAAAAAAAAAAAAATGCTACAATACAAAATTTAATTAAAATAATGTAGTATTGTTTTTAATTAGTATACAAGGTATAAAAACGTTTAAATATATCAAAATCATCCGTGCCAACTGCGTTAGGTGCCGCGGCAATCTTCATAATTTTCAATAAAAATATTTTCATTTACACACTTTTACTATTTAATAATCATCTATAAATGATGTAGTATCATGGGTTCAATTTATGCTTATGAATTTAATTACATCCTGTAGAAAATCTTGTTTTTTTATATTCGATGTAGGTACATCTACGTACCCTACCTGCACATAAATTTCTAAAAGTTATATTAACACTAATTCAATTCCTAGTAAAGTTGAATTGTCCGACCGCGTCACGCGGTTGGCGGCAACAGCGCTGATTTAAGGCTTTTCGACAATCCATCTGACGGTAGGTAGTTAGCGCGCGCAAGTACATCGAGTGACGGAGGCCTTACGTTTATAGTAACATTATATAGCAGTATCTGTGGTATACCACATATTGTTGAATATGTTCACCCTTAGGATGAAACTAAAATAAAAGGTTATTCGAGACATTGTTCTTATTTCATGTTTCTTATTTAAAATTAAAATTTTATTTTCATAATAGCGCTTGTAGGCTCAAATTAAATGAAAAAATTAGTAAAATCTGTAAATAAATCTCGGAGTAATAATCTTTTAAAGTTTCTAGAGGAGATATTGGCTGTCCCTTTCTTGCAAAACAGAGATTCCCCACAGTGACTTTGAAAACGCACGTTTATGACTTCATGTGATTTTTTTTATGCTATAGGTAGCAAACAAGCATACGGCCCTCCTGATGGGAAGAGGTCACAGTAGCCTAAGACGTGCCATTGATGCGTTGCTTACTCTGTGATAATACTCTATTGTATGTAAAGCTACCACAGCTAAATAATGAAGCACTATGAATGAGCAAGAACTGACGTCACAGAATGTTAGACCTGTCTCTCTCTATTCCTTTATTTTAAAATAGCTTGTAGCTTTCACAACTGCTTCATTATCATCATCATCTATAGCTTCTAGACATTAGATAGGACTCCCCCAGAAAGCGCCACTTTGAGCGGCTCTTCGCCTCCTGCGTCCATCGGCTCTCCATGATTTTCAGCAGGTCGTCGGTTCATCCAGTGAGGCCTCTGCCTACGCTACGCCTTCCGGTTCGTGATCGCCACTCGAGAACCTTTCACGACTGTGTATTCTTTGGGAAATATTTGACAAAGCGAACGAAGTGAGTACGCAAGTACGATGTCGTACTTACGTACAGGTCGCATTATTCAACCAATCTTGCCGTATCTTGGTAGGTTCGTGAGGAACGTCGTCGTTCCAGTTAGGTATGAGCATATGAATTCCTTGGTTTTTTAAGTTATAAAAATTACTATAGATAAGAATAAGCATTTTGATAAAAAACTGAACAATGTGACCGAATTCCGTGTAAAATAATTTTAATGCTACTGGAAACGTCATATTACTAAAACCACAGAGTAACAATAGTTTTTTCTGTTATCTGTGACTAGAACAGGTTTGATGATCGTTTTTGAATACCACTGCATTTGACAGCTCTATAAGAGTTGTAGAACATTTTAGTTAAAAAACTTTCTACGTAAAATGGCATTTACTGCGCATGCTTGTGTATGAAGATCTCGTCGTCATTGGCCAAATGGAATCTTTCTTTTAACCAATCACTATTTTAGAGAAAGGTTGCCTTAGTCGTACCACAGTCTAATCCCCGTCTGCACTAAAGTTTGACAGCTCCTAGGTTTGCTTTTATTTCTCTAGGATTTACTAAACGATAAAAATTCGGTGCACTAAACTCAGTCAGTTGCATAAATGCCTAAGACAATAATAGGCATAATGACTAGTATTAAAAATTAACAAGTAAATACTTTACTTTCATAAAGAAGATTAAAAATGAATGCAATAATTAAAAAAATAAGTAAAATCGGTATAGAAAGGAGAGGCCATCTTCTGTCCCTTTCTCGCGAAACAGAGCACCTCCACAGTTACTATGAAAAGTCCACTTGTGACGTCACATGCCAAAGAGATTGTTTGTAAAGCTACCACAGCCTAGTACTATGAACGACCTTGCTCTGACATCACTGGCCGTTTGAGCTATCTCTTTCTAATCCTGTTTTTAAAATGCTTACTTGTAACTTTGTAATTTTTTGTGATATTTTATTTTTGTTTTCACTAAAGTTTATCTTTTGAGTAATATTATTAATTTATGCATAAAAAAATATTTAATAATGCCTTGGAAACAAGTCACGGAAGATGATAGTTTAGTAATATCTAGTAGATACATACACCAACAATAAATTAGTTCAACCAATTTCACCAATTGTCATAATGATACTATTTTCTTATTCCATACAACAAATGTGATTTTTTGGTCATTTTATAGTTAATGGTACGGAGGCCTTAGTGCGCGAGTTTGACTTGCACTTGGCCGGTTATTTTGTAAGTTTGTACCCAAAGTATTTTTTAGAAACACATTGAAATATGTAGGTATAATATCTATTAGCACCATGCTCAACGATCTCAATAGTCTCCCAACACGTTGGTCTAAGATGAACATGGACAAGACGAAAATCATGTCTAATGCCCATGTTCCACCTGTACCGGTAATTGATGGGAACGATACTTTCAATGTCGTAAACAAAAATATGCCTACCTAGGATAGATCCAAATGGGTAGGTCCAACTTCGACAAAGAGGTCGCACGGAGAATCCAACTCGGCTGGGCAGCGTTCGAGAAACTTCGACCTATCTTTTCGTCTAAAATACCTCAAAGCCTGAAAATGAAAGTTTTCAAACAGTGTGTGTTGCCAGTGATGACTTACGGCACTGAGACCTGGTTTCTTACTGTTGGCCTAATGAGTAAGCTCAAAGTCGCGTAGCGAGCTATGGAGAGAGCTATGCTCGGTGTTTCCTTGCGAGACAAGATCTGAAATGAGGTGCAAGAGAATTAAAGTCACCGGTATACCTTTCAAGAAAGGTTCTCGAGTGGTGACCACGAACTAGTAGATGCAGTGTAGACCGGCCCCTCACTAGATTAGGTGGACCGTGGAAGCAACCACTCAAAGTGGCGCTCTTTGGGGGAGGCCTATGCTCAGCAGTGGACGTCTTCTGGCCGATGATGATGAATATCTGTTTTAAAAAAATTTAAATTACTTAAATTAAATTAAATATCATTTATTTCAGACATTGGCCCTATAAAACATAATACAAATGAATCAATAATTAAGTAAGTAGGTAGGTATAAAAATAAATTAGAATAAAAATTAAAATCATGTAAATTAAATTCTGAAAGATTTTAATAATATTTTGATTTAGCGTAATAACTAAAGAATCAATGTAGGTACTACGCAAGAATTTTGATTTAATTTATAATACATAGACAGACATTTTTTACCAGTTTTTTATTCAGGGGGTACGACCGGACCCACCTTACCCTGTAACTATCAGTACAAAAAAAACAGCTCATTCATTGGATGTTCAGATTTTACAATCAGCCAATGAACTTGGCCAAGTCATATGTGCCTAGCTTTAAAATCGTTTATTATTTACAAGATAAAGTACTTATTAACCAATAACGATCCACTGGAGGGAATAGACCCACCCATTTTTTCTATAACCCCGCCCATAAAATCGCAGCCCGTAAATGGTTCACGCCTTCATAGATATGAGCACTGATGACCAATTTTACGGCGGCGGCGTGTACTAAAAGTCTTCACGGCGGCGGCGGCGGCGGCTCGCCGTCACGGCGACCTTGGTTTGAGATTTTTTCCTGCGTACAATTTCTTTAAAAAAACTTACAGAAAGTCATATTGCTACGGGGCCACACGGTCGGTCGACCTTGCCGGCGAGATCGTCTGTTGTCATTGTCACGTTACGTCGATTTTTATACCAGTGACGAAAACGAGGGTTGAACGACATTGGTCAAGTTAGATATAAATATAAAATATAAATATGTGTGGACATTTCACACAGCGCCATCTAGCCCCAAACTAAGCATAGCTTGTACTATGGGAACCAGATGACTGATACAATACTTATATAGTATTTTATCAGTCATCAGTCATCATATATTCGTCAAATCGGTAATTTGTCAAATTGGATATTGGTCAAATCGGTAGTTCGTCAAATTGTCTTTTTGTCCAATCATGAAATTTGCCAAATACGCTATATGTCAAGTAATTTAAGTACAATCAAGTGTAAAACTGAAAGATAATATGGTTCACTTAGGTCAGATTCCGCTTTACTATCCTAGCGCAATCGATATGACGGCTGTGTGTAATAGGGTGTTCTGAGTCACCCAAGATATTTCTAGGGTGACGACGATGCGGAGATGAGTCTGTCATGTCTGTAGAGTACGTTAGCGCTTGGACTACAAAAATATTGCGATTATGTGGTGTTACATCAAAATAGCGTTATGATGCATTCTTCAGAAACTGTCGGATCGGTCAGTACTCATTAGTAAGAGCGAGAAAGCAAGCCACGACGGCACGCCGCCGTGTTGTGCTCAGCGCCGTCATGAATTTACGGTGACGGCGGCGCGCTAACGCGGCGCTCATATCTACTTCATATTTAGTTCCATTTTGTCCCAAATCAAGTTTGAAATCACAGAGTACATTGGTAAGTCAGACACCACCACAGAGTACATTGGTAAAGACAACACCACGGAATACCAAATTTGTGCAATTTTGGGAGGATATCCGATGAGATCCGAAATGAGCAGATCCGTAGAACTAAAGCGGCTGATATTTATTTACACAAGTGGATTGAAATGGCAATGGGCTGGGCAGGCCACGTCGCACATTACTAACTATAGAACTGAAACCGATGGGGAAGAAAAGTTCTTGAGTGGCGACTACGAGCTGGAACATGCAGCGTAGGGTGGCCTCCCAAAACCTAGATGGACCGATGATCTGGTTAAAACCGCAGAGCAGCCGATTGATACAAGTGGCAACCAGCCGCTCAAAGTGGTGTTGAATGGTTTAGTGGTTGTTAGATGGTTGGCGCTTTGGTGGACACCTAACAAGTGTATCAGTCAGGCAGGTTATGTTTCTTGCAGAGTATTTAGGTAAACAAACTCAAAACAGTGCTTGAGTATACCTACTTAAATAAAGCCACTGTTTAGTCTATCTTTAGTAGGTAAGGTAAGTAAGTGAACTGTGAAAGCTGAATGCAAATGGTAGATTTATTTCATAGTGGTGATTTTTTTTCATAATAAACACTACAAAATCGTCTCGGAAAACACATGCAGTGGTCGTGGAATACACCTAACATATTCCTCCAGGTCCTCCTTTCCGCAACGCTATATCGTCGAATCTACGTCTGGTCACTTCCTCTGTGAGCTTTTAAATACATGGCCATATATCCTGATATATGCCTGCATTAGGTCAGGATTATTACGTGTTGAAATAGCTATCGTATATTCTTATCTCCTTATCTCATGTATTTTCATACATGAGGGCGAATTCTCCGATATTATAAACAAGCTTTTCTACTGCAGTATGGAGATTCATATAATTATAGCGGTTCGCTTTGTCGTCAATTGGTTGTTTTATTTTTCCCGTTTGTCTATCGTTCGTGATTTTGAAGCCACATAATAATTTCAATAAATTATTTTCAACAATTTTGTATCACAGTTTTTTTTTTTTTTTTTTTTTTTTTTTTATGGCAATTGTTTAGCACATTTTTGCCAGTGTCATGTCAAAAGAGAAATAAAAACGAAATTTTGAATTTAGGGTATCTGAAACAAAACAAAAATATCCTATAACTACCAACTACACAACATTATTACAATAAATGAGCAAAATGTACAATGAAGACAATAATTGAATATTGTGGCATGACTTACTAGGACAGTTGTTAAAATGAATATAATTACATTAAATATGATTACAATTTAATGTTATTTTCAATAATAAAAGATGATAAAATAGCTATTGAAGTAGGGTCTATTTTACACAAAATATTATCTATGTGAACTGGGAATGGAAATTTATAATGGATTAGTGAGTTGAATAATGAATTATGATCAAATTTAGGACATGAGAAGAAAATGTGGTTCAAATCAGCTTCATCCATACCACATTCGCAGATAGATGAGTCTCTAATCCTCAGTTTTTTTAAATGAACACCAGAGCAGCAGTGGCCGAATCTTAATCTAGATATTGTAGAACACACTCTTCTATTGTACTTAAACTTAAAGAACCATGGTTTAATTTGAATGTCAGGTTGGTACTTGGCATAATTTGAACCTGTCCGTCTGCTAGTTACCAACCATCTATTCAGCCATCTAGATTTTAAGTCACAGGTAGGTAAAAGCAGAAGGTCTTGGGGATAATTTTTAAAAGGAACTTTATCTCCACATATTACTGCTTGCTTGGCAATCTCATCGGCCTTTTCGTTGCCAGAAATATTGCTATGACTAGGGATCCAAGCTAGGTGCACAGAATAACCCAAATTAGAGCATCTCAATAGCAAGTCTTTAGATTTAAATATGATCCAGTTTTTGGCGCCTATTTTAAAAGGATTACTCTGAAAGGCTTGAAGAGCACTCAATGAATCAGAGAATACAACAGTTTTATTTAATTTGAACAACAGTATATAGTTGATAGCTTCCATAATACCCCTACATTCACCAACAAAGACTGATGTTTCCGGAGGGCACTTAATCTTTTGCACAATATTATAGTTTTGATGAAATAAACCAACACCAACACAGCCATTTTGATCTAGCTTAGATGCATCTGTAAAAATGCAATGCCAACCACGCCATAGATCATCTTTGATCCGAAGAAAGTGTTTATTGGCGAAGGAATCCCCTTTCATCAAATCTAAATTAAGATGTAAAGAGGGTTGATATAAGATAGTTTGATAATCAAATTCAAATACAGGAAGTTTAAGAGTTCTATGAGTAGAGAATCTAAGGTTGATAATTTTTGCATAGCTTGTAACTAAGCAAGGAGTTTTTTTATTACTCCAGTAAGGCAGAGAAATATAATTGTACAAAAGCTGCAGTTTTGGGAAAAGAGGATGAGAGGAATACTGAAACAAACGAAATAAAAACATATCCGAAAGATATTGACGCCTCAGATCTAAAGGTGGGTCATCACATTCCACTTGCATAGCATTCTTAGGGGTAGACTTCATTGCTCCTATAATAATACGTAAAGCTCTTGCCTGAATCAAGTCCAAAGCATTGAGCATTTTTTTACAAGCTGGCTCATATAAAAATGAAGCATAGTCTATAACACTACGAATGATACCATTATAAAGAAGCTTTAAGTAATAAGGGTGAGCACCCCACCATACACCAGCCAAACATCTCAAAATATTGAGATTTCTTTCGCATTTAACTGTAACATAGTTAATATGTGAAGAGAAGTTTAATTTACTGTCTAGAACTAATCCTAAAAATTTTTTTTCATTTTCAACAGGAATCTTGATTTTATTAAGCAGAATGTTAAGTCTCGGTTTCAACCGTTTTCTGGTAAAGATAACAATGGAGCTCTTTATTGGAGCTACATCCAGACCATTATGACATAGCCAAATATTTAATGACTCAAGAGCTTGAGATAATTTGTTGGCAGCACTTAATATATCAGAATCTGCCACATATAAAACCAGATCATCTGCATATTGAAGTAACCTAGAATAAGGTAAGACACACTTATTTAAGTCATAAGTATACAAATTAAAGAGAAGAGGACTTAAAACAGAGCCTTGAGGCAGACCCTTATGTACCGATCTTGAGCATTTTATCTCACCATCAACTCTGAGCTGAGCAGTACGATCCAGAAAAAGATTAAGTATGAAGTTAATAATTTTCTTTGGAAGACACAGATGTTCCATCTTATTTTTGAGGATTGACAGATTAACATTATCATAAGCAGAGCATATATCGAGGAATGCAGCAACAATAGACTCATTTCTAGAAAAAGAGAGCCTAATATCTGTAACAAAAATGGATAAGCTATCCAAAGTTCCTCTACCTTTTCGAAACCCATATTGGGATTCAGGCAAAATATTTTTAGATTCGATTAGCCATTCAAGACGATTTTTTATAAGGTGCTCCACAATCTTTGTCAGCACAGAAGACATAGCTATTGGACGATAGCTATCAGGATTTTCTGGATCTTTACCAGGCTTTAAAACTGGAACAATTATTTGAGTTTTCATTGCACCTGGAGCGCACCCTAACTCTAGCATCAAATTAATCATTTCAAGGTAATAGCTTAAAACCTTTTCTCCAGCTTTGACCAAAAATGAATATGGGATCCCATCTGGACCAGGAGAGGTATCCTTAAGAGCCGATAGGACAAGGCGTAACTCCTGCATCGAAAAAGGAGTAAAACTTGCATCATAAACAGAAGAACTAGAAGCTATAGCTTTGACACAATTAGGAACAAAGGGAGGAGCCAGTCTATCCATAAATTGTTCAAACCAATTTTCATTACTAGGATATGGAAGAGATGGTTCTCTATATGAACCACGGAACTTTCGAATTGATTTCCAAACAAAAGAGGAATTAACATTAGGAGAAATAGAAGAGCAGAAATTTTCCCATCCCTCAGACTTCTTAGAGTGAAGTATTTGCTTGGAATTAGACATAATTGTCAATAAATTGTCATAGTTTTCGTTTGTCATGTTATTACAGTATATAATTTCCGCTGTTATCCTATCTGCAACAGCAGCCTTACAGTCTTGATCCCACCACGGAGGAGACCTGTGCTTTAAATTTTGCACCTTTGTTGGGAATGAGGATTTAGCAGCAGAATGAATAAAATTTATCAATGCTCTAAGACAATTGTTCAAAGAATCAGGAAGGATGACAGGAAGATCAGAAGCAGATTGTTCAAGTAATGATGAATATTTTGACCATTCATCAGACTGAGTTTTACTGTTTAAATTATATTCTAATAATGGTTTGAATGGAAGTGGTTTGATTTTTGAAAATGGGAGGTCAAGTAAAATTGGGAAATAATCACTACCGAAGGATGAAGATAGCACTTTCCAGGTCATTGAAGGAGCTAGACATGCTGACACCATAGTCAGGTCAATAGCACTAACCCGTTCATTCGGCTTTGTACGACGTGTGGCAGAACCAGTTTTCAATAAGCACAACCCTAAACTATCCATAATATTAAATATGTAATTGGCAAGTGGATCAGAAGCCTGACAGCCCCAGGCAGGATGATGAATGTTAAAATCACCCATTATGACAAATGGGCCTTGCATAGATGAAAAGATATTAAGAATTTTATTTAGTATATCAAAAGAAGGTCTGGGGATATATAATGAAATGAATGTTATATTTTTTAACCTGACAGCAACTACTGAAAAGTTGTCAATAACAAACTGAGAAGGAATATTTACAAGATGAGAATTTACAGAGTTTCTGACAAGTATGGCTGAACCACCATACCCATCAGCTTTGTCATCTCTGAAACAAAGATAGCGAGGAACCTTAAAAAAAGAACCAGGCTTAAGCCAAGTTTCAGAGATGGCAATAATAGATGGATCATATTTATTAATAATATACAATAGATCAGATTTTTTACTATTAAGACTTTGACAATTCCATTGCAGCCCTAGAGAGGGTGCCATCATGGAAGGATTGTAAAACAGAAGTGGAAGGATCTTGGGCAGCGTTGGACGGTACAAGAGCAGGAGAGTTTAGTAGCCTAGTGAGAGCCTGAATAAGCTCCAAAATGCTACTGGAGGAGGGAGAAGAGTCATTATTGGGACGATTAAAAGCAACACCATTATTACAGGGCATAACTGGATTGTTAGTTATAGCCTGATGAGCATAACGATCATAACCTTGTTTTTGTAATGGAGGAGGTCTAGGTTTGAGGAAGATTGTTTTCCTATAAGATTGAGAGGCTGGGTTAGAAGATTTATTGGAAGAGAATAAAGGAACAGGGGAAGCACTGGCATAAGATGTTTTGGCTGCATCACTGTAGCTCTTACCTCTTATAGGCGAATGCAATTTAGAGGCTTCAGAGTATGACATACTTTTCTCTGCCATTGTGATTTTAATTTCTTTTTGTCTACTGAATTCAGGACAACTCTTATTCGTGGAATAGTGAAGACCCGAACAGGATAAACAGGAGGAAGTGCCTTCTTCAACATTACATGAGTCGCCAGTGTGGCCTTCTCCACACTTATAGCAACGTGGCTTTGACCTACAGTTGTTCTTTGTATGACCATACCGACAGCATTGGAAACACTGTACTGTAGGATAATAATACCGTTCGACAGCAAGGGAGTTGAAACACATAAATACCCGCGGAGGAAGAACTTGACCATCAAAAGAAAGAACACATGACTGAGATGGTTTATAAACAGGAACCCCATCGACAACCACTTTATAATTTAATCGACGCACTTTTATTATCGGGCAACTATCAACTGGAACATTAATACTTTCTATGATTTCCTCCTCTGACCATTCAATTGGAATTCCCTTCACAAGACCCAAACGAATAGTGCTAAACGAAGGGATGAATGCCTTGTAATCATTTTTTGTTAAGACATCGCTTGTTACAAAATTGTTCGCTGAGTTTGCATCGTTGAATGACAAAGAAATTCTGTTTCGCCCTATTCTTTGGACACTACCATCTATAATACTGCAGAATCGATTTTTCGCCAAAAACCGCCCAAAATTCACCGGGTGAAGTACCATTCCCGAAGTCGGAGAAGTCTCTATTTTTTGAACATGCACCACAAATGGGCCTTTATCTGTTGGTTTATACGATTGTCTCCCCGAGGGGATGTAAGGGGGAATCGATGGAGTTTGTGAAACTGTAGCGGATGGAGATGCAAAAGAATCAGTAATTTGTGAATCCTGATTTGAGTTTGATGCTGGCACAGCTTGACCTAGAGGAATGTGTGAGTCTTGGGATTGTTTTTCCTCTCTGCTTTTTTTTAAATGTTTTTTTGAATGCTTCTTGCGTTTAGTGGTATTAGCATTTTCTTGAAGAGTGCGTTCTATAACATCCGAGGAATCCGACGCGATCGAAACGAATTCTACTGGCGAAGGAATAGAATAATCATCTGCGAAGATGATACCATTTTGATGAGTTGGTTGGGTATTATTCGGGCCCCAACCAGCCCCTCCTCCGGGGTCCGTTTCCATCAACCCCCGGAAGAAACGAGACTAAAACAAGTGAAGGCTATGCGAAAAAATGAGAACTAAGGAATTTACAAAAACTTACCAAAGAATGATGTTGAAAACCTAATCTACAAGATTTACACTAATATTTTACACAAAAAACTCTACATATAAGATATTTTTTATTAAAAGATTGCCGAAACAACCGCGCTCTTTGACAATCCACCGAAGAAAAAAACTGTATCACAGCTATCTATTATATTAGTGAAGACAGATAGGACTTTCAATCTTTACCAATGTACTCTGTGGATAGGAGAGCTCTATGGTTGACAGTTAGTTACAGTGTCTCCACCAAGCGCTTGTGTCACCATAGTGGTGCACCTAGTTCCATGTTCAAATATCGATATCGATAGCACAGTATATACGCGCCGTGGCAAAAAAAAAACGACATGGGAGTAACTTAGAAAGTTATTGGTGTTGTAATACAACTTTTTAAACCTCATAATACATTTTATTAAATACTACAGGAGCATGATACATTCCTGCAGTAACTAATGAAATGTATGAGTTTATATTCTAGAAAGGATTAAATGAAACAAATTTTCTGATTTATATAGCTTTTATTTCTTCTTAGATTTATTGTAGGCTATTTTTGGGGGTGAAACCACTCAACTGTCTATCTATCACGGTTCATGAGATATGGCTTGGTGACAGACGGGCAAACGAATAGTCAGACGGACAGCGAAGTCTTTAGTAATAGGATCCATTTTACCCTTTGTGTATGGAACCCTAAAAAAGCGCAAATACTTGTTCTGTGTCTGGGTGTTGTACGTCCAAGCAACGACTGATTTTGAGTTTGACAGCTGAGATCCAATCACACCCAAAGTGGTGTGTACGGTTTTGCCTTACTTTTTTTTTCGTTACTGGATAAAAGTCTTTGCTTTTAACCACTCAGGCGCGGCGCGCCGGGCGTAGGTAGGTCCCAAAGCGATCCAAAGTAAATTAGAATTTACTAACCTCAAATAGCGCGGTATGGTTTTGCATATTTACGGTTTATACGAAAAAACAAGCAGTGTTTTAAAATTTCAAAACTAGTTTTGGTAAGTAGCATTACTTGGCTTTCTAAACAAATGCATTTTTACGTGTGTTGTAGTATAAAAAACACACACAATAACAATACACATAATAATTCACGCTGTGCTGTACCTAAAGGAAATAGCTCTGACGCAGGCACGCGGCGGCTCGGCGCGAGTTGCAATTTAAACTGAGGCATTTTTTTTCCTTCTGAACCATAGAGACTTTTACTTTATTCGATAGTATTGAAGCAAGTACTGGCCTACGAACTTACTTGGGAATCCGTGGCCGTGCAGGTATATGTAGTCAGCAGTTCTTCTCCTGGCTTGGTGTGGTGCTGCCTCGAGGGGTATTTCTATAGGTTGCTGTTCTTTTGTCTTCTCTCTCTCAAACTAGGCTAAGATGCCCGTCGCGAGGATGGACCACGACAAACTGTCCACCAAATCCTGGAGCTCGTCTCCGAGGAGTCCTTCAGCGTCTACGGTATAGAGCGCTGGCACGTACTGCTTCTGGAGCTGCGCAGCTCTCAAGCAACACAATATAACTATATGCGGGTGTTTCCAAAGGCAACTCTGTGTCACACTCGAAGATATGCTAGATCTAGGTATTTGGTTTGGGTACTAAACAGATAGTGATGTTCAGCTTGTTTCGATTTTAGTCAATTTATAACGAGTGACACCTCTAAAAATTAAATAGTCGATGTTTTGACATCCCTAGTAGTGCAATCAGCTGTGAGCCACTATTGAGGCCTCTATGCACTTTAGGTTTTTCGAAGCGGGCTACAAATGTGGCAGAAGCGCCTGAGCGGATATTATATATTTTTAAATATATCTATGATAAAGAAATACATTCTCATTATTTCATCAGCTTTCGACCCTCTCACTACGCAAGTAATTATAGCGTTTTAAAAAAATGGAAGGCCACGATGCACACACGCAGGCCACCATAATACTACTTTGAGCGGCTGATTGCTTGCATCCAACAGCTCCCTCAGGTTTTCACTAGATCGTCCGGTCGTCCTACGTTGCCTCTTCGAATTCGAGTTCATGGGCACTACTCGAATACCTTTCTTTCCCTTGTATGTATGTATGTTTATATTTACCTATGTGTCAGCGTAGCGCCTAAATAATTTTGAATTTCTAGGGATTGAAGACCTCTTCAAACTAGCTGTGCCTCGCGGCTTCACCTGAAGCCGCGGGCACATTTCATGGTCACCCTACTGAAAAAGACAAGCGCCTCGCACGTCCCTATCTCCATCAGACCGCGTTTCCATATTTATAACGCCACCAATTTTAAACATTAACACTGGAAAAAGCAAAAGTTTTGAATAATAATACAATGCAATGACGTGAATTTTTCCGCGTTCCCGCCAAAACTCTATCTGATGACTTGTAAAGAAAATGTGGATTGTGGATTTCGAGAAACAAACGAATTCTCATTTGTCATCACAGATAACTATTATACACAGAGTACATTGGTAAAAACTGCTATTAGTCATAATTTGTCATATCGTATAAAAAACAAAGTGATCAAAAATACAGATTAAACTATTTTCGAATGAAAGATCGAACGAAATCCACTGGTTCCGTGTAAAACCAAAATAATGCCATTCTAACTAAAATAGGCAAATGAAAACATACTTTGAGCTGTCTGAGCGTAAAATTGTATCACCTAGAACACATTTCAGGAACCATTTAAAATTGGTTTTTGAATATGGGCCAGTGTCTCGATCCATCATCCCCCGCGTCGTCATCACATCGTGAAACCATGGTCAAAAGTAAGCCAAGTAAGTAAGTAATGGTATAAAAAAATCTGCTATAGTTATACGGATGTGGCCTGTGGCCGTAAATTCAATCTGTGATTGAAGACTACAAATGATTTCAACTTTTTCACAAGTACACATGAATTATAAGTGGGTTATCCCCCTAATACACGACGTGTGGGTCCCAGAATAAAAAACGGTAAGCAAGCTAACATCACGGGCCAGCCGGAACAACACACCGGTAAATAAATCCAATCCAACCGACACAGCTCAGCGCTGCAGTCACTGCAACCGTATAAATTATTCATTATGCAGTCCGGAACGGCGGGGCACATGCATCTTGTATGTCGCGCCAGCTTTTGTTTATTTATATTAGTAAGACGTTTGCGGACGGAGCCATGGACGGCGACAACCAAACTGATTGTGAATGCAATGCTTGAAAAGGCTGACTCGGTTTATGTTTCCTTTGGAATGGAGCACGGCAAATATTTGTGCGCTTCTAAAGTTTTCATATCTTCTCTCTTTTCTCTCGCTTTTGAAGCAATGAAGCTACTCGATGTTTAGGTACTGAGAGATTGGAAATGAAATATTACGGTAGAAATGGTTAAATTACTTTAAAGAAATTGTTCATTCATGTTTTTTTTATTGCAAAGGTCTATAGGACGAGTTATATAAGATGATTATAAATGGTAGCTGTCACTGTAAATATTTGATTAAAGTATTGAAATAGAAATAAAGCTTACGTAATCACAATTTTTTAAAAATAAACATCAATGGAAATAGGAAACAAATTTTACCAATTCAGATTAGTCGCAATTTCGGAAACCATTTTCAATCAGTATTCAATAACAAGCCGTGGCTGGCGAAAATATCTTGAATTATTTACCTCACGCACCGTGTTCCTGGCAACTTTTATAATACAAACAACAATTTATCCCGTCAAAGCCAGTGGTTGTTTCTCATTAAGTCAGCCGTGCCGTTAATGAATTATATCGAGACAGTGCTGGACTGCAAGTAACCGTGACGGGGTTTAACGGACCGTGGTACAGGGTTTAACTGAGTAACGACTTCTTTGTACCTTTGGGTAATTATTTGGGCAGTATGTTGGCAATGTGGAAATTGAATAGGTCAGTCCTGCGTCCGAGTGCATTTCTCTAGGTTGTAATTGTTGATTCTCCAATAAATAATTGTCTTATATTGCCGCCCTAGTGCTTGAACGGCCTATCAACCAATTCTGCCAAAAACTACTTAAGGTTTTATAATGAAGGAAACAGAATGACGCGCTGTATAAAATATGTTTAGTGCTCGTTTAGCTGTTTTGTTATTGCCGAGCGCAATAGGCTTGTGTCGTGCTATTTTTTTATTGCACGAATTTATAATATTCCTTAAAACCAACAGTCGGGATAACAAAAATTAAATGTCTCAAAAAATGTCAAAGTTACAAGCATTTAAAATACAGGAATAGAAAGAGACAGTTCAAACGCGCGGAGACGTCACTTTTTCCAATTTCATAGTACCTCATTACTAAGCTGTGGTAGATTTACATACAATCTCTTTGGCATGTGACGTCATATCCCACAGATACATAGTAACTGTAGGGGATGCTCTGTTCTGCGACAAAGGGACAGGCGATGAAACTTTGAAAGCTTATTACTCCGTCATTTATTTACCGATTTTACTAATTAAATAAATAAATAAATATGTGTGGACATTTCACACAGCGCCATCTAGCCCCAAACTAAGCATAGCTTGTACTATGGGAACTAGATAACTGATACAATACTTATATACTTTTTTTGTTTGTAAATACATACATAGAATACAATATAACACCCAGACGCAGAACAAACATCTATGTTCATCACACAAATGTTTGTCCCCAGTAGGAATCGAACCCCATTCGATCAATAATTGCATAAATTTTTAACCTACTTTATGAAAATAATATAAACTTGTTAATTTTTAATAGCAGGACACAAGCCTATTGTGTGCATTTCACATTATTTAAATGGGCCTTGTACCAAATGCAAAAGACTTACTACAGTTCATAACCTACACGTCACGCCATAATTCCCACCCTAAAAAAAGCAAACAATTCAAAATCGACGAGCCTCTAAAATGCTCATCACGTTTCAGATAAGAATCCTTTACATAAATAAAGAGCACGATTCCGAACGTCAGCGAAGGTGAAATCTGACAGTTACGCACAGAGGTTCGCTATATTTTTTCGGCGACCCTTTCTAGGCCCTTCGAGGGCGCCTTTGAGAGGCGGCCCTTTGAGGGTGTCATATCATGACAAGTGATCTGCGGCAGCTTAGAGGCCTACGGTGATAAGCTGAGGTGCGAAGCGGTTGTATTAGGGTATAGATACTATAGGGCTGTAACAGATACCGCTTTTTTGTTAAGATCAGTGCTAAGCGATATGGTAATTTAAGTGTATAGAGGAAAACTTTAGCGGTGTGTATTATGTATAACTAACTGTGCCTTGTGGTTTTGCCCACGTGGGCAATGATCACAGTCATCATCATCATCATCATCATCATCATCACCAACAGCGTGAAGACATCCCTTGCTGAATATAGACCTTACCCAGAGAGCGCCACTTTGAGCGTCTGCTGGCCTCCTGTATCCATCGGCTCCCCGCGGTTTTCACCAGGGGCCGTACTGTGAGCTCTTAGCGCGATTAAAAACAAAGTCTATATTGGATGGCTTTGTTTTTTGTATGGATATTTTGACAAACGATCCAATATAGGCTCTGTTTTGAATCACGCTAAGAGCTCACAGTACGGCCCCAGATCATCGGTCCACTTATGCTGCGTCTTCCGGTTCGAAGTCGCCACTCGAGAACCTTTCTTCCCCATTGGTTGTCAGTTTTACAAGCGATGTGGCCTGTTGCCCGTTGCCATTTCAACTTGCTAATAATAATTGTGAGAGCTATATCGGCCACCTAAGTTCTCTTCGAATTCTCTCATTATCTTAAAGGAATACCTACCTACCCCCCCTCCTCCGTACCTTACCTTAGAATAATTCTAAAGGAAGTACACATTATTTGGGATAGAAGTTATCGTTTATGTTACTCCAGCTAAAGACCTACAAGTATAGATACATATCAAATATTGCCAAAAGCCGCTCAGCCATATCAGCACAACACAAGTAAAACCTCTAAAGAAACATCTCTCTTAATAATTAACGATAAAATGGTTAACTTACCTCGTTATAAAGTAATCCCTTCCCATACATCACTCTTGTTAATTATAAAGCAACATAATTCAGAGTTGCCGTCTCGAGTGCGACGAGCACCGGAAACAAATTTAGCAATTAACTTCACAAATAAGTGCATGATAAATGAGGCGGGGTAATGAGCTGCCATTCAAAGCTGTATAACCTCTTTAATATGTTCTGAGAAATTCTTCAAAGGTATGGTGAATACTTATAACCCTCTATGTTTCGTGGTAACGTGGTCTAATTTCAGTCGGGTTTGACTGGCCTCGTTTAGCTCAGTTGATCGTAGCTCTGCCTTACGAACTGGTATTTAATTTAATTTTAAATTTGACTATGCTAGCATTTGACCATAATCTCACCTGATGGGAAGCGACGATGCGATCTGAGGTGTAGCGCGCTGGTCTAGTAAATACCTATTCACTCTTGGTTTGAACAACCCCGGGTTGTATTTTTCGGGAAACGCCGACCAGGGTAAGTTGTAGGTTCGACTCCCACCCAGGATAAACTTTTGTGTGATGAACATCAATGTTTGTTCTGTATCTGATGGCGCGTAATTGATTTAACTATCATTCCCACGATCGCGTCTCCACAAAAAGGTGCTGAATTATGGTTAAACTGGACGAGAAAATTTACATTAGAAATAAATAAAATAAAATAAATGAATAACGCCCAACGATCACATACATATATCCTGGACCCTAACTAGGATTCCCTGTATCTAGGGTTCCAGGACCTACGAGAACCCACAACACCCAGACACAACAACTTTTTCGTTTTTTACCCCTGTGCACAAATATTAGTCCTGCCGCGGGAATCGAACCCGGCGCCTCCAGGTCATTAGCTGACCTGCTCAACCACCACACCACAGAGTCTGCCAAGTATACATAAATATTTTGTCATAAATTGAAAGCATTATATGAATCAACACAGAGCCGTATGACAGGACTATTAACGACACATTATATACCTACACGTATTTAACACCGGTATCACTTCAAACATTACGCCAACGCATAAAAATAAAATACCGTGGTACAGGGACCTTAACACAAACTAATACAAAACCATCATGGTTCGTGACAGTAATGCTTCAGGGTTACAATAATATTGTTCTAATTCGTACCATGAACTTATAAAGTATTCCTGCGCGAGAACGAGACGTCTGCATTTTTATATAGCCTTATCACTGTCACACGTCGGTGTCAACATGATGTATTTGAGTGAACGATTTAACGTGACGTCATCAAAACTGCTCTGCGTCACCAACATTACAGTATTCTTACTTTTATGTCATTTTTCAAAGTATGATTGAAGTAATAATGATATAAGACGTTGTGGTAGGCCCCCAGGACCGTAAAACCGGCGTGATCTAGTTGCTACCTGGCGAAAAGACCCGAAGAAATGTCGAACACATCCGACTGGGACAGTTTATGTGCTATTCATGTGGGCAATATGGCGACCACGCGGGAAGTTTTTGACGGGATGTCACGTGATAAAAGCTTAGCTTAACCACAGATATTAAAATAGTAGGCTTACCTGAAAAATAATTTATCGATAAATATAATCTCAAAACGACTCAATGTGGCGCTCTCTAGAGGGTGCCTATGTACAGTAGTGGACGTCTTCAGGCTGTTGATGATGATGATGATGATGAAAATATGGCGGCACTGCATAACAATGGATTCCTAAATGAAAACTCTCCGACACACCAACATTTGAAGCTTTGTTCTAATCGCACGTCAAATATCGCCCAAATAGTGGTATTTACCGGTCCAAAGCTTGCCGACTGTTTCCTCCCAAACTATCACGGAGATATTGTGGTGTCTCGTTGAAACTCGCAGCCACTTGCGGTAATGGTATAGTGCGAATGGTCGCGGGAACTGTCGATACGTTGCCAAAAGTGGACGTGGGTGTCCTCTGTTTTATTGTCGCGTGCCCAGTTGTAAGAAATTGAGAGGTGCTAAAAATAAGAAATAGTATGTTTGGATGCGTGTATGTTGTGGGATGGCCCAAAATCTTTTAAGGCTTTATGGAGTGTGACTAAGTTGGATTATGTGACTGTGGTCTTGGCTTGTCTATATAGGCAAGAAGATATTATAACACTAGCTGCAACTGCGGCTTTGCCCGCGTTTTTATTTATCTCTTAATTATGAAGTACAATATCAGGGGTTGCATCCACAGATACCGGGATCAGATTATCAGGGTATCAAAGATTGAGTCAGATGTTTTTTTGCCTAAGTTTCATATTCAATACAAATTTGCCTAAGTTTCATGTCAAACAAAACCATGGGTGAAATGTCTTAATACTAAATTTTTACTGCCTTAGACTGATAGTAGGTACATATATGTGGCGGGAAATATTTTTTACTTCTTAATATTATACTGAATTACTTTAGATTGCTCTTCTAATGATATCTATATCTGTATACAAACAGAACTACCAAAGAAATTCGATTTTAAATTCATGTAAAACATAAGAAAATAAATTTTCCCAAAGTATTACAATTGAATCGTATTTTGACCATTCGTTAGTATTCGTTAGAGTTTTTACCCATTGGTTATCATAACCCCTCATGACTAATTTCAAAAACCCACCCTTGGTAAAAATAAAATACTGGTTTTTAAAACATAACAACACAAAAACATAAAAACATTTTGCTGTTGATATCCACCCGTAAACCATTTGTCAAGCGTAACACAAACATTTATAACTCTTGATACTGAACAAAACTATCTCTGAAAGCTGACACAAAATACTAGACCCGCATCTCCAATAATAAAACCAGTGTTTCGTGAAGATCTGTTTTATCTGGACTATTTATTATGAGGTTCCTTTTTGTACAATAACAAACATGGCATCGAACGACGCAGCTAGCGGAGCGTCGCAATGTAGTTTTATAGATTTTGTTAGGAAATAGACGTACCTCGTGGATCCGTATTATTGGAGTACCCACAGATTAGAGAAATACTAATCTACTAGAGTAACGTAATTAATATTTTTATTAGGTTGGTAGTATAGTCTCATTTTGACTAGGAACAATGCTTAAAATAGCCTATTTCCAATAAAATTCTTTGTCATTCGTATTCTTTTAAAATATGCATGTATGTGTATGAAATTAATGAAGGTTGATAAAATATGTGATTACATCTAAAAAATTATAATTTCTAAACAATAGTATTATAAATTTATAACAGAGTGAGATGTGGTGGGGATTAAGCCGTAAAATTACTCGGGCGAGTCAGCTAGCCTTACATAGTTGTTTGAGCTTTAATATCATTCAATAATCAATTCATGACGGCACATTTAGATATCAAAATAATGTAAACATATTCCAAGCCTCGTCTCTCCCATCTCGGCGATCTATCCATTGATCTAGATAAATAGCTACATAACCTATGTATGAGGGAAATCTCTCGTTGCTGGTAAATAAAGATAAGCTGAGGTTAAGTAAAAAAAGGTTGATTTCGCTTATAGAAGGTTGGAATTTTGAGAATAGGTATTAGAATAAAATTGAATAGAAAACTTATCTCAAGACCTCTTTTTATTCTGGTGCCTTTGCACTACTAGATATTGGCCATATTTCTTTGTCAAGCAAAACACATCTTTAAACTTAAAAACCAATCCAATTATTAGCAAATAATTGTTTAAAAACTCACTCTGAGACATAAAAACGTTACACTCATATTTAATATGCTTCAGTATGTATAATAAGCCCCATCAAAAAAACATTTGAAACGAGCAGATTTTTACATTGCATCCACTACACTTGTGGAACCAACAAATGTGGAAAAAGGATAGCAATATTCTGTAGCTTACATCAGATTCACTTTTTCAATCGCGAAATGTTTGTCTTCAAAAATGTAATTGTTTTTTTTTTTTTTTTTTTTATGAGATTGAATGATGTGACGAGCTAGTCGTTCACCTGATGTTAAGCAATACGGCCGCCCATAACAGTTGCAGTGTCACTCGGAACTTTAAAATAATAAAGTTTCGCGTGACACTGCACCGCGCACGTCATCCTGAGACATCACACAGTCTAGTAATCAGATTACTACACTGTGTAATCAGGTCATAAAGTCTTATTTGCCCAGTTATTTCACTAGCTACAATGCCCTTCAAACCGGAACACAGTAGTGCTTGCACACTACTGCTTGGCGGCAGAATAACTGGCAATGCGGTGGTACCTACCTAGACGAACTTTGCAGAAAAGTCCTACCACCTAGTAATTTCTATTCTAATTCAATGACAAAGGTCAAAACTACAAGCTTATATAAAAACTATCCGCTTTTATAATTTCCGTAAGTATGTCTGTTTTTACTTGAAATATTCACCACAAGCCTACAAACGTACACAGCCTACTTGACATTCTAAACAGTTTCATCCCTAAGCGTAGCAAAGTGCTACGTAAGTACTACGATACGACTCGCGAGTTGTAAAATTGAAACCATTTATAACTAGGTTGCAAGAATACGTGGCTTTTTATGTTCCCCGCGGCTCTTAGTTTCATTCTGAAAGCTGGAATTATTTTCTGGTTACCCACTACGCCGTAGCGAGTGCTACGGATGTCTACGCGCGATAATTGGCTTTTGTGAGCTCTGCTTTTGAATTTTTAATGCTACTATTGCAGCTTTTATGCGCATTATGCGAGTATCTCGTTTGAGGCCGGATGAATGTACAAAACCTTATGTATAGTGTATAGTATAACGACGCATTTAATCGTTAAGAAAGCTCGTAGCTCTCGTAGCAAGTCCCTACGACGGAGTAAATAGTCGTAGCCATCGGAAAGCATTGTAGTCAGGATGTTTAGGATGTTAATCGTTCACTGATACTAAGTGAATGAGTGTAATGATATTAATATTTTACGTCCATTGGTCAGAGCTGTCGCGGTCGCTCGTTAGCTTTTACTGTTGATTAGTTCTGGCCGAACCAGAAAGCTCACTTTTTTTGATAGGCTCGCCGTTTGAACTCTTTTTTTATTTTATTTTTCCAGCGCTGAAATACGAGGTGGAAATACTTGTAATGGTTTTTCAGAGTTTGGCTGCAGCTGAAAAAATAGGGTACCGTTCCCAAAGTTATTCCGAACAAAAAACGGTGGAGAATTTTATTTTGCGGTTTAATTTGTTCTTTGTACTGGTATTACTTTGGTGAACTGGAATAAAGCAGTTTTAAATGAAGCAAGTTTAAATTAGCTGCAAAGGGAGAAGTGGGGAGGGTTCGGGGTGGCAAAAATAATTAATAAGCTAAAACGCGTCCTCTTTTTCGTTGACAAGCTGTTGTTACAGCAGATGTTGGATAATCTCGTGCGTGCGTGCGTGTATGGATCAAAGAGAACAATGTTGAGATAGTATTTACTAAGTAATAGGACTTTTTTGCAAAAATTTGTCTAGGTAGGTACCATTGCCAGATGATCTGCCACTAAACAGTAGTGTGCGAGCCTGAGAAAAGAGATACGTCGCATCATTAATTAAAAGCTTAGGTCAATCCTACTGGTGTAGGGCAAACCTAGCACATCATATAGACAACCATTAAAAGCATCTAACAAAAAAGATTTTAGAATTGTGCATGTACGTGCCTTCTCAATAAAACCAATAACAGTGCGTATCGAAGTGTTTTAATAATATTAAATAACCAGAAGCAAAACACGTCGATTGTTACAACAAGTGCTCCCCGTGCAGTTCAATTTACCACCTGCATCGCACAATACCCTTGCACTATGAGAGCATAATATTGCACCTAATATTCCTCACGAACCAAACAAGAAAGCTAACGAAACAAGTATTATCTTATATCCTGCTCAGTTAGTAGCTCTACTGATGCCGTGGGAACTTCCTCTAATTTCCAAACTCACAATTACGAGTTATTTGATCGCAACACACCAGGCAGCGTCAGAAAGTTAAAACTTTAACTTAGTAGCGAGCGGATCAGTATGACAGCAGGAAACTGGCAACTTTGTATCACAGACTAGAATAAAACAGACGCCACTCGCAGAATAGAAACGTGACGCCATGAAATGCTTTACTGAATCGTTAACCGGTTTCACTTGCAGAATTCTCAGTCACTAGGTGGTAGGACATTTCTGCAGAGTTCGTCTAGGTAGGTACCACCGCTTTGCTAGTTATTCTGCCGCCAAGCAGTAGTGTGCAAGCACTACTGTATTCCGGTTTAAAGGGCATTGTAGCTAGTGAAATTACTGGGCAAATGAGACTTTATGACCTGATTACACAGTGTAGTAATCTGATTACTAGACTGTGTGATGTCTCAGGATGACGTGCGCAGTGCAGTGTCACGCGAGACTTTATTATTTTAAAGTTCCAAGTGACACTGCAACTGTTATGGGCGGCCGTATTGCTTAACATCAGGTGAACGACTAGCTCATTACGTCATTTATTCTCATAAAAAAAACTCTATCGACAGAGTTTTTTTTATGAGAATAACTACACGTATGACGTCATTTTTTAGTAGTTTGACTGAGCTGCTAGTTGTTGTTAAACAAACACTTTAATTTAAAAAGAAATTAAAATATGAATGATACCTAAACAATTTTTTTAACAATGTCAAGAATTAAATGAAACTATGAATTTTTAATTTATGTGGCAAGTGCCTACTTTATCTAGGTCAGAATGAAATGAGATACTTATGATTTCACCTTCAACTAGGTCATAAGGCTTTTGGGCCCAAGGCTCGAATAAAGAAGTTTAATAAACAAAAACATTTACGTACGGATATTTATATGCTTTCCTTACAAATTCATGACATAATTCCTAGGAAGTTGCTGATGATGACACTGATGCGGTAGACTATAATGCGGGTGGTTGGTGTGATATTGCGATATAGTACTCCTTTTTGGCGTCACTTTCTAGTTCCAAGCGTGCCGACATTCATTTTCTAGTTTGTTTTCTAGTCTAAGCTCTGCATGTATTGCGCCACGGATTAGTGCGCGTTTGCACTGACGGGTTCTAACGGGGTTTCTTTATTGACTGGGGTTGTGAGGGACTGTTTTCCTGTCTTTTTGAAATCAATTGATTTAAAGCTTCGTGTGCACTACGTACTTGTCCTTATTTACTTATATCTACTATTTTAATATCTGTGCTTATATGTAGTACTAGATGACCCGAACTGGCTTTGCACCGCGGGACAACCCAAACAGATACATAATTACAGACTCGTTTAAACTGGCCCATACGATTATTATAATTCTTCTTTTGATGTTGACGGGCCTGATAGTTCAGTTGGTAGTAGCCCTGCCTTCTGAACTGAGGGCTGTGGGTTCGATTCCTACCCAAGACAAACATTTGTGTGATGAGCATAGATGTTTGTTCTGTGTCTGGGCGTTATATTGTTTCTAAATATGTATTTACAAACAAAAAAGTATATAAGTATTATATCCATTATCTGATTCCCATAGTACAAGGTATGCTTAGTTTGGAGCTAGATGGCGCTGTGTGAAATGTCTACACATATTTATTTATTATTTATTTTTTATTTGGAAAGTTACACTATTTTCACTCGAAATTCACATACTTTTACATAAAAACCCTAAGGTAAAACAAGTAACCTAAGGTAAAAACGCAAGACGCACCTAGTTTATATTTCACTCACTTTTCATAACAACCAGCTCGGAAGCTGGCAACCTTTTGTGAGAGCCATACAAAACAGTCCCCCGCCCTCACACCGTATCTCGCCGCACATTCCCGGAGCCTCGAAACCGCGGCCCTGACACGTCGAGAAATGTGTCAAGTTTGCTTCCACCTGGTAAATACTCTTCGCCTTACCTAGTAGAACAGATTAGATGCAACAATTAAATATATTAACTAGCTAAAATAACACACTTCTATGCCAAGTTTACCTATGTCTATAATGTTATTAGGTACGTTTCAATCTTAGAAAATTGGTACTTTAAGGCTTATTTTTATTTCAATATTTCGTAATGTTTAATTTAGTTTAAATTAATATTCTTGATTTATTTGAGCTCAGTATAGAAGAAACAGAAAGGAAGTTAAAGCTGTCATAGGAGCAGGAGTTAGTCAAGATCAGTCAGGAGTGAAACGAAGACATCTTTAGTAATATACTCATCATCATCATCATTAACAGCCTGAAGACGTCCACTGCTGAACATAGGCCTCCCCCAGGGAGCCGATGGATGCAGGAGGCACCCATCGGCTCCCCGCGGCTTTCACCAGGTCGTCGGTCCACCTAGTGGGGGGCCGGCCTACACTACGTCTTCCGGTTCGTGGTCGCCACTCGAGAACCTTTCTTCCCCATTGGTTGTCAGTTTTACGAGCGATGTGGCTTGCCCATTGCCATTTCAACTTGCTAATCCTAAGAGCTACATCGGTCACTTTAGTAGTTTAGTAATGTACTATTTAGTGATTATTTTCAAGTGGTGAATTGTTGAACAAGTATACAGAGATCCTACAAAGAAACGAATGATAGGTATCAATGCTAATCAAACGGGGTTCCATTATACTATTGGTTCAAAACAGCCTATGATCAACATGCAACCAATGAGCGTTCAGTATTTGTTAAGTTGAGGCGCGTTTGACAAACGTGCGAGAAACCGCGGTTCCGTTACTCCGTCCTACTTACGTTACCTTCTATAATATTATACCACCGTTACGTTAAAAAAACAGAAATTACACAAAAATTGAATTGTTAAAGTACCAGAAACAGGGCAGTTTTCTTCATGTAAGCATCCTACCCTTGTTAGAACGGCATGCGGCAGTAATAACAACAAAAAACAAATAAACGATCGCCAGGAGTGTGTCGGGCAGCGGTCACCCGACGGCGCGTGTCGACATGGCCGTCCGCGGACACTGCTCAACAGTTACATAGCTCGCTCTACATTACTGTACTTTTATCGTTTTCTGTAATAACTATAGAACCATAATAGGTACTTTACTTGCTACTTAAAGAAACACTCATTGATCAAAAGCTAGCGCTTTTTTTATTATTGACAATATATTATTATTTATTCATCTATTTTTTATATGAATTTTTTTGTTCGTTGCTTACTAATGCGGTCGTCAACATTTGTGTATTTTTTCTTTAACTCGAGTTTCTTCCAATATCGAGAAGTGGCTTGTTATTTATTAATCACGATGTCACTACGTAAAAAAAATAAAAAAAAATATGGGTAAGTACATTTAACCGCAAATGTAATAGAATCCATACATAGGTAGCGTTTTATTTCTGTGGGTGACTTTATAAATTATTTTTTGTAGTTTATGTACTGAGTTAGGTATAGTGGGAAGTAGCGATTGATATTTTAAAGCTGTTCTTAACATGTCAAATTCATCATCCTTTTGCCCTACTACAAATTATACTTTTACAATTTTTAATGTGACTTTGACTTTGACATTGGCGTCAACGCTGAAGGTATATCTTTATCTTCTACTCAAATTTGTAAACGAGTGATCACGGCTGTTCACAAAATTTATTAATAGTGAAATAGTATTAGAACCTACCTACTATTAAAACTTATTAATCAACAGAACCTTAGGTACTGCCAGAATGACAGTAGTGTGCAACGATGTTATGTTTTGTTCCACGGATCGCTTCACTTTTGTTTTTCGATAACATGTCGATCCCGACAGCGAGAGTAATTGGATGTTTTCGATGTAATTTTTGTCTTTGGCCCATTTTTTCCTGTGTATGTGTACTTTAATAATATTTTTTTCGCGACATGGGCATAACATTTTTCTTGTTAACGAATACTTTTGGAACGAAAATGTTTTGTTTCATGACATAATGCTACATTAAAAGTTTTCTCATTTGGCTAAAACGAACTAGCCAGTATCCATAGTGGTTAATTTCTGTAATCATTTTGGCAATATATGTTTATTAACAGTTATCCTAAAGATCAGCGGTAGAGTGTGAGTCAAACTTAATGGCAGCTGTGAAGTGCGCTGTAAGTCACCCGCAAGCTGGGCCTTTATTCCGTATCGATTCCTTACTTCGAAACCACGCGAATTCCTTGTCTTACATAAGAAATCTGCAAAAGTCTATTCTCTATAAAACAAAAATAAAACCACGCGAAATGAATTTGGAATTGGCGTGATTTGAACTGTCAAAAATCATATGTTTTACAGAGACGCGTTCCGAAACATCAACACATCAAAAGATATGACCATTTATGTCAATATATTTTATTCAAAATAAAGATAACTTTAATGTAATGCGAAGGTACATCTAACGCTGTGACACGATTTGAACAAGACACGATAACGACGTGGTTTCATATCGTGTGGAATCTATGTTTCCATAGAGAATAACCGCCCTGCGCACACCGCTTACCTCTTCCCGCGCATACCTATGTTTTGCTACTGCGCAGCGTTTCTCGCTGACTTCACAGCCACCATTAAGTTTGGATCACACTCTACCCTATGTATAGTATTATATAATCTGTGCCAATATAACTTTCAGTTTGTAATTTTGACGCACCCTGGTTCAAATTCCACTCATACCAATGACTTTTCAAGATTTTTGTGAAGTTTGCAGCACTCGCTCATACGGTGATGAAAAATATCTAACGATGGTCATCATAACCAGGTTGATTCAGTCCACCGTTGTTCACTATACTTGCCACAGCGTCAGCCTGTCGAAACGATAGGGCGATGCACTCGTGCATTCTCACTGAGCCAGATTATCAGTTCTTCTCATATTGAACATAAGTAGTGCTGGTCAATTTATGCTCTAACAGATACAGAAAGGCATAGAGTTAACCAAGCTGCTTTCTCGATAAATAAACAATCTTTACGTACTCATAATAAAACTGTATTCACGGTGAGGTGTAGAACTTTACAGGCACCTTCGTTCCCACTGCTGGAATACGGTCCTTCTTTCACAGGGAAAGATTGCACTCGATAATCCGACACCCTGGCTAAGTGCAGGTGCAATAATATTTTTGCAGGATGCTTTCCTTAAGGTTTATAAAAGAGAGTGAGCATGCGTAAAATTAGCGAGCGTTGTAACGCAAAAGCTACTGAATGGATTTCGATACTGTTTGCTGCAATGTATTTTGTGTTATCCTGCAGCTCGATTCTCCGTCTCCTCTTCTTCTATATAAAAGACTGGGAGAGTAGATTAAATACCACCCAGACACAGAACAAACATCGATGTTCCTCACATAAATGTTTGTCCTTAATCGGTATGAACCCACAGCCTACAGTTCAGAAGACAGAGTTATTACCAACTGAGCTATGACGGCAGTCAAACTAAACAACAAAGAATGAAATACGTCACAACACATTTAGAATCAGGGCCTTTCCGATTGATCGCGAATCAGGCATGTAGACGCTTGGTGTGTTGTGTACATTTACATGTATGTCAGAGCTTTCATTCATAAAGTAGCTTAATCATATCAAACAAAAATGCCCGCATCGTATCACACGACAGTATTATAAGGCATGCACCATAGGAAGCCGGGAGATCAGGTAGTAATCAAATAAATTATGAAATTCACTTTATCCTTATTTTTAATGGATTATTTCTCGGTGTCGGCCGTTTACCTTGGCCAAGCATCTTATTCTTCCGTAACGAAGATTGATGTCAGCAATCTGTCTTCGAGATAAACGACGATCGACAACTGTTATTCGGAAGACACTTCGGAAAATTTAAGACGTCGCAGTAAAATATTACTGTGGTGTGTTTTGTTCGGTGTTCTTGATATTCCATTTGTCTTTTACTTAAATTGAAAGTAGATAGATACTATAGACAAAGACGTTTTGAAATCGAGTATTTTGCAAGAAACGGCAGTTTGAGAACTTGATCAATTATTCTGGCTTAAGATATTTATTTCTCATAAGAATCAAATTCGCTTACATGAGAAAAGACTAAAAGTATGTATGTTATTTACGCTGGAATAATACCGTACAGTACATTGATATAAAATATTAAATATAAGCAAAAGTTAATTTATAATAATTCCATAACAAGTTCGTTATTTCTATATAATTATCAAGTATGTGGGTAAAAATGAAAATTATGTTTCGTTCGGTTCGAGCCTGCCTACTCGTCGCGTATGACGTCGGTACGGATGTCTGACCACGCTCACAGAATAACTGCATCTGGAAGTGGCATGCATAATGAACAAAATCATAAATAACCAACCAATTATTCTATTTTGTTTTCCAATCATTTCTTTAATTTTCAGGTTATATGGTTATATAGATCTGTTTGAAATAGTTCAGGTAATAAATTGCGTTGTAAAATGTTTAATTATCTAAAATCGATGTAAACCACAATTATTAGTTACAACGCATTATCTAAACATAAGCTTATTAGTTCCCGTAAAAGTGTCTGTCTCGAATTTGTAGATTTAGCAAAAAAGACTCGGACAGAAAACTACGTATCACCTTTTAGGTCCCTCCACGTACGACTTAAAGCATCCTCGTAAAATTCTTGTTTGTTCCCAAAACTATTTCTTACCTACGCATACTGATGTTCGTCGTACACTCCTTACATAAATAACACAAGTAGACCAATCTGATGCGAGCCGGTCAGAATACTGATACAAAGTGAAATCACGTAACAATAAGCCCAGGGCCGCACGGGGGCAAATAAAGAAACAGGGCCGGGGGAAATTTTCCGCTTCACCGGGAAAAAACCCGTTTTATAAAGCGATGTGACGAGAACGATCGACAGGGACACTTAAGGGTAAAGCGGGCTCACATCGAGAGCGTATCTGGGTTCAATTCATAGTAATTACTGTTTCATTAATGGATATAACCGCTCTAGAACCTTTCATGCTGAGTAAGGGACATCTGACAATGACCTATAACATTTTAGCACTAAAAATTACAATATTTAACCCAGTAAAAGCTTTAGCGTTTATATGGAGTTTAATATCTACTATTAAGCTAAAAGAAGTAGCTAGCGTGACCCACTTCCATGGACTATCTGCATGGAACGATACGTCCATGGCCACCTGCCGAGCTGAGCCCGGGCAAGATTAATTCCCTACGCATTCGTTTAGGTTGATTGCGTAAGTGCAGGTCATGCGAGGTCCGAATTCACGAGCAACTAACTTTTGCGACGTATTTTGGAAGACCTGCATTCAACACAGCTTGATTGGATTGTGTTGCATGTGGGTTAAAAACATTGCTTTTATAAACGAAAGTCACTTGCAAAAATAAAAGTACGTAAGTACAATTCTTATTTTTAATATGTTTTATTCAGTGAAACATTCTCTCGAACCCTTGAAGTGGTTCTGGATAAACATTAGCAAACACTACATTTTTTTATTATTATGTTGTTTAACTATTTTTACAAACATTGAGGTGAGCATTATCCGCAAGCTGTCTAGGAAGATTTGCCAGCTGCAGTAGAGACTGTTTAGCGCAAACTTATTGTAATCGACTCTAGTTAGCGAACTACAGTTTTTAAGCCAATTTCGCAACTTCACTGAGTACTTGCCAAGTTGTGCCTAACTACTTGCCCGGTGAAAGGAAGCAGGGGTAATCATAATATCAACTTGTAGATTGCGGCAGTTGGGAAGCCTGTTTTTTCCTGCGTGTTTCTATGCTGACACGGATACTTTAAGATTGAAAGAGGTTATCCTTTTTATAGGCTTGTTGTGAAGCAATCAGTAGTTGGGATGAAGGTGTGAACGTGGGTTTTGTTCGGCTCTACGAAAAAGTGGTTTAGGTATGTTTGGCCCGAAGTTGTTACCTACTGAAAGGTTTTTATGGGAGTTAGTTGTCTCTACACATATTAGGAGTTTAAAACTCTAAAGTATTAGGTTATTAGGTATTGTGGTGGTTGAGTAGGTTGGCTCGTAATTTGCAGGCGGCGGGTTCGATCCCCGTGACAGGACTAGTGTTTGCACCCGAAAAAAAGCGCAAATACTTATTCTGTCTCTGGGTGCTGTGGGATCATGGTCCTCATAATTCCTAGATCCTTAGCTAGGTACGTAAATCCCAGTTAGGCTCCAGGATCTATGAATGTGATCGTTAGGCGTTATTACTGCACTGTGATTGCAATTATTTGTCAGTTACCGATATTTAGATGTTATTTTTTAGGGAATTGCCGTGAAAGTTTAAAAGCGCATTTCATTGGTGAGCCTATACCGGGGCCGATGGCTGGCACTTTTTCTTACTGGCCCAGTCCTATGGCAAAGGCAGCGGATTCAATATGATTAAGTCAAGAATTGCCTCTATAAGTAACATAATTTTTCTTTACATTTTCCCTTGATAATAAATCTATTTTGGTTTAGAAAAAAATAGGGAGCTTTAAAATTGGGCTAAATGTTACATTCAGATATGCAAGGTGTGTTGTGCAAATAACTCGTCGAGTATTCATATCGCGAAGGCATGCATGCAGATATCTGGCTTGGAGAAAAGACCGTACACATTCTGTATCCATCCGGCATATTATCCGGCCTATTTTCCAGGCTATCCGGACAATGTCTTTTGAGACAGAGCTTTATAGCAATTTCAACTGACTTAACTCATAACGGCCTTTGGGTTTGTGGAGTGGCGATTGAGTATATTGACTCATATCCCGGAAGATGCTGCAGATTCCCATGACAGAACCAGTATAATAGTGTGCGCAAAATAGTGGCAGTAAGGTTGTTCTGTGGCTGAGTGTTATGGGATCCATAGTTCGACCTACAGGGAATCCTAGTTAGGGTCCAGGATCTATGTGTATGATCCTTGGGTCTTTATTATATTTATTTCGGCTTATCGTGAAGTCTCAGGGAATTAGATAAAAAATCATTTATGAATCAAAAATGTGCGTCCGATCGGGCGAGGAGTAAACAGTATAGGTACCCAATGTTGCCGCTGTACTGGCGTTAAATTTAAAGCCATTCAAAGCGGAGTTATTCAATTGGTTATATGGTCATAAGATTTTTTATACAATGAATGATTTCTTAAATTTTAAAAACGAATATTGTCATAATAATATAATAATAGATAAGTACCGAATATAATAAATTATGACTATTGTATGCTTCTTCAAGCTAAATGTGAAAAAAACGAACATTTTATATTAACACCGCACTCCAATAAAGATATTTGTGTTTGTATTTTTATATTTGTATAAAAACTGTAGTAGGATGTACCTACAAATTATTATGCAACGATTTATTGCATTGTGTTTGCAAAATTTCCCAGGAGCCCCATATTCCAAAATGTTAGTTACATTAGTCAGTCTACGTGAATAAGAAAAGTAAGAAAATATGCTAGAAAAACAAAATTCCTATCGTAAGAGATTACCTAATTCATCTAGGTACATTTTGTGATGGGGTTGTTTTGGCAGACATAAGATAAATTGCCCGTCAAAAACATACAGAAAAATGAAAATGCCAGCATGTTTATGAATCTGATTCTAAAATGAAATTCAAAAGGAGCTTAGGTTATAGCTGTAGGTTACATCAGTTCCAATATATCACGACCTCCGTCATGTATTTGTGTCCCTATCATGAAAGGCCATCGTGAGTAAACACTGGAGTCCTCACAAAGGTCATTGCAGCGTCCTCTCCTGGCCAGCACAAAGCTTTGTATCTCCATCGCGCCGTAACTGGGGCAAAAACTGAGCTCGCACGGTCGCCATGGCAACGCGTAACACCCCGCGCCCGGCCTGTCTCCCGCTAGCCTCACCACCGTACACTAATGCAGGCAGTAGCTTATGTTATGCGTTTTATATTTAACCAGGCAAACGCTGTCGGAGTACTCATGAATTTTCTATAACTTTGTATTATTTTTATCTTGTTGTGTGGATTTAAAAAATACATTTCTATAAATGATTAATAGAGATGAGGTCATTTCGGTCATCACAAATACTCGATGCAGAAACAATCTTTATAATTAATTAATAGTCATTTTTAATATTACTTTTGTTGTTTAAATTTACTTTGACAGTATAGTGCCAAAATTTACGTAGATTTTTCAAGAATGTTGTGATTATACCAATTAGATCACAACTGCTTACTTCATAAAATACATTTATAAAGATCAGTCAGGCAGGGTAGCTATTAGCCATATTCCACCTGATATTTGAGTGCCAATATGGCCTAAAGGAGCAACACATCACGGTTAAACTGGATTGGAAACTGACTCTCAAATAAGCTGCCACAACACACTGTTAAACTACAAATTATTAATTTGAAAATAGCAGATAAATCAGATAAATGCTAAAAAGTACTATGCAATGGGTTTATCACGATGTTCTCCTTCATTGAAAGCTCATCCTTATTGCAGGAAAGCTGCGTGTGGTGAAGCAGATTTCATAAAAAAAAAATCGCACGAGTTTAGTTACTGTAGAATGAAGTACATTGTGCCATCGCTGTTGCTTCAGATAGATTCCGCCCTGCTGGGCAATGGGTGCGTAATTAAAGATTGCTTTGGCGGATCGAACGAGCACGTAGCAAATAAACTGTTGATACGTTTATGTTAGCATCAGCTTTGTGATACATTTACTCAACGGATTCTATCTGCGCGTTTTACTTTACTCATATAGTATCAAGTACCTACAGCTGCACCACCCATATTAAAAGTTATTGTTCAAAATGTAGTCGATTGCGTAGGTATTTAAGTAAGTCTAAAATAATGTTAATTCAGTATCTGCTAGTAATTTCACAAATAATTTAATATACCAGTCATTTTTACTAGTTATTTATTAGTTACAAGGAAACTCTTTTCGGGAAAAGAGATCAAATGATTTCACTAGTGTCAGAAATCTATGTGAAGAATTTCAAGGAAATCCCGTTTTTGGGATAACTATGTATCACACTGAACTTAATCTTTACTTTTTTTGCTTTTCGCAAATTACTGTGAGTAGATTTGGTGGTACCGGACTTTTCTGCGGCGCTTTTTAAGATACGGGCGAGATACCCTAACCCGTACAATTACTACTGTGTTTTGGCTTGAAAGGCATTGTAGCTAGAGAAATTACTGGGTATATAGGGCTAATCTTACATTTAGTAGATAGACTGTGATGATATTTAGAGCTCCCAGTGATACTGAAATTATGGGTGGCAATTGTGACGTGGCACGTCGTTCGTTTACCTACAAAAAGGTATTTTGCTTAGAAATACAAGCCTCATGGCGGTACAGTAAATTTCACTTATTTCACTACAAAACTAACTTCAAGCACACTACCTATAAGAGTGAGTAGAGTTGCACACAAATGAACGGGAGTCGGGAGCCAGCTAGCTTCTCATAACGTTTAATCTAAAAACGTTTACCAATTCAACATCCTTCGTGTTTGCTCCGGGAGTACCGGAATGGCACACAGAACCCTATTAAAGGCTTCAAGGCTTCCCTTCGCAGTTCAGGTGTGGATAATTAAGTTGTAGGTGCGCTGATACGTTATTGTTCGTTGTTGGCTTAGGATCGGGCCCTGATTGCTAATCTATTTATTCGTAATTCCTATGTTAAGTTTGTAGGTCGAACAGCTAAGTAAAGAGAGTGTTTCTGGTTTGGTAATTGCGTTTTTGTGTGTACATTTAAAGGTATAATATACTTACCGGTAGCTACATATTATGCTCGGTAGTAGATAGCTACCGAATAAATAATACTACAGGCATACACTTTAAAAAGAAAGAAATACATTTATTCAAGAGATCAATTTAATTCATTTATTTTTTAGACCAACTAGGATCACTACTCTAGAACTAGGACTCACAGTGCAGACATTAAATGTGAAAAAAGATATGCTTAATAATATACAATGAACGTTTTTTTACCTGCCAGTACAATTTTACACTGTTTTTTTCTTCTTTCGATAGTAGTGCGAATGTCAAACAAAAATAAATACATAGGCGGTTCACACCACGGTGTGAATCGCCTAAGTGTTATAATAGTAGAGATCGATTCACACCGCGTTGCGAAAGAGCCTATTCATTTAGGGCACTTGGGTGATTCACACCGGGGTGCGGACCACTTGTGGTGTGAAACACCCCATTACCCTAAAAATTCTAATAATTAATTAGAAAAATCAATATTGGATTCCGGTCAGTACCATGTACCACGTGCAAGGAAGTTATGCGTATTTCTAGTATGGGTGAAACTTCTTTGACTGTGTGATAATGGCAAACGTACTGACAGTCATAACGATTAAGCTTCTTTACTCCTATATAATTTTATATGTGTGTAGGTACCTACACTGTGGTACCAGTTATACAGGTATTAGGTAGGTTTTGATAAAACCAATAGTGTTAATAGTGAGACTGTTCATAATAACGGGGCTAGTCCATATCTATAGGTAGTAGTGCGTACACATAGAATTTATATGTGCTATAGCCGATATTGATCTTGTGCCACTTAACAGGTCTTATGAACGAGCCTACTAAAAATAGCAGGATTGGCTATCCTGCTTAATACACTTAAAACCAGAAATAACCAACGCTTCAGAAAAGACCTTGCTAATACGTGGGCTGGAAACTGACTTATTTATAAGTCAACACATTTTAGGCGCGATGTTCTCACCTCAACACCCTCAAGTAAACAACTAGAATAGGCTGCCATTATCGATTCATATACACGGCTAGGATGTCATTATACCGTCCATTAAAAATATAACCGCGAAGCCACCGGTGCGTCCAAACATGAAGAGCACGTCCGGGCAATAGCTACCCATTCATGCCGCGTTTACCCCACTCTGCCCCACTTTGCCACCGCTTACCCCCTCATCGCTCGCCCCCAAGCACCAACGCCCACGTGGAAAACAGGAATTCTTGAGTAGATCTCACGTATTCGGTTGTAATAATTATAATGTGGCGAATAATTTGTAAAGTATATGAAATAGGCTTTCATGCTTGGCGCTAGTAGGTTTTGCAGTAGAGCGGTCTTTATTTATTTTTTATTTCATTTCTTTATCTTTATTCTTTGTCAAAGTTAGAAGCTGTTTCATCATCTTCATCATCAATATCATCTTCATCACCATCAGCCCAAAATACGCCCACTGTTGAACATAGGCCTCCCCCACAAAATGCCACTTATTATACACTTATAGGGAGGATTTGCCACTTTTGGCAGGCTGCTTGGTAGCCGCAGAAGATTTTAATGTACCAATACTGCTGCCCATTCCCTGGATATTCCCTTAACCGGCTCTTACACTACCCACAGGAATAGATGTGATGATCCTCATCGGAAACCGGTACCACAAGGACAAAAATGTATTGTAAATATTTGTCAATTAATGTTTTGTTGGCGTATCTCTATTAGGCAGAGGATACGCCTGCCATGTGTCCATAACTCCAAACCACAATAAGAATAATGTATATTTAATGAAGTAACATGCCAAATACGCGAACAAATATCAAAAAGTATTTCATATGAAACAAAAATTAATTTGAAGCGCTCGGAAATATTTGGCGGTTTTCGCGTTGGGGCCGACGATCTCCAAAACAATAAGCAGGCAGGAACAGCACAAAGGAATGTTTCTCTGTTATATGAAAACATGTTTGGGATTGTAAACGTACTGGATATGTCTGGGAATCCTGGGATTGTTTGCTTTCGACGTAAAATAATGATCTTTGGAGCTAGAGCCAAGCCGCACACTCGTAAGTTTATATACGAAAAATTTCTACGACCTTGAGCGTCGCCGTCTCAGAAATCTTCGGTGAAACGTAACGCGTGCTAAACAGGTACAGAGGGGTGACAAGACATGTGATATAAAAAGTAACAATTAAAAAGACTTATGCTTGTAACCCTGTGTAAACTGAATAGCACTTTATTGCGTAGTAGAGAGAGTCGCTATTTATATAAATGCTTTGCGGAGCGATTCTTCTGTACGTAGTAGGTAGGTAATGATTATAATACCCTAGTATGGCACGTAAAAAGTATCCAAATGATCTCGTCTACATATTAATATAAAATACACCATAATATCATAGATAACGGAATTTGACGGGCCCGATAGCTCAGTTGGTAGTAACTGAGGGCTGTGGGTTCGATTCCTACCCAAATACCTACCTATTACCTACCAAATACCTCAGTTTAACGCGCAACTGCATAGCGCTTGTAAAGTTGTAGCATAGATGATAGATGATAGAAGTAGGTACCTACTTAAAAGTATCATCATCATCATCATCATCATCAGCCCGTAATAGTCCACTGCTGGACATAGGTCTCTCCCAAGGTACGCCATTGAGCCCTAGTAGTAGTTATAATTAACAAAAAATAAAATCACTAAACACACATTTTTGCACATAAGTGTAAACATTAGTTATACTATACAACACCCCTTCATTTGGGCGAGGGAAAAAATGCCATCAAATAATTAGGTAATCGGGTTTTAGTTTTTGGACTCTATCTTGTGTAAAGCACATTTTCTACATTTCACTAATTTCTCCTCATACCAGTCGGGTTATTTATACTGAATATATACATTTTTCTAACCTTTGTGTGTAGTTATACTAATCAAAGTTTTTTTTTTATAATTTATAGGCATAGCATTTGACCACTGCCTCACCTGATGGCAAGTGATGACGCGGCATACGGTGGTGCATGCTTGCCTAGAAGATACCCGTTCACTCTTGACTATATAACTGTTAAAATTCAAAATTTGTAAACCCATATCACAGAGCAAGTTAAGCTAGTTAAATAACTCGGATGATCTACGCTTCAATTCAAACGAAGCAAGTGTTTGTATTCCGAAGTCAAATGCACTACGGCAGGTGTATTTGCGCCAAGTTAAGTTTCAGTTTCGATTGTACACCATCTGAGTAGCTCGGAACACTTTGAGTTGGACTGGTACTAAACTTAGCACCTATTACTAATTGATATGATACTTCAGAATATCACTTCGTACTTGTTTGTTACTTTGTAGGTATTTTTTATGCGTCATTTGTGTTAGTTTTTCGCAGAGTATATAAATATTCTAACGTTTTAAATGGTTTTACCACAGATTAGAGAAAAAAAATCGTTCACGAAAAGCGCCCCTAGCGAGTGAATTGAGAATCACAGAATATTTATATAATACCAAGTTAAACGTAGGAAATCAAAACTTGATTTTAAAATATAAGTATATATAATAATACAAATAATAATTTAAAAATTGTGTGCATAAAGCTGCACAAAATAATTATCACGCCCGTAATTTATTTTGAGTAAGGTATACTTATTTGGGTAGCTCCCAACGGATATCACAAAACGGATCCTTTTCAAAACTTGAGTGTGTTTATTTTGTTTTTTGTTTGAAACAAAATCAACATTTTTTACACGAATTGTTGAACAATAATCTAATAACGTGCGGCAGTATGAGCGATGCTATCCGCATTTTTATATTTTTCCTGTGAGATATGAAAGTTTCTGTGTTTCATATTATTTCCTTTTGTAAATATTTCACTCTTTATTCCTTCCAAAAGCTTCAAATCCGCTATCTAGGTACTTGCCAATATTTAGCTCTTAATCGAATTTAAAAAAATCAGAAATGCGAGGATAATAGCAGGATAATAATATGAAAGTGCACACTGACATACTTACATATGTTTCTAGATTCATGTACCAATTAATGTTTAAATGGTTTTGTATTCAAAGGACTTGCGAAAAAAATGGTGGTGTGGTACCAGAACCTTCGGTGCACAGGTCTGAATAGGCTTGCACGTCATCATCTTCATCATCAGCCTGAAGAACCTTGACTCCCCCATAGAGTGCCATTTTGAGCGGCTGCTTGCCTGCTGCATCCATCGGTCCTACGCAGTTTTCATCGGTCCACCTAGTGGGGGCTTGCACGTCCTTTTACTATTTAATATGTAAAGGAAGCTTTATATTTATAGATCTATAGTTTATCTATGGCTCAATATTTAATCGCACATAAAATTATTGTTGGAGTATTTAACGTGTCTAGTGTTTTTGTTTTGTACATTCTTTAGTGTTTTCTTGGTTCAAGAATTGTTACCCCTGAGGTACCTATTAGCTATATTGTACCCCAATAGTTATTATCAAATCTTTCACCGCCACGCCCTCAATCGCATCAGTTTGAACCAATATAGGACTCGGTGAACGTTAACACTTCGTGCATTCAAGTTTAACGGGCTGGATCGAACGTGGTTAGCTTGTTTCGCCGCTCTAGTGGATGCATGCATAAATAGCTTTGTGCGAATTGTTTATGGAATGGTCAGTGTTTTGTGAGGGTAGAGAAAAAGCGAGACATAACGGCCTGAAGACGTCCACTGCTGAATATAGGCCTCCCCCATAGAGCACCATTTAGAGAGGCTGCTTGGTGCTCGCCTCCTGCATCCATCGGCTTCTGTGGCCCCAACCAGATTATCGGTCCATCTAGCCTACAATGCATCTTCCGATTTGTGGTCACCGGTTCTTCCTCATCGGTTGTCAGTTCTGCGAGCAATGTGGCCTGCCCATTGCCATTTCAACTCGCCAATTCTAAGAGCTATATCGGTCATTTAGTTCTTGTACGGATTTCCTCATTGCAGATCTTAGCTTAAGGAGAAAGCATCTAGTATTTATCTTTGAAAGTGAGAGGGAGGTAGATAGTGAGCATAAGATTTGTTTGCCAATAAAATAACTGAGTTGGACTCACGCACGGACGGTTTCGTACCATCAAACGAGCGAAAATTTCACGTTTGTTGTATGGGAGCCCCCTTAAACATTTATTTTGTTCTGTTTTGTAGTATTTGTTGTTACAGCGGCAACAGAAGTACATCATCTGTGAAAATTTCAACTGTCTAACTGTCTGTCTACTGTTCATGAGACAGACGGACAGACAGACAGATAAAGACAGACAGACAGAGACAGATAGACAGACGAATAGCGGAGCCTTAGTAATAGGGTTCGCTTTAACCTATGGGTACGGAACCCTAAAAATACGAATGAAAGACACGGGGACACTTATACCTACAAATTAAATAGTATGTCAGTCAGAACAGCTAAATAAAGACGGATCCTGGAGAGAAAGAACAAACTCGGAAAGTACGCTGCATTATCTTGAAAATAAAATACAAAAGATAGGTAAAGTGCATCCATTCAGTTGGCTAAGCGAGATCGGTAGTGCAGTAAATATTTGCTACAGTCAGAGAAATAAAATATTTTATACATTTTCATATATTGCGCGAGCTTGTTAATTTAATTCCCAACGAAATGGGCCACAAGTCATGGTGACGGAATATGAGCACCGTTGCCAAGGAGCCCAATCTTCCCGCCATTTTATAGCGATATGCTATGATGCTACAAAACGTGATTATATGCGCTGAAATTAAACCATCGCTGCCACTCGCGGGCGCTAATATCAGAGGCTGCGCTTCAACGCTTCAGTAGATTTACCTGCTGTAATGCTGTTTTATTGTATTGCAATGTAGACTTTTGGCACCAGGAACGATTTTGCCATTTCTATATTGTTGTTAATAATTTATCACTACTATCCATACTTCTAAATACATAAACACGAAACTGTATTATGTTTATGTGGTTTCTGGTCCACCTTGTGAGGAACCTGGTCCGGTTTTTTGGTCCACTTAGTGGGAGGCAGCCTCAAAATAATGTATGTAATAACGGGCCCGATAGCTCAGTTGGTAGTATCCCTGCCTTCTGAACTGAGGGCTGTGGGTTCGATTCCTACCCAGGACAAACATTTGTGTGATGAACATAGATGTTTGTTCTGCGTCTGGGTGTTATATGGTATTCTATGTATGTATTTACATAACAAAAAAGTATATAAGTATTGTATCAGTTATCTGGTTCCCATAGTACAAGCTATGCTTCGTTTGGGGCTAGATGGCGATGTGTGAATTGTCCACACATATTTATTATTATTTATTATTATTATCATGGGCTAGTGCGCGTCCACTGCTGAACACAGGCCCTCATAATACACCACTAGATGCTTATCATAGGAGGGTTTGCCATGACCATGTTTGGCACGCGGCTTGGTGATCGCACTAGATTTTAATCTACCGAAGAGACTGCTGACAATCCCCTGGATATATTCCCTTAGCTAGCTTTTACCCACGGGAAGAAATGGGGTGATCCTATACACAAACATGTAAATAAAATATGTAAATAAATAAAAACCTTACTAGTTCACACATTGGTTGTAAGGCAGGTATATCAACTTGTAGTATAAGTAACAATTTGGTTCGCGTAAAGTTTTTGTGTATTTACAAACAATGTACCTCAGTCAAAGCACTGAAATGAACTGATTATATTATTTTAGAACAGGAAACTATGATAAAGCAGACAGTGATGCTAATTTATGTTTAAGTAATATGGTAAAGGTCTTACTTCCTAAACGCTGTAACTTACCGTAAAATGTCATCCATAAGTCGCCGTGATTTATGTAAAAGAGGTAGTTAGCGATGTCACTACAAATGATAAACTGTATGAACGGGAAATTGTTTACGATCTTAATTTTCTTATATCTATTACATACTTACATAATTAGTTTACCTATAGGAAAGTTTACATGTAAAGTAGATACCTACTGCACTAGGTACACAAAACCTTAGAAAGTTTTCATAAGACTTAATAAATGCACAAAGCGAGCAGCCGCTCAAAGTGGTGCTCTCTGGAGGAGGCCTATGTTAAGCAGTAGACGTCTTCAGGCTGTTGATGAGCATGAAACAAATGTTAACCAGCAATTATAAAAAAAGCCAGATTGGTCTGTTAATAAATCGCAGTGTGGGTGTGAGAAGAATTAAATTAATGGACACGACAATTTCCACAAACCTTTGTCCCACCGTTAATATATTCAAGTGTACCTTGACAACAAAAAAAAAAACGCCGAATTGTTCCAAAGACCTTTGTTTTTGTTCAATAAAACGGCATAATTGCGGGTGGGGATTTATCCCTTGTTTATTTACATTTAAATGGTGTCCTGGCAACAAAAAATGGGTATTGTATAGAGGCCTTTGTTGATTTATGATAATTTTAGGCGAACCAATTTTTAGAGGGTTTCCTTATTTCTCTATTTTGTTAAAATATTTCAGCAAAATATTTTTAAAAACACATTTTATTTGACGTTTGTAATTGTTTTGTGATGGGATCAACATAAAAGCTAAAAATACGATCTTGATGTCTAATTTTCGACTCATAGCAAACCACAGAGACCATAAGAACACAAAAAACATTTTTAAATTCCTGCAAATGTTTTTTGCCTCATGAATTTTTCAGTTTGCAAGTGCGCATTCATCTCAGGGATGATCTGTGATGGGATGGTTCACGTGATGACTGCAATTGGTTTTTTGCAGTTCCAATTCATCATCATCATCAGCCTGAAGATACCCACTGCTAACTATATCTAGACCTTCCCCATAAAGCAAACTTTGAGTGGATGCTTGTCTCTTGCACTCAACAACTCTTCGCGCTTTGACCAGATCGTCGGTCCACCTTGTACCGCCGTCGGTCCACTAGCCTACGCTGCTGCGTCTTCCGGTTCATGGCCATCACCCGAGAACCTTTCTTCTCTATGAGTTGTCTGTACGTGTCTACTAAAAAGATCTACATCTTATTGATATTTGTATTTCCTGTACACCACCGACGTTCCTAATTCATAAACTATTTCTGTTCACCCAAAGGTTGTCTGGAAGAGATCGCTCTAAGTAATAAATAATAATAAAATGATTTTAATGTTAAGATCCCGTTAATACTATTAAAAACGTATTGTTGTAATGTCACAAAACATCAAATTGATAAATCAGGGACGGTTTGCCGTTATCAATCAAGCATGAGTATAACTAGCTCACAAAAGACCCTACCTTAGTACCACCCTGCGTTCGACATGAAATCCCGGGGCTGACTAGCTTCGCGCCAACTGCATTCGTTCATGGTTTGTATTGTATGCGACAGTCTGCACTTTCTTACAGCAATGTTTCCACTTTAACGACGCATTTGTGCGAGTAGTTTGGCTATTAGTTATAACATTTCTATTATTATGTTAGTATTAGCAAACCTCTTCTTAAATCGTTTCCTTCATCAGATAAAGGAGGATACAAACAATCAAAATTTCTTACTAAAAATTAGTACGAAAAATGCAGGTTCGTCGTTTGATGGTTTCTGTTACGACACCATTGATTATGCCGATATTCATCAATTAAATTTAAATGTAAACTGGTTTAGCGGTATGTGAGAATAATCCGCGCCCAATCCTGGTATCAATCCGTAATCAGACACCAGATGGGAGAGATTTGAACACCCCTTCCCGGTAATCCGTAATCGATCCCCGCACTATTATACCGGTATACCGAGTTCACTGTACGTATTATTATTATCTGGGCTGAGTTTACTGGTACCTCTACATTTGGCTGCGTGGTCGGTACTGTCACAGACAGGTAATGATAATATGTATATTGTTACTAGCCTCTACATTTTCGCAGGCTTTGCCCGCATGGACTATCTCTCAGGAACCGTTTATTTTTAAACCTTTCGGGGATGAAGTCAAAAGTTGCCAAGACCGGTATCTATTTATTTTGTATGTTATTTTTTTTTAGCGTTTGTGTTCCACTGCTGGGCAAATGCCTCCACCATTTCCACGCATCTCTATCTAGGGCAAGATTGTACCAATCAGGCTGATGTGCACTTAAGTCATCCCGCCACCTTTTGTGGGGGTTGCCCACGATGTCGCCGCCCATCTGTAGTCTCCCATTGAGTGACAATGTGAGCCCACCTTGCATGCATGGATGCATTCGAGCTACGTGCCCCGCTCAGTCTCACTTTAGTTTGGCACTTTCATATCCTGCATCAGTTATGCCGCTTTTTGAGCGGAGTATGGTGTTTCGAATCCGATCAATTCTTTTGACACTTCTTTGTATGTTATTTACACATTCAAAATTTCAGTATTATACCATCAACATTTTTGAGATTTTATACTAACTTTTACTCACCTCCATAAAATTAACCAGTTGTTTCTCCAGAGCAGATTTAAAAAAAAAAGTAAAATACCACTTTATTTATTTTTATACTGGTTTGTATGTGCAAAGTTTCAAAATGATACGTCGCAAGATGTAGATTTTCGTACAATCGTTTTTTACCGTTTTCGCCCACAGGGGGTAGAATTTTCAAAAAACCTTTCTTAGCACGCCCTTACATCGTAAATGAAAGCCACCCACCAAATTTCAAGTTTTTACGGCCAACGGTTTGGGTTGTGCGTTGTCTGTCAGTCAGTCAGTCAGTCAGGATAAAGGTTTTTATGTAAACAGATGCTATAATAGATTAATCTATTTGGTATACGTTCTTCAATTTAAAATCCAAAAACGCATACCTATTATTCTGTTACCACAGCGTATTCTTACATCTGAATTCAATAGTACCGATATATTCCATGAAGTTACAGTAGACATAGATTAGTACCAAGTACTACGTAATGCTGAATAGTCTCAGTTAACAGTCTATAAATGGTTTAATCACCATACCATCGTCGAGTACGTTACTACTCCGTTACCTACTCGATTAACTCGCACTTCGTAGGCAATTTGTAGGTTTATCGTCACAGGCTACACTATAGATACACCTCTATGTTTAATCCTACACTGCGTTCCATCAGTGGGTATTAGAAGATATTATTATATTGGTATTTTGGGGATATACTGATATTAGGGGTAACTGTAGGTAGGTATCATAGTATCATAGTCTGCGAAGTTGCTTTGCAATAAAGCTCATTATACTTTTGGAATGTTAAATAATTCAAAAGTAGTTTATACGTTTTTGCGCCTAAACCTCATTTTTTTTAATTAGGTGGGATACCTATACCTATACTACAGGAAAAGAGATGAAATGGTAATTATCTAAGTTTGTAGTGAACTCAAAAACTCTGTAGTGATCGGCCACTCAAAGTGGTGCACTCTGAGGAAGGCCTATGTTCAGCAGTGGACGTCTACGGGCTGTTGATGATGTAATGAACTAGCTCTACGGTATTCAATAGAGTTGTGTATATGCTAAATATAGCTACATATTAGATCTCTCTCATATAGTATCAATATTAAGGCTTTCAATCTCGCTACATTTTCGAGTCCCGGGAAAAATTTTCGAGACTCGACCTGGTCTCGAAATTCCCGAGAAAAATGAGACTTTCGAGACTACGTCAAAAGTAGGTTTGAACTAGTTTAGGCAGTAATTGCAAGCTAATAAAACTGTTAAAAACTCAAATACAAGCAAAAATAACAACTACGAGTATATGTGAGATTTTTCTCTAATTTATCTGCTAGCGAACACATGGCAGCTATTTTTTTTTCACTTTTACGAAGAAATGTATTCACTTCAACAGCCAGAAGACGTTCACTGCTGAACATAGGCCTCCCCCATAAAACGCCACTTTCGGCGCTTATTATTGGATTTGCCATAATCACCGCGCTTGGTAATCAGACAGAAGATTTTAATGTACCAAGGATCCTCTTTTGTAGGGAATCATCCAGACTATAGCACGCCAAAATGCTTGAAAAGGTTTAGCATATTCCCGCGTCCTATCAACAATATTGCAACAATAACTTTGAATGTAATATAAGTTTAGATTGATAAAGGTCAGGACTAATACTAAGTCTTATGTACTTATAGCAAAAACGCATATTAATAAAATATTCGGATGGAAAAAATTACAAAGTTACTTCCAAAACGTACAAATAAATAATGAATACTTTAAATACGGTCATGAAACTTTGTGTAGTAGTTGAACTAAATATAATGGAGGTCTTATGTTTAATGGATTTTAAAAATATCTTTTATATTCACTGTAGTAGGTAACTACTATTTTAATATCTGTGATTGTAGTAGTTTGTTGCCTACAGTAACATTATCACGCGTTGGATCCACCACCCCTGCCGCTCAGTCCCACGACTTTGGCCTAGTACTAAAAATTATTAATTGTTCTGTTGCTTTGGCCTGGATTCGCGCTGGCCTACCACACGCCCTTAATAGGTCTCTTAAAATGAAAGAAAAGTTTCCTACATCATTATTTCGTCAGATATCCCTTGCGATTATTATGTGCCACAAAACTAGCTTGAAGTTGGTAGCTTGCTTATTCTCAGTTGAAATCCATGATAGAAGACTTTAGTCGAACCCCTTTCAAAATTATTATTTTTAAGCAGCTGCTCTATGGGGGAGGAGGCTTACATCCAGCAGTGGACGTTTCCAGGCTGATGATGATGATAATCAGACCTTAGATTATTAAGCCTGTGATCAAGAACCTCAGATTACTCTTTGAATATTGAATAAGTATGAAAACTCAGACTAAAAACCATGCTAGAAACCTATGTTGTCAAGACCGATGCTATTTTTCAAAAAGCCTAGTTGTAGTTTCTATAGATTATTAACCAGAATAAAAAATACTCGTGGTTTAGTACATTTTTGAATAGTTTGGCTCAAGTCTCAAAAATCTCGTTATTCCCGAGACTGGAGGTAGCAGTCTCGAGTCTAGAAAATACGAAAAAATCGTCGAGACTCTCGAAATTTTCGAGACTGAGACTCCCGGGATGAAAGCCTTAATCAATATCGTTTTAGAAATACGAACCCAAGTAGTATAGTGATATCATGTCTAGTTAATTTTGAAGTAGCCTAAGTGTAGATGGCATAACGTATTCATAACCTGAAATTCAAATTACTCATATCTCATATTCCTCCAGAGACCAAAAAGTTGAATTAGAGCCGATTTGATAATAAAGGGATTGATGAAATATGGATAAAGGGTCTAGCAAGATAAGCTAAGGATGGGTTTTTTGATTCGTAATTAAGGTAATAAATTCGTAATTATTAAAAACTTTAACAAATTCCAACCAATGGTTGAAACTGTTTTGTTCCACAAAACCCACCTTTAGTGGAGTGCTACAGTTTTAATATAAGTTACCTTCATGACATTGTTCTGTGTAATTCCAAAACAAAAGAAGATCAAGGGAATGAATTATGCACATAGCGTACAGTTTCTGACAATACCTCACCAATAAGGATTATAAAAGCCCTCGTGGGGGCTACTACACTTAGCTTATCCTGCCCTTTATCACAAGGTATACTTACGTAAATATTAATATAAATAATTGTATTAAATACCGCTTTTGCTAAGCTCGTGTGAAAGAGGATAAGTCCTCGCGCCGCGGCTGCCATGCAGAAAGTGATTGATTAATGTGTAAATAGTTGAGCGGACGGAAACCGGATTAAATCCGACTATTTGATATAACTTTTGGTGCTTCTATCCATCATTTAAAATATGTTTTAACCGTAAAAGCTTTCATGTGTTCCGCAAAGTGCCGAGTTTGATAAATTACTTATCAGTTTTACATCCGTTTTATAAGTACCTATACCGTACTACAATAATAGTTTAGGTTGAGCTACCAATACACTGCGTAATAGTGCGATATACTCAGTGTTTTTTTTTTATTTTTTTATATATTTATTTTTTCTTGTTATCATTGCTAATTTTAAACTGCCCTCTGCCTACATAATTTTGATTTACGAGACGTTTGGCCGAAGCATCGTTCTAAGTAAATAAGTTAGGTACATAGAAAAGTGCCCCATGTAAAAGTCTCATAAACTAAGCCAAGACACAAAGGGTCTAATAAAGAAGAAACAATTGCTTTAGTAAACTAAGAAAAACGACGAAAATACGACGTAAAATATATTTATACTCCTGAGAAAACTATTAGACCAAGCCTAAAACCTCTCGAGACCTGCAGATTTCTAAGATAAATTACGGAGTCTTGTCTGCGAAACTTTTACGTGTGTTTGTCTCTCTCCACAGTTCTAATCTTGTGTAATTTTGAGTATAGCCCTCACTTTCTAGCCTTCATACATCACTGGAGTAAGAGCCCTGTAAGCCCTCAAAATGAGTGTTTATTGCTGATCCTTCGAGCCGGACTTTTGGTGGCTCAACCTGAAATATACCTTATGCGATCGACTTAAGAGTGACCAAAGCTTCACCGATTGGTCAGGTTCAGGTGCTCGGATAACCAGCTTATCCAGTCGTTATTCTTGCGGCAGATGTACGGAGTTTCTGCGGACTCAGAACTTATGAGGATTTGTCCAATTTGCTGGGAAAAATTAGGGGTTTCCGATTGTAATTCCTGTATTTTATCAACGGTGCCTGAGCGTTTAATTTTATTGAAATTATTCGAGCCAAACATTTCAGAAAATTGACGCTGAATTTCAGCAGAATGCGACACCTCAGCTCTTTTAATCACCAATTTATTTTATGTGCATAACGGGTAAAATGATATTTCTATTTGAAAAGCGCCGAAAAAAAATTCTGTTTGCAAAATTCTGAAACTCATTTGCTGGTACATCACTTTATAACAATTACTGAAGCTATCCGATTCACGAACGGTTTGTTTTGATAATAAGGACGGGCGTGCATTGCCGCACACGTCAAGGTCATAACGACTGCAATTACTCGGCAGCCTCGAAACTTTTGCTTTTAACCAACCGTCGATTGTTTTTCTAATGTTCTCTAGCTGTTATGACCTAGCAGCCTTATACCTATTTCGTCATTTGTTTCTATACAATAACTATTAAATACTTTGGTTATCGTAGTGTCGGAGCAAGGCCCCCACGAAAAGCGGCTTTTAAACGCGCTGTTGGCGTCATACAACACGCTGGAGAGGCCGGTGGCAAACGAGAGCGAGCCACTAGAGGTGCGCTTCGGCCTCACGCTCCAGCAAATCATCGATGTGGTAAGCTCCTCACTATTATTATATTGACAACAAATGCTGGGCTGGGGATATGTATATGTTGTAACTTAGCGTTATGTTTGAGGTTTTTATGTTGAAAACGCATCAGCATAGCGATTCAGGAGACCTCAGCGCTGAGGCCTCGATTCAACCAACTTTTATTTGAAAATAGAACGGAAATAGCGTCATCGTTTCTGCAAAAGGCATGAGCTAGGGGAGAGCTTTCCGTTCTATTTTCAAATAAAAGTTGGTTGAATCGAGGCCTCACCGCTGAGCCTCAGCGCTGAGGTCTCCTGAATCGCTATGCTGGTAAGCTGTAATAATACGTGCAAATAAGTTGATGGAATATAGGAATGAGGTAATAGTTGAATGATGAAGACGAAAAACGCGTTCTTATTTTAAAATAGAATAATTGGTTGATCAATTAGTTTTGAACCATCCGCTTATTTGCGCTGGTTTTTATCATCATATTGTTTTACTGTGCCTTCTATTGTGGCAATGTGTATAATAAATTATGAAACAAAATGATTTTCGTATGCTTTTATAATGGATTATGTTGTAATAACAATAACATTAGCCATTTTAAAGGACACTGCTAAAATAATTATATAATAGAAGGTACACTAAATGTAAATGATATAGGTAATTATTACAATTAAACAAATGGATACGACAATTAAGGAGGTGAGTGCTATCGATAATAATTATGGTTGATCACCATTTCGTGTCAAATATTTTCCGATCAGGAAGCAAGTTTCGATAATACCTAATGATTACTCTGTAAGGTTATAAGTAACAAATAACGGCTACTGATATAAAACGAATATTCTACAGAATAACAGAGTTAAAATAACGGTTGTTTATTTTGTGTTCAGTCCCTACAAATTTTGAGTTAAACGTACTAAATTAATACAATAGAAAGTTACAAGAAGCTTCAGTGTAAAATTACAATAGATTTGTATGTTTAAATTGATGATAACTTTTGGTATCGGAAAACGGTTTTCAAACGAGTTTATATCGAGTTATTCCGTTTTGGTATCGATGTTGTTGTGTGCCTAATGTTGTGTGGATTCGTCGTAATATTGCCTCGAGGTAATTAGTGGAGGAAGTTTGTTTCTGAGTTAAATTGAGAGATTTGATTAATGGTGATACGATAGTATCTAAACATCTAAAGAGAAAACGACAAGTATAAGATAAAATATTTAAGAAAATGAAAAACTTAAAATTTTGCCAAAAAGCAGTGATTCATTAGGTAGGGATTGGAAAATCTGATTCAGGTTCAAAAACAGAAGATATAATATGTAAAATGATTGTGTATGTCTAGGTTTCATTTGATCGGAAGACAAAGGCACCAAAATTTTAAAACTATGCTTAATATTATACATAAAAATTCAAAGCGTCTAAAATAGCTTGAGCTATTGGGGCATTGGTACAGTACAGGGAGGTCACCACAACGTCTTATAGCATTATTACATCAATCATACTTTGAAAAATGACGTAAAAGTAGGAATATTGTAATGTTGTTGACGCAGAGCAGTTTTGATGACGTAACGTTAAATCGTTCACTCAAATACAACTGTCATATCATACCGTTAATAATGTTAGCACCGACGTGCGATCATGGTATGAATTCGAAAAATATTATTGTAACCTTGAAGTATTACTGTTACGAACTGCAACTGTTATGGGCAGCCGTGTTGCTTAACATCAGGTGAACGACTAGCTCGTCACGTCGTGTTTGTGGTAGGACTGCAGGGGATTTGCCTAGTTTGGGACCTGTTGTAAAGGTCATCTCTTGTAATTGATGTGAAACATGTCATGTTCTACTGTAACTGATTCCTCTGGAAAATAAAGTTATTCTTAGATAACTTTATACAACTTTCTATATAACTTTAGCATGTGCAATAACAGACAAAAGCGACTTTGCATACAAACAAGTAGACAGCAGCAGACGTTTGCCAAGCTCCTTTAGTTCCGTTCTCTCGCTGTCTCAATGATGTTGTTTTTCTGAAAGCAATAAGAAAGAGAAACGAAAAGAGATTATTGTTTAGAGATTGGTATGTAAAACGGTTTAGTTAGAAGAGACCCGTATTTTGTCATCAACGGAAAAATCTTATCTCCCAGAAAAATCACAACCTAATACAATCTACAATCTTGCATTCTTTAAATCAAGAGTGAACAGGGGGGCAACCACAACATCTTATAGCATTATATTATCTTATATTACTTCAATCATACATTGACAAATGACATAAAAGTAAGAATACTTTAATGTTGCAGAGCCAGAGCAGTTTTGATGACGTCACGTTAAATCGTTCACTCAAATTCAACTGTCATGTCATACCGTTACATCATGTTCACACTGAAATACACAGTGATAACGCCATATAAAAATATAGACGTTTCGTTCACACGCAGAAATACTATAAGTTCATGGTACGAATTCGAACAATATTATTGTAACCTTGAAATAATAATGCCATGAAACATGATGGTTTTGTATTAGTTTGTGGTAGCCCAGCTGGTGTCTTCTAAGCGTTACATGCTAGACTGCATCATCTGCATCATCTGCAGACGGGCCCAATAGCTCAGTTGGTAGTATCCCTGCCTTCTGAACTGAGGGCTGTGGGTTCGATTCCTACCCGGGACAATCATTTGTGTGATGAACATAGATGTTTATTCTGCGTCTGGGTGTTATATTGTATTATATGTATGTATTTACAAACAAAAAAGTATATAAGTATTGAATCAGTTATCTGGTTCCCATAGTACAAGCTATGCTTAGTTTGGAGCTAGATTGCACTGTGTGAAATGTCCATACATATTTATTTATTATTATCTCTTACCATCAAGTGACATATTGGTAAAGCGCAAGACTTACAAACAATAAAAAACGCTCGTGAAACACATCGAATTAAAAGTAGTTGCAGAAATAAAACGTACAAAAAGCAGATGTCAGCAACTAGAAAGAACACCAAAGCTCGAACAATGGGAGCTAATTCTGAAACACACCTCGAACCGTTCTCAATTACAGTTCGACATCTCAATGGGAGCGGACTGCTAGAGAGATAGAGATACATCGCAAATCACGTCACGTGCCGCTATACCGCGTGTTTCGCGCGTTTCTGAGGCTTTCGGCTGAGTGTCGGTGTCTTATGAATGGGAGTGCGAGTGTGGGTTGACGGAATAGGGGTACGGTGGAATGAAATGGGATATTTTATGGGCTATTTAAGTGGTTTCTTGACACTAAATTTTAGTTAAAGTATATAGAGATTTAGGGTCTTTATGGTGCTTACTTACTTAGGTTAACAACTCACCATTTGTATATATGGAACGAGCTATTATTATGAATAGAAGTTGTACGTATAAAAGCCGTGATATAACTAGCAGAAGATCGCTACCATAAATAAAATGGCAACATGCTGAACCACCAACGGATGGCCAAAATTAATTCCATTCTTTGAAAACGATCCTTTGCGGTCGAACGGCACGATTTTTCGCTTTACCGTTCAACGTTGTGCACTCAACTCTGAAACCTAGAATTACCGCTGAAATTGAAACGTCGCTGGAAATCCAGTTTTATCCAGTTAGCGTCTCGGGTTCAAAAATGCGGGTACAAAAGTTAGAGAAATGGAGCAAAAATAAAAAAAACTACGTGGTTGGAAAAAAACAAAGTGCGACGCGACGGTGCCCGCAGGCAACTTATGGTGAAACACAGCCGACGACACTCTGTCTGGAGCAGCAAAGCTCAACCAATGGCCTGCAATGAATTTCTGCTGCTTATTTCATTTATTTTATTTTTTAAATAGATGATACATGACCTTTGACGTAAATTGGAATAAAAGTACAAACGTCAAAAAAGCTACATTAGATTAAATCAGAGGCTCGGAAAAGTTTCGCTTGACGCGTCTCATGGGTCATAATAGCGATCGAAGTTGAACAATAATGTTGGCTTATCAGGGCAGGAAATAAAAATTACGTAGTTATCTTTTTGCATTAATACAAAATTCTAAACTATAAGATAGTATAAATCCTACGTGCTTATTCAATAAGATAAGCGCAAAAAGTGCGACATACGAAATAATCGTCCGATTTACATGAAAATATAATGCGACCCTTGATTTGAGTCGCGATCTTTACTCGGAAAGTTAACATGATATTTACGTATAAATATTATGTTGTGTCCAAAATGTTCACACATCTGCATCGGTAATGCAGCTAGTCGCCGTGCTAATTAACCACACCTAAAGTGCTACGGCGTAGCCCCGTAGAAGTACTACGGCGTAGCAACGTAGGCGTGATAACGTCATCAGTCTAATGCATTTGCACTGGCCTTTTCATACTGCTGTAGGTCATATGCACTACACTGGTCAACCACGGATGACATGTTCGTGTTTATTTTGTGAATCTTGAACTGGTTTCCTAACGATGTTTATCTTCACCATTGGGTGTGGTTGCCCTTTTTATAAAACAGAAGTTTCCCTTCTCCTTTTGCGCGTAAAATACGTGTAAAACCACAGACCTAGAATATTTTTGTTACTCTCAACGTAAAACCTTACTTTCCGAACAACCCATTTCTCTCACTGCGAAGCTCCTCTGAGATTTTCTTTCCTTTGATCTTGTTCTATGAATGAAATTTGATTCCAAAAAAGAAACTATTTTTATCTTATTGTAATCTGTTTTAAAAGTACTCTGCTCAGTATAAAATGTTGGCATTTTTCGAATTATTCTTGTTACGCGCCCTGAGAGGTAAATTAGCTAATAATACCTACCTATATAGAAATGAAAATGATGTCTATTCGTTTGTGTGACTATTATAGTACTTGCCGGTCAAAACAGTTGAAAAATTTAGATGAAAATTTTCATACAGCCGCACAGTCTTGATACTTGATAGTGTTAGTTGTATAAGCAATACTACCAAGACTCAATACTTAAATAGAGAACCAGTACAAGACCTGTAGAGTTAAGCAACTTTCGTTCCTGTCACTAGATCGATAGGTGATCGCAAAATCCGAGCTTTGGACGGCACGTGAAACTGTCAGTCACAGCTGTAGTCGCAAGGTAACAGTCGTTAAGCCAAGTCAAAAGCATTTGGCAGTCTAAAAACTCTGACACAAGCATTCACTGGCCTAGTAGCAGAAGACTACATAGCTTAGATACTTGTACCCCGGAAAATTTGGAGTTCCCAATGAAAGCGGGTACATAAAGTCCCTTAGAGTATATGTACCTTTACTTTAAGAGTAATAGACATGATGACTAAAATTTTTAATCTTTTTTATGAAGGTAATATTTACTTGTTCATTTTTAATAGTAGTCATCATGCCTACTCCAACTACCCATAAAAAATTAACGTGTTCTTCAATTTTTAATATTATTTTCTACAATGTGTTCCAATTAAACATTTCTCTTCGCCTTCTAAATACCAAATCATTAACTTATTATTTGAAACCATGTCCTATACTTTGATAGGTCATAAAAACTCTGTAATTCTCTAGAATATTCGTTTGATTGCTTCGTTTAACGACGTTCAGAGTAAAGTGGATTGTAAGTCAGTAAAATTATTGGGGGCGGTGATTAAAACGACTTTGAGGTTCTTGCGCATTAAAGATACTTAACCGTTTAAATTAAAAAGTTATGGCGAACTTCGTAAAGATCGTTTTATACTTTTGGTCTGATTGAATTCTCCAGGGACATGGCTGGAGTTGGGATAGCAATTAAGTATTTTGTTTTAAAGATGAACTAGTTTATAAGAAGATCTATTTGAGTAAACATAATAGAGTATCCTGTTTATAGACAATTGAATGGAGTGAACCATTTAAAGATTTCATGATGTGAGTAAAACAAAAGACGGTACTATTTTAGTTCATTCTGTAAATATAATTGACATACGACTTGTAGGTACCCTGAAAATAGACTTAGGACAGCCAAATGAACTTATTTTGACCTTAAAACATTGACTTTTTGGCCATTTAGAGCTTAGTTTGAGGAAACGTACAGATGTGACCTTGTAATCCATGGAATTCATTGAGCCAAGATGACAAGATTTAGTATTCTAAAATACAAAATTGTATGTATCTCACATCTGTACGTCCGTACTTTGCTGATCTATGCGTAGAGGTCATCCGAGGTCATCGCGGCGAGTTGCCGCCTCTAGCGTATTGATGTTCACCAAACTTTTTTCGTTCCTTTCTTGCGCCGGCATCCGTTCATTTTACAAAATAAGGATGAGAAAAATCAAATCCTGACCACGAACGTCTGGCTCAACTTGGTAAGTGGTAGGAGCCGAGCCTGGCGCCTTCGCCGAACCGCCCCCGCCACCCACGGTAAAACGTAAACTGCAATTTGCAATACGTGTACTTACATTCAACACGCTAATAGCACTATAACCTTTGTCGCACCTCCTTTGACGTGTCACATTTTATTACCAGCACTATAAAGTAACGGTTGCAGGAGGCGGGCACGGAGTGAGGGCGCCACCTTCGCGGCAGATCTGTCGCATGGACTATCGGTGTTAAATTGTTGTAACATTTACGATATCTATATATTAGATTGTGTGTCCGGCGAGGCGCGAAAACGCTTTAACACAACGCATGAAGGGTCATTTTCGCGCGTCGCCCTCCCCTCAGTACTGTGCTCCAGAAGGTGTGGAACAGTTGTCTAGATATCATACTGACTGCGCCCTTTCTGTTTTGTTGACATCGTCTAACCCAATAGGACGAGAAGAATCAACTACTTATAACCAATATATGGCTGTCATTGGTAAGTGTGATTAAACGACAAATCTAAAACTTAACACTAAAATTTCCAATTTTATGTTCGAATCTTTTCCTTCTTTCTAATTTTGGTTGTATGTTCTATTACCTTCTTTTCTTTGTCTATTTTGAGTTTTTTCTTCTGATCTTTGACTGTTTTTAAAGCATTGTGAGTTATGCGGCAGTGTTATTGTATTTGTCTGTAATGTAAGGAAGTTGCTTAGTTTTCATTTCTTGGAGTCCTTCGTTCGATATTGGTCTCATGCAAGTCGTAGCCAGTCGTAGTCCCTGTCATGCATCCCACCGTACAATGTAATGTCGTGTACGATAGTGCCATGATATTTCAATTCTTTTGTTACCATTGCATATTCAATTGTACGTCGAGTCATTTGTGAAAATAGCGTCCAAACAGGTAAGTTTAAAAATGTAAAATTAGTTCCTTGATCTCATGTAAGTATTATGAGTATTAACTGCCGTATAAGCCACAATGTATATAACAATATGTACTAATGGTTGACGATAATAACTTTACATAATAACGTTAAAATATACATTGAACACACTATCTCAAGCCAAGCTGATGGCATTAATATAAACGTTAAATAAACTATAAAATTTGAGGGCGATAACATCATTTTAGGAAGCAAATGGTCAATTAAAAGTAGCATATTGGTTGCGATGTAATTATACTCCGGGATGGTTGTCGATGCACATTATTGTAATACTGAGATGTGTTTTTTGTACACTGTAAATTGATTATGCACAACATGGGTACCCGCTGTTTCTTTTTGGTTTTGCGACGGAGGCTGTAGCGTTTATATCGTTTTGATACTATGCATGGCCATGGAATGTTACAGTATTTCTTATGGAAGTCCTGGTCAATCAGTGAATGTGGCTACCATGGTTTGATCCACCTTAGAATGCCTGTGGAATAAAACTCAATAAGACGAAACGATTTTTAAGTACTTACTAAATATAAATTTAATAAATAAATATTTGTCTCTTTTATCTTTATATTTTAATTGTGTACACAACAACAAAAGTACACACTTTCAAATTAGACCCTTTAATTTGATACCAGATAGATTTTTTTATTTCTGCTTATGTTCTCAATATTTTACAAGATTTATTATCTTTTAGTTTTTTTATGATAAAAAGTTTTAATAAAATAAAACGTTTAATATGCATACTTTTAATGTTGGCTGTACATAAGTGCATTATTTATTTATACAAGGTGACCTTGAGTTAGTATGTTATCCCGAAATGGGGGACTGGGACCATGATACCCTACAAGCTGTGAGAGCCTTACTTGAAACTGGGTATTTCCAAATTTCTATGGTAAAAATAAATCCACTCCGCTACGAGAGTTACAAGATACTATAAAGTCAATTCTAAACACAGGTCGTTAAACTCATTTATGTGCACTCGGTCAAGAACGAAGTTCAACTACCCAGCTGCGCTAAGGCTATTTTCGAACGTAAACTTTACATGGCATTTCTTCAATGAAAAACTATTAATTTAGTAAAGTCGTAGAAGAAACATTGTCTACCTTGGGGTGTAGATTTACCCCCTTTCGGGATAACATATCAATTCAAGGTCACCTTGTATTGAGATTAAATTATTTGTAGTTTTGTATAATTATATTGCAGCAATAAAGGTGTGTCTGTTAATCTGTTTAAACTGAAATTACTTTAGCATTTACCAATACGGCAGCTTAGTTAACCTCCCAGAAACGTAGTGTCTCCAAATCCTATGGTCTTGATATAAAGTTTGAGAATACTCCACCCCGCAAGGAAATATATTAGAGGAAATGAAGCTTAAGTAGGACAGTCTGTGATTATGTATTGTATATATTATTGTATATAGTGAGTTGTATTGCATGACTTTGAATATTATACTATACTTCTCTATAACTTCTCTATAACTATTGCATGTGTTATGTCTTCGCTTCTGTTGTATTTTATACAATTTCTGAATGTTATAGTTTTAATATATTAATATACAAAGGTGAGTACTTAAAGTATTATATGTGTTATATTTGTAATTGTCCCCGTGTCGTGATACTTTGAATATCTACATAATTATTATCATTATTTTAAGCAGCTAACACTTCTATGTAGTTAGCGTCAATTTTCACAACTTTCATTTCATTTCGTCATTAATTTTTTCGTACGAAAAATGTGTTTCTTTTCCAAGCATATTATTTTGGTATTGTATTTTATATAATTATCTTCATTTGTACATTGATTTCAAAATCGAAGAAATTCTTGGCTTTGAATGGGGTTTCAATTTATACATATATTTTGTTATACGTTAGTGTATAATATTATTCTCAGATAATCAAAGAAAAATTAGATATAAAATAATTTTATTCTTTTTATATATTTCAGTATGTTTCGATGAATAAGTATAATGATTATTCGAACAACTTTCTCTAAGTACAGTGATACGAAAATGAGTTAGCAAATTTTTCTTTGATCAGTTCTCAAATAATTGAAAGAGTGTTTTGTTACAATATTAAAGTTAGTGAATCGAAGTTTTTGAAGCAATTTGCTCTTTCAAATCATCACAAAAGGTATTGGATTTGAATGAGCACATTGCAAAATTTGTTCGTAGTTTCGATGTGATTTGGAGTTTGGAGTGTTAAACGATTGGTTCCCTAAAGTTATTTAAACTTTACTCAGTTTTGTTCATCTATTTAAAAAAAGAGCAATTTCGGTATTGTCGGTTAAAGGGTATCGTTTAAGCAATTTACTCATAATAAAAGAAATTTCTCATTTTCGGATTTAAATATTTTATTTCCACGGTGTTGTTAATATCGAATCTAATAAGTACATAGTTTATATATAAATATTGACATATGTGGGACAATAAAATGTTGTTTAGTTTAAGTTAAGACAGGAAGATTTTTTGCAACACGGCTTAGCTTTTTACTTAATTACTTACCTGTTTTTATCCCTGTAAACTATTGACTTTACCTGATAAAAATTTGATTCTGCATCTAACACCAGCATAATTTTTTGTTAAATATTTTTGTAAAATTGTGTTTTTTAAAAATAAGAAGAGAACTAATAAAATAACGGTAAGGAATAGCTCTACCAATAACTGCTTTTAGAAACCAAACGCAAACCGATCATACCATAGAATCATACTGCCCACCAAGCTCGTCCATGCTGATAGACAGGCAGGCACATCAACATAGATATACCTCCATGGACAGGCACCAAGGCAAAACTTCAGGCAACCTTTTCAGGAAGAACTTGCAAACCGCTGTCTGTCTTGCTCCCACCACTCTTAACTTCTAAAACTTGTAAGTAAACTGTCGTCTGTTTCGCTCGCACGCGTAGCTATCAAACTATGATAGGCCAACCACTGACAGTTTCATAATCTTGCTAAGAACTGAGCAGCTATGTCATAATCTGTGATAGAGACAGACCTCTCGAGATGTTGAGCAAAATTGTTTTATTAGTTTAAACCAGTTTGAGTTTCAACCACTGAGATGTATCATGAATATAAATTGTACTGTATTAGGGAAGTAATATCTTGCTAAATAATTTAGCTAAAAGTAATTTTATGAAATGAAATGATTTATTTCCAGATAAACATCCAATATTTCCAAATTTAAAAACACAATAAACTAAAATAAAATAACATAAATTGGAAAAAAAAAACTAAAAATGTACGATATAAAAAACTTAACTGTTGAAAACATCGGTAGGTAAGTATTTGTATTTTAAAAGTTAAATTTTATGTCATCCCAATAAGACGAGCAACTGTGAAATTACAAAACAGTGTTCATAAATTATATTGCAACGCGGCGTTGTTACTTTAGAGATGTTATTTGCGTGAAATGTCCACGCATATTTATTTATTTATATATTTATATCTTTGATCATACACAACCGATGATATACAATACCCCTAGTACGAGTTTCGATAGTTTACTAAAACTTGTTTAGTTTACGTTTTCTCCCTTTTCCCCCATACATTTCTCTGCAGCGCCCCTAGCGGACACGTTGATGAACTAAAAATGGCAGTACAAATTTTAAATGGATTCTCGCGTATTCACGTATTGAAATACTTGTACTAGGGGTACTGACTACTATACCAGACTTTGAATCAAACAACGAAAGATAATATACGTTAATCTAACAACGCAATAAACACTATGACAAACCGACATATCTCATAATAGCTTAACCGCTAAGTAATAAAGTCTTTATCCAACAGTAGGCAACTTAAGTTAGACCAACTTTAGCAATATTAGTGGAGAGGTTGGACCAACTTCCCAAGGGCCCGCGTATTGTTCCAGATATAACTGTGATATTAACTTGGCGCATATTCGAGATGTTATTGCTAGTTGCTCTCATTACTTTCGCGGTTGGGTGATTTATTTAAAGGCTGGTGATAAGTTGTTACAATTTGGTCCGTAGACCAAATAACACAATATATGGCGTAGGGTTGCTGTTTAGCTATAAATTTAGCATAAAAACTTAGTTAGAGACGGGTTTGTTATGCTATTTAGAAAAATAGATTAAGATTTATTTTTCTTTTTAGTTTTTATAACTTTATATATATATACTACCTATCACAATTTGTATGTGCTTAATAAGTAGGTACTTATAATTTTACCAAATATTTTAATGGGCAAATAAATGAACTGTTTATTAAAACTGTTCAACCCACACGACTTGAGTTTCAAATGGTTTCAATCATGGTAATAGCATAACAGCAATGACCACTAACATTTTTGTTCGAAAAAATATACATATATGTTACGTAATATTTATATCTACTGTAGTAGTTATTGCAAGAATGAAGGTAAAATTACCACGATTAGTACGATTTGTATCTATTTAGGTATTGCAGATTTTGATATGATGGTTTAGATGTAATAACACCCAGTACGTACTCTTTACTTCATCATAACAATTCAGGTACAAATCATCAACAGCCTAAAGACATCCTAGGTCTCCCCCAGAGAGAGCAGGTACAAATAATAGTAAATAATATAAGTAAATAAATGGATGAATAAATAGGTAGGTTATTGATACAAAATCTGTTCCACGCATATTTGTTTTCAAACAAATGATTACCAGCTACCACCATCGTATAACAACATTATTACATCTAATGTAAACATAATATTAATGCGGGTCTACTATTAGTGCAAATATAAAACGTTTATTATGATGAACCATCATAAAACGACCCTTGGAAAATATTAAAATATGGCACATTCATTAATTATGGAAGGTATCTGGGACATAATAGATGTTCCCTAAAAGGGTTAATACCCTCTCTAGAGGCAGGGACAATATAAAATTATGACAAAGGAAATTATCTTCACTGGCTGTTGAAATCGGCCGTAAAAGAGACAAAAGCATGCGTTGTAAAAAACACAGATAAAATATTTAAATTGTGAGTAACCTTAACCTAACCTTTGATATTTTGTTGTATAAACACATTAAAAGATTTTGAGGAAATATGTCATGTTTATACGTATTGATGATCTAAAATATTTACCAGACATATAAACAAAACCATAGGTGGTGGTAAATGCAGAAATTATACAGTTATTTGAGTAACAATGACACTTAACATAGCATTATATTATCTGGGACATAGCTATTATTATAATAGAAAGAAGACACAATAATTTGCTAACTCATAGACGTGTCACTGAGAATACGTATTATATTTCACCACATTTATTCAATATACGCTATTCAAATATCCATTTAATAATAAACACAATTATATCTAAATTTTGGATTTAATTAAACTCTACTAACTATTCTTTTTACTTTTTGAATTCAATTAAACTGTATGCCTTTTACTAACTGTGTTTACGTGTGACAGGAATGGAACGACTACAATCTAAGGTGGAATGACAGCGAGTACGGCGGCGTGAAGGACCTCAGGATAACGCCCAACAAACTTTGGAAACCAGACGTCCTCATGTACAATAGGTGAGAATGTAGAGGAGGAGAGGAAATAGGGCACGGGATGGGAAATGATGAGCTTTAACAACGTTAAAAAAAGAAAAAGTGATAAACTACTATTCAATGAAAGAGAAAAAACGGTCAAAATGGGCCAAAATAGTTAAATGCACAAAGAATTTGATGTATAAAATAAATTAAGAGCACAAAATTGGTTAAGTGCATAAAATGGGTTATGTGGATAAAATGGGTTAATAATACAAATTGTATATAAATGGCACTATGTACCTATGCCAAATGTGGTAATCGAAAAAAATTAAAATAAGTACACAAAATAAGCGTACGAAAGTGGACATAAAACAGAGTAACAGCTGATGGGGACAAAAGATTTTAAATGTGTGCACGAAAAGGTATAAAATGAACGCTAATTACATGTTTAATATGCGTAAAAGGTGTATTCGAGTTAGTGTAAGATTTTTATTTTACTTTTGCAAGATAAGTAAATATAGAAATTCAATATTGCCAAAAACGTGCACCGTGAATAAATGAAGGATAAGGATGGGAAAAGAAAGCATCAAATTTTTCATTTATATTATTTCTCAAATTTATTATACTTTAACGGAATCGTAAAGGTTTATTTTCCATACGCTAAACAAAGTCTTGGTCAAATTTCCGAAAGGAAAACGGGTTGTATGGCTCGTGCAATATTCATAAAACATAACTGCAGTTCATATCATTTTAAAGACATCAAAAGATCTACAGGAAAACATTAAAGTGGAAAACATTAGGAGTCGTCTGAGAAAATTATAACCATTTGGAAAATTTCTGTAAATTTTCCAAGTAAATGTAAAGGACGACAAAAGCAGAAACGTGATTTACGTAATTATGTTTTACCCCTTTTTACGCCTTTTGGGGTAAATTGAGATAACTGAGACGTTATTAAAGGGTACCGTTTGTTTTTATTTTTATTAACGATTCAAAGAATGGGTTTGTTACTCTGAGTAAATTGGGCAGTTTTTATAGGTGAAATTAAGCGTTTTTAAGAGTTTCATTATGTTTTTGTAATTAAAACTAATTCGTTTATTTGAAGCTTAAATATAGCAAACAAACATTTTGATGTGAAACGATCATTAATTTTTAAAGTTGACTTTAAATCTTAATCTTCCATTAAACTGTTATCCTTCCTACAGTTTAAGGTCTCCATTACCTTTAATGCCACCATTAAGATTAATGATCGTTTCTGCAACTGGGTGTAAGTCATAAAAACGACACTATTTTAGCCAGCCATGAAGTAAGTTGCCGAAAACGAGCTATTTTCCAAACACTTGCAAGACTTGTCTAACCCATTAAACTGTACAAGCTTAGTTAAATATATTAATTGTACAGAATTTACGTACCCATCTCAAATAACAGTAAAGGGTTTGAGCCGTTCTGTCCGTCTTTGTCTTGTCCTATTCCATTATAGCAAATGAATGCGTAAGGCAGTAAGCGCAAAATTATAGACAGTAATTAAAGACGTATTCTGCAATTGGCGTATGTTTCCGTCCGGAAATATACTTTATTTAAATGTGTTAAGGTGTGTGATTTCGGCTGTGTTTTATTTTATGTATGTGGAATAGCTACTCAATGTCTTAAAGCGTAACGTCAAAACGGAAAACAAAAGTATCTCCCACAGAGCCTTGAAAAATATGACGCTTTATCGGAAGGCGAAGCTTTTTTTCTGCTCTGTGGTATCCCCAATGGGTCTATAGGTAAATTCTTGTATCTTTTCAATACGTGTGAGAGAAAAAGAACCAAACATAATAGCCCTAGTAATAAATAATTAGATGAAAAACAAAGAAGTGAATTTATTTTCAGATAATTATATAACTTTGTAACCTAAAAAATGTTATTTCTACCACTAAGTTATCTAAAACAAACCGAATTGGACAGTTAACTCGTCAGTTTATTTGGATCTGAACTGTTAACTCGCCAGTTTATAGTTCCAACATCATTATAGCGGCAAACAATTCCCACAAACAGGGTTGCTAGTCTGCGATCTGGCTTCCCGCCAATTTATTTTATTCATTACTTTGCGAAAATGCGATATAAATCGACCTACAAATGCACTTAAAAGGAAATGTGTTTTCGCTTACCTGAAGTAATTTATAATGCAGTTCGTTTCAACGTAGCGCGGAAAGCTTTTGGAAGGACAAGGTCTTAATTTAATCTCTTAATTATTAAAAATCTGTTGTTTTACTGTTGAATGATTTATTATAAAAACGTTATTACTGGTTTGAAGAACATTTGTTGAATTACCGGGCATAATATTGAGACTCTGTGACCTAGCTGATCCCACAATCTAGTATAGATCGTGGTCACGGTCTGGATGACTAGAACACTGCAGTGTCACTCAAAATACATACATGTACATTTTATAATTTCGTTTAACACCAGGTGCATGAAAAACTGTTATTATCACCGCATTTTATTTGTAAAAACGCGTAGACATACCTATATAAATTTTTCCAGTAATTTAATGTCATAATTTATTTAACTGTATACCTACGTAATTCACTTATCTTTTTTTTTTTTTTTTTTTATTTATTTTAAAGGGCTTTGTCGCAGAGCGACCACATCGCCCAGTAAGAAGACAAAAAAACTCATTCAAGACAAAAATCACATTATTTAGCTAAGCCTAACTCTGCTAGTTTATATAAAGCTATGGCCTGATCTGACGTAGGACATGATAATATGCAGTTACACAGACCGACATCTAATACATTACTGCAACCAAACAATAATCGTCTGTGGGTTTCGTTCCGCACACACTCCATCAAAATATGTTGAACGTCCTCCAGTACTCCGCACTCTGTACAGTTAGGTGATGGTATTTTTTTCATTAAGAATCCAAACTTATTAGATGGAATGTGTGCAGATCGAAGCCTGAGAGCAGTTACCAGCGTTTTCCGACTCAACATACAATTATCAATCCACGGGTACTTATCGATCAATGGTTGAATTGTTTTGAACCAGATACCCTTTTCCCGCGATCTTTCATCAAAGTATTCCTGCCATGCTATTCTACATTGCACCTTTACGCGTTTTATCTGATCGGAATACAATGGGACTACTTCCAAAGGGAATCCGTCTACTGTGGCCTGTTTAGCTAGCAAATCAACAGCATCATTTTCTTTAAGCTGGATGTGAGATGGAATCCACTGCAGAAATATCTTTTTGTTTTGAGACTGTAAACTTAAGATTGATTTCAGAATACGGTAGGCAATCGGTGCGCCTCGCGTCGACTGTGAGGTACAACGAGCCAAGTGTTGCAACGAGCTTTTTGAGTCAGTCAAAACAACAAATTTATCATAATTGATGGACTCGATGTAGGATAAAGCTTCAGAAATCGCGATTAGTTCAATATGCATTATTGAGACATCCGAATCAATCTTAAGTTTAATAAAACCACCTTGCAGAGGGTCTAAAAAGGCCGCGCCACCATCATTTCCTTCTTTGGATCCATCCGTAAAAATTGCATGGCAATTTCCATATTGATGTCGTATGTAGTTGGATGACAAGGTATTTAAAAGTTGCCAACTAAACAAGCGTTTAGCGCGATCAATGCTTGGAATTGAGTCAAATACCACCTGCGATAAATCAATATTGCTCACCCAAGTCTCCAACAAAAACATGTCCAGCTGGTTACTATCATGGATAGGTATATTTATTAAATCTAAGTGAGTTGCAACTAGGAGGGGAAGTTTTTTATTAAGCCAATAGTTAGATCGCGTATTACGGGTGAGCTCTTCAATAATATCAATCGTTTTATTATTTGAAAATGATTTAGATTTAAGCCAAAATTTACCTGCTAAAAATTTCCTACGATACTTAAGGGGCGGCAAACATAGGTCGCTTTCCATCACATGGATCGGGGTACTTCGTAAGTAGCCACCAATAACGCGTAAAGCCTGATTTTGAATCCTGTCTAATTTTATTAAGTTGGTTTTACAGCTATTATCGAATAAAAAGCTTGCATAATCTATTCTACTACGGATGATCGCTATATACACACGTCTCAAATGTTTTTGGTGGAGACCCCAGGTTGGCCCTGACAATACTTTCAATAAATTTATATATTTTGACACTTTTTGTGAGGTCTCAGTAATATGTTTACCCCATCTTAATGAGGTATCCAGCCACAGGCCCAAATACTTGAAATGGTAAACCATCGGAAGACAATAATTATTGAATTTGAGCTCGACAGTACTTCGAAATCCACCTTTCTTGAAAACACAGAATTTACTTTTGTTTGGAGAAATATTTAACCCTAGATTATTTAACATCGAATTCAACTTCTGACAGGCAGTTTGTAACTCTAAAATTGCGGAATCTAAATTATTTTTTGAAACATATAAAACAAAATCATCGGCATATTGAGAAATTTGAACATTTAGAATACTTTTACAAATATTTGAAGTGGCGACATTGAAAAGTAATGGGGACCATGGGTCTCCCTGCGCTAAACCTTGGCCTGTACTTCTCACAAGGTCACCTCCATCAACAGACATTTTGAGATGTCTTTGAGTCAAGTAAGACCACAGATACACACAAATTTTTTCACCCACACCCAACTGGTCTAATATTGTCATCAGGCAAGAAACGTTAACATTATTATAGGCACTATCTATATCAATAAAACAGGCAACAGTGGTCATATTCTTAGAAAATCCTATTTGAATTTGTGATACCAACCGTGTAAGACTATCAAAACAAGATCGAGCTTTTCGAAAACCTACCATACTCCCAGGAAATAAAGTTTGCCTTTCAAAAAACCATTCCATCCTTTTATTAATAATAGAGTGAAAGATTTTACAAAGACAAGATATAAGAGAGATTGGTCTTAAGGCAGATGGTAAACTTGAGTCTCTGCCCGGCTTGGGGATAGGCACTATCTTAACTTCGCGCCATTGTGATGGTACAAATCCGGAATTGAAAATTCTGTTATATAGACACAGCAACATCGTTTTACCTACAGTTGGTAGATGTTTAATCATAGAAAATGAAATCTCATCAGAACCGGGCGCAGTATCGTTTTTTTTAATTGAATTTATAAGTTCTTGCAAGGTGATGTCAGACTCTAACTGAACATTGTTTGATTGAAACTGTGGACGCGGTGGACTAACGTAATCAGGTGTTAAATTATTCAGTAAGCTTTTTGCTTTTTCTCGGTCTACGTAACGACTAGAGTTATTAGAACGGTATCCCTTCAGCCACCTCATTCTACGCCACATAGTAGACGATGATGTCATTTCATCTATAGAGGAGCAAAATCCCTGCATAGAATGACACTTAGCCAGACGAATAACTCTTTGTGCATTACTGATTTTACCTTGTAGGACCTCCAAATTATCTGGTGAAGGACATCTTCTCAAGTTTGCTAGTGCTAGTCGCCGTTCTGCTACCACTTTTGACAACTCAGCGTTCCAGTAGGGTTTGGGTGAAAACTTATTATTTAAATATTGAGGGATCTTAATGTAAGGTATAAATTCGTTCGCGGCCGACTGTAAAGCACATTCAAACCTGTCATAAAATGATTGATTATCAGGAGGAATATCAAAATTTAATAATAGGTCTTCAATTTTTTTAGTATAACAATTCCAATCGCTTTTTTTAAAATTTCGTTTTTTAGTTACGTCCCTAGGTAAACACATAGCGCCAGATATTTTAATAATCACATGATCACTACCGAGGGTTTCATTAGTAGCGGTCCAGGAGAGCAAGGTAGCTAAATCTGAAGATACAAATGAGACATCCGGAGATGTCTGTTGTAGCAAACCATTAACGAGTTTAATTCTAGTCGGAGCACCGTTATTTATCGAAACAAAATTGTGATCTAACATGCAGTCAAAAATTTGGGTACCACGCTGATCCGTTCGGCACGACCAGTTAGAGTGGTGTGCATTAAAGTCACCTAATATTAATGATTTGTTACTACAACAAGAAAACATGGTATCCCAGTCGTTTTGTGTTGTATGGACTGTTGACGGACAATAGATCGAGATAATGTTTTCGATAAATTGGCAATTACTAATTTTAACATGCAATAATTCAATACCTATATTGGGGCTGCGCGATAAGCATGCCGTGGCCTTGACCGATTTATGAGTCAAAATGGCAACGCCACCATAACCATCCATTCTATCTGACCTAAATGTATTATAACTGTTGATTTTGAAATAACTGTCGGGCTCAAGCCAAGTTTCGCTCAGCACAGCTATGTGAATTTTTTCTTGGGAAAGCAAAGATTCTAGTGAAATAGATTTAGGCCTTAGACTTTGACAATTCCATTGTATGATGCTTACGTTAATTCTGATAGGTGTACTATCCATATTCATTAATGACAACGTTCATGAACGTTGACATTAATGAACTTACGGATATGTTACCGACAACTTTAGATAAGATCCATTCCGTGACAGTTGAGACTACTTGGCGTATTTTATTTTCTAGTGATTCATTACTTAATACAATATTTTTTAACTTAATTAATAGTCGCATGAAGCTAAACTCTTTCGCTCTGTTAATCCTATCAGCTGTTACCTCATTATCGTCCCGTGTCGTATGGGTATCAGTGCACTCGTCCATACTAGAACCGGCTTCCATAGGCGGTGGGGGAGGGGTAGGTGCGCGGGGTGGTTGTTTTAGTTTCCTCTGCTTTTTGCGGCTTTGAGCTACCTTGAATGAGTTGCTGTCCTCTGTACCATGAAATAACTCAGACATTAATCTTTCACTCTGTAATGGCTCAGTGGTTACTGGCGGCACCACCGCCGGGACGGATGTAGCTTCATGCGGGATCAGGCTCGGAAATTCGGCTGCTGTAATGGGGCTCATATCTCGTTCTGACGTAGGTGAGGGAGGTACATACATGCTAAGAGCCCTCCTATACGTGCAGTTAAATTCTGCCATCAATTCTCTCACCTTCCTCTCTTTTCTATAAACTGGGCAAATTCTTTGTAAAGCCATATGATTTCCGATGCAGTTTACGCAACGGAATATTTTACTTTCACAGTTAACGTGACCTTTTGAGCATTTTGGACATACTACCTTCTTGGACGGACACATTTTTAGAGTATGGCCAAACTTCCAGCATCTGGAGCATTGTGTGACCGGAAACACATACGGCTCCACTTTAACCTTCATCCCCTGAATGGAGACATGACTTGGGAGCATAGATCCTCGAAACCCAAGGCGCACGGATTCGGAGGTTATCCAAGCATTACTAGACGATTCATCCATATTTCTCTTACTAAGCCTTTTAACGGATATTATTTCTATGTTACAAAATAAATTTTTTATTATGTCTTGTTCGGGAAAGTCCATCTCAACGTCTTTTATTACGCCATAGGATATACCAACTTCCGAAGTCTTCTGGCACCTCCAGCCGAGCTCCATGAAGGCATGGCAATTAATGAATTCATCGGCATAGTTATCTTCATCAAAAATCATAATAATTTTGTAGGGATGAACGTATTTTACGCGGCTGACACTTTTAATTTTATTATCTTTAAGTAATCGTGCTAGAGCGAATTGTTTAGGTAGAACGTTAGAACTCGTTACACACACTTTCGTTTTCTCATCCTCCACGGTTTGACTAGATCGGCGAACACTCTTGCGTCCTCTAGATACCGTATTCCAACCATCATCTGAAGAATTCTCTTCACGCTGTCTCTTCTCTGCCCGATTCCCTTCTTCCATCTCCACGTTTGGTATTAGTTCACTGCATTCCGTATTGTCTGTTATAACTTCTAAACTTTTACTTAAGTCCACTTCCCTCCTTGCACTAACTTGAGCCAAATATTCTACGCAGTACGGTTCATTTTCCATTGCGAAAGAACGGTAACCCGACTGCACCAGCCGGGCCCGATCTTATCGCGAACGTAATTAAAATGTTATTGTGCTCCAGAGAAAGGGTACACGACCTATCCCTGCGAAGTGCAATCAACCTCTGATGAATTCACTTATCATTCAATGGAAACAAAATAATTAACTAACCTTCAAAATATCTTAACTCTTTTTAAACAAAGATACATTTTAACTTAGAGTTTAAAAATGAATAATCTATTGAAACATATAGAGATAGTAGAAGGTTCCAGTTATTAATATACATTATATTAAAATTGTAACTGAGCTAAATCTGTCCATTGAATATTTTTGGAAAATTTTGACTGCAGTATGCTTCTTAATCGATATAGAAATAGAAACAAGTTTTTTTGAATTTTTTGGTCTGTATGTCTGTCTGTCTGTCCGTTTGAACACGCACCACGCTGCAACCACTGAACGGATTTTGCTGAAATTTGGTATGCTAATGCAAAATAACATTTAGGATACTTTTTGTTTTCTAAAATGGCCAGGTGCGGGTTGCCCGAGCAATAAGGATGTAAGTTTTATTCAAGATTTCTTGTTCATATATTATTATTATATTTGAATATCAATTTTAATTTCAATAAAATATAAAAAAAGGTAAAAACAAAAAAAAAATTAATAAAAACGTATACTCACCCTGTCGAAGTGAAGATAAAGAGAAAGGTAAAAAAATAAGGGAAAAGGATGAATGGATGAATTATAGAAGGCAGGCTTCCTCCCTTCTATTGCCGTCCAATCCATTCATCCTTTTCGCTCTTTTTTTTTACCTTTCTCTTCTCTCTTACCCATAAACAGGGTTAGGACTTAAAACTAATTAACCCGTGAGAAGCCGGGGCGGGACAGCTAGTAAGGAAATACAAGGCGTTCCATTGGCCAGCCGCCAGTCCGTGGAAACTATCTCTGAAAATTTAAAACAGTTGCGTTTGAAAAGTATGAGTTCCAGTAACTGATTTGTTTGTCGCATCCCTTATAACTTCTTAAAATGGTAGGTATACAAAGATCGCTTTTGTGCAAGTTCCAAGAAGGAACTATCGTGTCAGCGCTTTAAAGTTTCACTTGAATTTAACTTTTGTTGCATTTGGATTTTGGACAAGTTATGAGTAAAGTTTCACTGTTAACAATTTTACTTAAAATTTTCAGTCCTACCACTTTGTTAAGCCCGTGAGTTTTTGTGGTATATTGACATGATTTTTTTGAAGAAAAAAAAATGTTGCTGAAACCTGTCTCGACACGATCCTGTGTCGACAACAATTCTGAAATAGCCACTGTAATACAAGACCAGCGTAACCCTTCCGATTTAAGGTACCAACAGCCTCACAGCACAGTCATGACTACCAGTTCCCAATCCAGCTGCAAAATGCAATGAAGCGCTACCAAAGTAAAAAAAAACCATTAAATAAAAAGCAGTAGCTTTTTATAAAAATATAAGTTACGACCTCTTAACATTTGACCAGAGAGTGTAAACATTTTTGGTGAAGACTTTTCGGTTTCGGCATTTTTATCGACGCTATATTTTACCAACGTTTACGGCTACATTTTCTTCTATGGTATCTTTCTACCCGTGTTTAAGGAAAATATGAGGAAAATAACAAGCTTTGGGGAAAATGAAAAACCATGTTACTTCACAATGGTACCTTGAATTTTATACATCAAAGGGTCTATTAGGAAAATATTCGAAAAGAATTTATATAGGTATGCGAATATCCCTTTATTTCTCTTTTCTAAGGCAATTTTTTTAAATTAAATATACCATGACAGTAAATGTAAGATAAAAATAAAGAACAAAAAGAAACAAGTATTGAATTGATTGATTGATAATTAATGGTATTCCCTAAATGGTAAAATGTTCTGTTTCGACCTTTTTGTAAGAGCACTTTAGACAATGTGTTGATTAAATAGATTCAATAGACGCTACTTTGGTATATATATACGTAGGTATTAATTTTACTTATATTACTAACATTTTTTCAATTAAAATTTTTAGAATAAATGAATATGAATCTGAAAACTAAAACACGCTTAGGTTAAAGATTAGAGTTGGTGATTCAACGCAAAACAAACAACATACCTTTTTTAAAAATGTTATATTGCTAAATATAAATGACAACACAAAGTCTGTGCGTAGATACTCATCAAACTTAATCAAATTCGGTCGAACGAATCCATCAATTGCGCCTCGGAATACCGTCGAACAACCTGTTAGGCGATCAACGCAAAAAGCCCATTTTTTTTTCATTTTAATGTTTTATAATTAACCAGGAAGAACTGAATTAAAAATTATTAAAAAAAAAAAGATATTTACATCCAAAAACTAAGTGTTTTTAGATGTAAAAAAAGCCCATTTACAAAGTAAAGCGAGAGCCGAAGTATGATATATCTCTTTGTCTCGTGGGAGGCAACGGCAAAACCTAGTAACTAGAATTAATGATTATTACACAAGAACCTAAACATTAACATTGAACACGCATTATATTACTGTTTCATGTCGAAGTTCCGTATTAATGTACAAAAATTTGGTAACTTATCGCCACATAAATCGAAAGTAATATTTTCTAAGTGCAAACTGAGAAGTTACCTTCATTTTAAGACCCAAAAAAAAACTGTAGGTAAACTTTTTTAAGAGGATTGCCGTTGGCGCTGTAAAAGTTTGTCGTTTTATCGTCACATCAAACAAAATACAAAATGGCGTCTCACGGCAGCCATTTTGAAATCACAAATCCTGTAGAGATTTATGGATAAGTATCTAGAACCTTCGAAGCCGTTATTCCTCGAGCACCGTTCCATTCCAAAATTGTTAACGGCCATTTAGTATATTGGCGGCCAGCCTTGTTTCAATCTCGCTGATCAATTTAATCTCTTGGAGAATGTTTGAATTTTGAATAGTAGTGAATTGAATATGGTGATCAAACGTACCGTAGACTGCAAAAATATTGAATGAAAAAATATACCTACATCTGATGAAAAAACTGTTATTTATGAAGTCGTTATTCGCATATTTATTTATTTATATTATTTATTTCGAATGTTGGGATTATTTACTACAGCTTATAAGTTGTAGGTACTATTTATTCAAATGGATAAAAAAACAACAACAAATACCATTCATTAATTTATTCATCCATCGAAGATAATAAAATAACTTTTATTTGTCAACCTTACCGAAAACCAAACCGAATAGATACTGTAAATTCCCAACCGAACCTTTTAGCTTAATATTGTTAACACCCATTTTGGTATTACATTGGAGTGAAGTTTGGCGCTGGTCCAAGTATTGGCCGACGTTGCCGACACAACGATTATGAAATGCTTTTAAATCACTTACGGGACTGTGTAACAGGGGACCGTGTCTCACTATGGTCTTTCAGTTAAATTCTCGCGGATAGCTGTGTAGTACCTACACCGTAACGTAACTTACGATGTACTATTAGAACCCAGTAGGTAATGTGAAGGTAAGGGTGGTCGTGGTTTTGTACTCAAGCTTTAGTGCTAAGATAATACTAAATGTGGAATTTTAATTAGCTTCCTAGTGCATACTGTCTCTATATTATCGAAAATATTTTAGGTCTGTGGGCTCTACTTTTGTTAATCAATCCTAAATATCACCTCTTACATTTCTGTTTATTCTTAATTCTTCAATATACATACATCATAATTATACATTGTAATTCTTCACTATAGCTAAGCCAAAGGCTCAGAGCACTGATCGCGGTTATATAATTGAAGTCAGTGGTTCAGAAACTGGTCACTTTTCTTGCTCAACCACCTAACTCACGCTCTCGGCCAATAGCGCGCCAGTTAGTGTTGGCAATCAAAAAAAAGCAATTTAACCAACTTAATTTCGAAAATTAGGAAAAAATTAATAAACTCACACTACGATGTAAGAACACTGTCGGTTTTCCTAATAATAAATATGATAGTAATTATCTTCTGACATACAACAATTTACTAGGTGGTAGGACTTTTCTGCAAAGTTCGTCTAGGTAGGTACCACCGCTTTGCCAGTTATTCTGCCGCCAAGCAGTAGTGTGCAAGCACTACTGTGTTCCGGTTTGAAGGACATTGTAGCTAGTGAAATTACTGGGCAAATGAGACTTTATGACCTGATTACACAGTGTAGTAATCTGATTACTAGACTGTGTGATGTCTCAGAATGACGTGCCCAGTGTCACGCAAAACTTTATTATTTTTAAGTTCCGAGTGACACTGCAACTGTTATGGGTGGCCGTATTGCTTAACATCAGGTGAACGACCAGCTCGACATGTCATTCAATCTCATAAAAAAAAAAATACAAAAAATATTCGTCCGACTGCTAGACAAAATTACAGTTCGGTGTGACCGCTGTCACCGTCCGTACGTATTTGTTGGCGGGCCGCCAGCGATCGAGTGCTTGCCCACACACGAGTCCACCATTCATGAATACTATAATACTGACGCGACATGTATAATCTGTCGATACTTACATGATAGTATTCTGTCTTTAGTAATACTGATAAGTACGGTGAAACTGTATTCTGCACAGACGCATTATTGCTAATAATAGAGCAAATATATTACTGTCTAACTCACATCTCCCTCTGTACTAACAGAAAACAATAATAACTCATTTATATAATCATCATAATTAGGTACCATTATGTAAAAGATAAATTAACTATATTCAATGCTTTTTTATGGTGTTACGGGCTTATAATACGTACCTCGCTCGTACCTACATATCAGAATGCAGTTGACTCGGTATCGTGGACTTTTATGTTGTAAAAACTTACTTTGAATCGGAAATGTAACGGTACGGAGAAAAGTATCGATAGAGAGTATGGCAAGTTCTATAAACAGAAGCGTCCTCCTTGTCCTAAGAATACTTTGTAACAGTGCAGTGTCGCTCCAAGTGGTTTTCTCCGTCTACACGCGGCTTTATAGTACTCGAATATATATTAGGGTGTAGACTGTCTACAATGGCATGTAAAAATGGATGGGCTAGACGCAGAAGCGTATCGTATTATAGTATTCTAATAGGGTTATTTAAAAAATAGAATAGTGAGTATTTTTCTATTATATTAAGAGTTCAAGTGGCAAAAGTTTAAAAAGTTGTTAATTTTTCTATTTTTGGAAAATTTACGTACTACTAACAAAAATGTAAATGTAAAAAACAGTAAAGTATAATTAAATTATTAGTTAGCGCTATAACTGTCCCCAAATGTAAACTAACAAACAATCTACAACAAGAAGTCCAAACTACAAGCGCTCGTTTAAATTAATGCATCATGTGCGCGCCGCCGTTACGGCTCGAGCCCTCGGGGGTTCTATTCTACACCCACTTCAAAACTGGGTAAAACTGGAGCACTGCGGAGCACCTTGGGGCATTTGTGTGATAAGTATAGGTACTTGTAATAAGTAAGTACCTTATTAGGAACCGGTCCTTATTAAGTGACCTACCGTGTCATAACAGGGTGATGCAACGTGGGCTCTACAATAGGCATGATGACTACTATTACTTTCATAAAGAAGATTACAAATGAATGCAATAATTGAAAAAAATAAGTATTTTCGGTAAATAAATCACGGAGTAATAAGCTTTTAAAGTTTCGGTAGGGGCATCTCCTGTCCTTTTCTCGCGAAACAGAGCGCCTCCACAGTTACTATGAAAAATCCTTTTGTGACGTCACATGCCAAAGAGATTGTATGTAAAGCTACCACAGCTTAGTAATAAGGTACTATGAACAACCTTGCTCTGACGTCACTGGCCATTTGAGCTATCTCTTTCTATTCCGGTTTTTGAAATGCTTGTAACTTTGTCATTTTTTGAGATATTTTTGTTTTCACAAATGTTTATCTTTTTAGGAATATTATTAATTTACTTATGCAAATAAAAAATTTTGTCATCAGTATAGTAAATAGCTAGTGGCTCTGCGTCTGTGAACTGCCTTGCGAGTCTGTCTTTGCAATCCGTTGCGCTGTTCCATCTCGGAGACAACTTTCTGGTAAGGTCAGATTTTTCTCGGGTCACATGACACATCCCTATACAGCCTCCTAGGTACTCGGTTTTGACTTTTGAAGCACCACTTCTGAGAGCTGAGATCAGTTGTGTCAATCAGTCATCAGTCAGTCAGTTAACGGCGGACGTTTATTTTATACATATAAACGGAATAGCAGAACTACTGCGTATAATCCATCCATTATTTATTATCCTTGTCGAATGTCAAACGACTCATGGGCGAAAGCTACCACCGACTGGGTTCCCTTGGGAGTTAAACGGCCGCGAGGCCGGCCTAGGCGGCGGTGGAGGGACGAGTTGGACGCTTATGCGAAGGATTGGCCCACACAAGCATTAGATCGCAAAAATTGGAAAGAGGGAAGGGAGGCCTTTGCCCAGCAGTGGGACAATATGGGCTAATATAATAATAAAAAAAAATTATTATCCTTATATATATTCGAACTAATTAGTTCGAATAAATATAACATGCACATGTCTTCTATGTGTTAGTTAACATTCTCCTGCATAGTTTGGTACAATAATAGGCGTATAATGACTGGTCTTGTATTATAACGACGAATGGCTGCTTTGGATAAGATAAGGTGTGCTAATATTGGTTATATTCAGTGTTATGCAAAGAATTTGTTTGTAATGAGCAAAAAGGTTAACAAACAAAACGATTGCATTAAGAACTTTCTTTGTGCAATCGTTTTGTTTTCTAACCTTCCTGAAAGTATTTGTTGGCAATGGCGTAAAAACTGCTAAGCGTAAAATTAAAACCCTCGGATAACTTACAAACGGTAATATGAAAAGTTTCACCGTTTGTTGTTCAAACTTCTAAAGGTAGTTTAGTTGCAATTTGCGTAACTCACTATTTATTAGTTCGATTCTCAATTTGCAATTTTATTTTACTTAATTTCGTTTCTATTTAAACATAATGTTTGATAATAGTGTTTTCAGAAATAAGTGACAGCACAGTAGGAGGTACGCCCGGAAGTAGCGATTGGTACTTATGTACATGTATAAAAAAGTAACAATCGCGCGCGTGGATTTTTTTAAATAATCTCCTACTCGGTGCTGCCACACTTAAAAATGAAATAAACGTACATGGCACGCTAGACGCTGATTTGAGACACCACCATCATCGTCTCGCTTATCAGATCATTTATTTTCAAAAGTTGGCAATATCGTGAATTCTTTTTCCAAAAGAACGAACAGCACGATGTATGTTTTCCGAACTGATGAAGCGAGAAGATGATTACTGGACTTGTCAATGATAAATGAATTAAAATAGATATTTGTTTGACATTGACAGTGCAGTTTTAACTGTCCCAGATAAATCTGAAGCACTTAAACATATTAAATTACTAAACTTAAAGCTGTAACACTAAACGCTGCTTTGACCAAGCTTTTAATGAAATTAAACTCAGTATGTAAATAAATAAAAAGAAAACAATATGTTTTTAAATATAACAATAACTCGTGTTAAATGGTATTTATTTTTCTGGTGCAATTTGTCTAAAGCTTACTTCGTTTTCTAAACGCTTTATATTTTTCTATTACATACAATTTTCTATTACTGTTTAATATAGCAGATAATAAAAAAATAATTTTTATAAACTGTTAAATTAAAATAGTGTTAGTTCAATAAGATTTTTAAACAAATTAAGGACCGCTGTTGGGTTAAATAACTTTTAGGCAGCATTCTGTTAGCTATTGTAAATTTTAAGGGTCTTGATGAGGGTCAGTAGGTCCAACTAATTTATTCCTCCGAATTTCCCGGCTGATTCATTTGTTTCGTTGTAATTCCAATTTTTACAATCAAGGCTTCGAATAAACTTGAGCCGCATGAAATTGAAATCAAATTTTTGAATACGTCAATTTTAAAGTTGTTGTAAAAGTTTAATTTAGTATGTTGACTGACACATGTGTTATTGGTGTAGTGCTGACGAAGGTTTTGACGGGACGTACCAAACGAACGTGGTGGTCAGAAACAACGGCAGTTGCCTGTACGTGCCTCCGGGCATTTTCAAGAGCACATGCAAGATAGACATCACGTGGTTCCCCTTCGACGACCAACACTGTGACATGAAGTTCGGTAGCTGGACTTACGATGGCAATCAGGTATAGAGCTTAGTCGGATTCGATAAGATGGAATCCTGATTGTAAACAAATAATCGATGGCTTACGATTACTAAAAATAATTTCTCCATATTCAGGAATAAAAGTGCGACAAGGATTGTAATGTAGCAGGGCATAAAATACTGTTAAAATGTAATGTAAGAGAAGTTTGTTAGTTCCTATCTCAGCCACGTTTATTATGATTCTTGTCGAAATGAGTAAACCAAAACGCGCAATGTTACTATACTTTAATCGGTTATTCGATTTACAATCGCTGTAGCTCTAACGTTAAAAATAGTCATCAAAATTAATTTAAATAATTTTAAAACTAAATTAGGATTAGATTTAGCTTGAGAACAGTTAGGCAGGGAAACAATGAAGGGAACCATGTGAGAAACCAGACGGATATATTATATATCCCAAACGTTTTGTATGTACTATTTTGCATGGAGCAAAACTGCAACACGAAGCACTGTAAAATAAAAATAAACAAAATCATAATAATAATAACGAACTGCCATACGGATACGCTTTAATAAATTATTTAAAATAAAAAAACAACTCTGTGCGTAAATCATAAATACCGGTTAAAATTTGTGTTATTTGCAAAATAAAATGTTTTAATGAGTCTATTATTTAAGCTTTATTTTGTCAGAGTACTTAATGATGACGATTCGGGATGTATATCACAAGCGATTTGCGAACGTAAGCATTGCATGGATGATATCATCCAGATACGGCCATTAGATAGCGCATTACCTACTTAATGTAATAAAATAACTACATATCATGAAACAGATATACTCACCCAAGCAAAAGAAGGAAACAGTATTATTAGTTCCCCATTCCGTTTAAGTTAGGTGCAACGCCATACATTTGAGAAAGAAAGATGTGGCAATAAGCGTCCTATGGGACCAGTAAAGCGAGACCATAGTGTTTGACAAAGCGATGTGACTGTACCTTATTTCCCTCTTTTAAGAAGTACATCTATTTCATATTGCTGCGATGCGATTCTTACGGTTCATTTTGGTTATAAAATTTCTGAACTCACGCTTGCAAACCGCTTGTGAATTAATAAGCAAATAAGTATTATGAAATTATTATTTCGATCGCGAAATCTTGGTTTCATAATATTTAAGAACACTTCATTTAAGTACTACTCACAGAAATGATATGTGGAAACTAGTATAATATCAGAAAAATGTAGTATTTAGTGTATTCAAAGTTAATATGTTGCACTCTGAAGCGGAATATTCAATATTTTTATATTATTTTTGCTTTCGTAGTCATCCTAAAATTTATTATTTTCAAGCCTCTTGTGAATTCATTTTTTCTTTACGTAGGAATTAATCCACGTACTCTTATATTGTAATTTTGGTAATGACATTCATGAAAGGAGAGATTATTCTTTTGATTATGCAATGATTACAAATGTAATCAGGTTAGTCATTCAGTATATCTCAATATTTTTATCATAATCTCTGCTGCGAATGGCATTAACAAAGAAATAAAGAGTTTTTTTTTACAGTTTGGCTTCACTTGATTTTCATACCTATTTAACCAGTGTCCAGTATACGTTATACTAAAGTATCGCCGCATCAGTCTGAAGCTAAAACTAAAAGAAAAGTAAAAAACTGTTTATATTTTGATGTTTCCGCTTCAGAGTGGAGCGCTTACCTCAAGAATCTCTATCGTGGAGGTGTCACCTTAAATATGTTTATGCACAGATGTGAATGTTTTACAATTAATTACCTAGTTTGCATGTTTAGTTCATTAGCAGAAATAGACATTTGATAGCTTTAGCCTGTAATTATTTATTAGTTTTTTTTATTATTTATACTTAAACACTAAACTTAGTACCTACAGCTTTTATCGAATTCAGTCAGTACTGTTTGGTTTCGGTCAAATTGATCTCCCAATTCTCTCATTGTTTTAACTCGTATTGATGTAGCGTCAGGCTGCCTTAATTATACTGTATTAATTAAATCATTTGCAATTTCATTTATTACATTACATACGTACCGCGCTTATTACGCTTCATATAACTGACTTCATTATATTGAAATTATATTTATTATATACCACTTATTCTATATATGTACAAGTACATAGCTTAGATTTTTAGCATTGCAGCTTTAAAATTAATTCATACCGTTTTCGTAATATTGAATGAAGGTGATATAATGAATTTGACACAAAATGAATTTTATTACCTGACATCGATATTACAAAGTTAAAACGTATTTTCAGTAAGTAAAAACATCAACTCTGCTATAAAATATCTCGCTTCATGTTTCTTAACTTATAAGATTTATTAACAAAAGATGTGATTAAGAAAATGGAGCAATATGAATGGACTAACTCTTACATAGTTACACAGAAAGAAATCAAATAATGCCAACTTCTTGAATAATTCTAGCTAGAGTCTCCCATCTCCAGTGAAACATTGATCTGAGAAGTTTCAAAGCTCATTTACTTCAGACGCGACAAGCACGTGTCGTTTCTAGCTAATCTAACTTTGTCTTTGAGTCTTCGTCATGCTGTAATGTCCCTCCTTTGGCTTGAAAGAGTAATTGTTCTTGAGTCTTTGGAAATTAAAGTTTTCTTTGGTTATTGGACTTGTTGTCGTGTTGATGAATACCCACTCAGGCGCGGTGCGGCGGGCGTAGGTAGGTCCCAAAGCGCTCCTCAAATAGCGCGGTATGGTTTTGCATATTTACGGTTTATACGAATAAACTAAGCAGTGTTTTAAAATTTCAAAACTAGTTTTGATAAGTAGCATTACTTGGCTATCTAAACAAATGCATTTTTACGTGTGTTGCAGAATAAAAAACACACACAATAACACTACGCATAATAATTGACGCTCCGCCGTACCTAAAGGAAATTACTCCGTCGCCGGCGCGCGCCGACTCGGCGCGAGATGCAATTTAGACTGAGGCGTTTTTTTTTCTCCTGAACCATAGAGACTTTTACTTTATTCGATAATGATGTTCAACTAGTTTCAATTTTAGTCGATTTATAACGAGTGACACCTCTAAAAATTTATTGCCATCTCTAGTAGCGCAATCAGCTGTAAGCCACAATTGTGGTGGGGAGCGGTCCACGTTGCGCGATGCCGGCCGCACATGTGGTTGAAGCGCCTGAGCGGATACCTAGATCATTTTTGTTTTGAGTTGACCTAAGTAATGATGCTTAAACAATTTTCTTATCACCAAATTATGCATGTTCAAATTTATTAGTAACGCGTTATATTTATTTCCTACCATCAATATTATCAAATCCATCAAATAGCATCTCATTGTTGTTTTTGTAATTGGCACGTAGGTACCATAATAATATATTACAATTTTTAGATGAAATAATTTTGCACGGTAGTTATATGTAGTTTTTTATATTTGTTTTATGTAAAGCAATGACGTGACTAGCTAATCGTTTCTTTATTCTACGAATTCACTATATTTCACTTCTATTGTTTCATTTTTCAGATATTTTGTTAAGTAATTGCGTCATTAAAGTACTTACTTCTAATTATCTCCAATTATATTATATCCACTTTAATCCTTAAGGCCCACCATATTGTAAAGTAATGCATGTTATAAACCTTTGTTGAAATCGGAGCGTATACCGTATGGCAGAATACCAAGTCTTTACTTCTTCAGCATGTTGCATCCTTACTTAGTAATTGAGCTTGGACCGTTTCTCACATATCCCTTTGACCGAGTAAACTGTCCAAATGGAGTCTTGATTGTCTAACAGGCTGGCGACAGTAACAGGTTTTACTTGACATTTTGTTCTTCTACATACAGTTGATATAATGTTACCTGTTTCGATTATGGACTAATGTTTACATTTGCTCGCTAAGTTCAAGCTTTTTTGTTAAGATACTTCACGAAAGTTTCTGTTTCACTCATGTTACGTTTTGTAATACTTGTAGAAAATACATTAGCCTTTGTTTTAAACTTTCACGGTTGTTTAACACGTTTTTAATAGTACTTACGGGATATTTACCGTGATTAGAATCATTTTTGAGTTCCCAATATTTTGGCACAGTTACATGCACCATTTTCACGGGTAGAGTGAAGATGCGGGTGGATGATAAAAAGTTCGAAATGTTAGAGGGTAGACCGTTATGTCTGCTCCTTTTCGAACTTTTTATCATCCACCCGCATCTTCAGTCTACCCGTGAAAATGGTGCATGTAACTGTGCCGAAATATCGGGAACTCAAAAATGATTCTAATCACGGTAAATACCCCGTAAGTACTATTAAAAATACATTAGCCTTGTATTGTATATTAAATGTATTAAGAAAAGTTCCATTGTAATCTACCGTGTTTGTCGTTGTTGTCTACGTTCAAGATTGTGAACATTCATCTTCACCATTAGTCTTAGATATATGAGATCATTACGTTTATAAAGACAGCCCTGTCAGCATTCTAGACAATCAGACGAAGGCATGATGATTCTGTATTGCATGGTTTCCCTTAGTTAGTGCATTCGTGTATGAGGTTACAACTATTTTCACCCTGACAGCTGGATCTGGTGCTCAAAGACGAAGCTGGGGGAGACTTATCAGATTTCATCACAAATGGGGAGTGGTATTTAATAGGTAAGTGAACCTAAACTATTGATAATGCTAATTTTTATCAACGTTATGCTTTTGTTTCGTCTAATTAAAGTAAACTTCACACTTTTATCACATACATTACTTATTAAATGTCTGTGACTTTCAATGGTGTTCGCGCCGCTATCACGTGCGTGTATGTGCATCTGCGTGCGTGATGTGTATCATTTCTTGTCATTGTTTGATACGTCGTCGCTATATTGAAAATAAGCTTAATGATGTTGCTTGATAAAGATTAAGGTTACTATTATACAAGATTCAACGATTTACAAAAAAACTACCACCCCCTTCGCAGGAATGCCAGGCAAGAAGAATACGATCACGTACGCGTGCTGCCCAGAACCATACGTGGACGTGACTTTCACAATCATGATTCGGCGAAGAACGCTGTACTACTTCTTCAACCTGATCGTGCCTTGCGTGCTGATCTCCTCGATGGCGCTGCTTGGGTTCACGCTGCCGCCAGACTCGGGGGAAAAGCTTACACTCGGTCAGTATTATTTTGTGATTTTGTTATGTTGAATGTTTCTTATGTTATGCCAGATGGATTATGATGCCTAAATCATTTTTTAATATCAACGGTGAATAGACAAACTAAGTCACATAGATATTCTGAAGTAATATCAAAACCATGCCTTTAAATTTTGCATATTGATCATTAACACCTAGAAACATCAGTCACATGCTCAGAAATTTCTATGAATATCACTCCTCAAACTGAAACAGTAATTTTATCACACTCTATCACTGAAAACTACATGTAAAAGTTATTGATACAACCCAAATTTAATGAGATAAGTAGTAATTTTTTTATGAAGATTTTTAATTTTTCACTTAATAATAATTGATGTTATTAAGCAGCATAATCTAGTGGAAATATATTTAGGTATCGTTATTTAAAAGTAACAGAGCAGTAGTTTCATAAACAAAGTTCTGAATTCTATATCATTGAATAGCTTCCCCGAAACAGCTATAGCACTAAAACAGTTAGCGAAAACTAACTCCCTCTGCACAAGCCATGCACTGTCATACGGTAAGCTCCACTTCTCTAATATGTAATGCAATTTTGGCATTAAACAACAGCCATCTACATCTGTGTTTCATTAAGCTTCACCCACTTTCGTAAGAGCGAACAGCGAACTGTGTTAACTTTAAAAACATTTTGACTTTAACTGTATTTTCCTCTTTTTGTTACTAAAAGATTCATGCCCCATAAAAGGTACTTTTACAATTTAATTACCAGTGATGAGACCACAGCGTTTCAAACAGCTCCACTGGAACTAAGAACGTCCTTAAATTTAATGGGCAATAGTCTGACGAAGACGCGAAATTATTATTACGTCTTAGTCTTGGAAATTGGCTTGTTCTAGAACATTAGACAAACCTTTGCTTCAAGATGTTCATATTACAATTCGAAGTACTTTTGAGAGTTTCCTCGTATTACCTCACGTATGCCGTATAGTTATTAACTTCACAGAACTTTATGTTATTAGATGATTACCTTATTACGTTAGACAGTAAAGATTATAATCAAGTTCAATACTCAATTATGCACATATGTACATATTTTTAATACAGGTGGTATGTATGAGTGTGCAGGACATATGACCCCATTAGGGTATAGCAACAGTTAGGTCCTAGACCAGGCCGATTTATTAAATAAATCTACAAAAAATCTTTCTTCAAAAAATCTTTGGGCAATGTTTTTACTAAAATGGCTTACTTTTATCATTCAAGAAATCTGTCAAACTAATAGCATTTTTTTTATCAGAAAGTCTTTCAAAACATTATTAAATACGGATTCGTTTTCTTCAACGAGAATTTCTTTCGGGTTTTTATTGTATATTTTTACTGCCATTATGTTCGGGCCTGAACTATGCATTTTAGCTTAGAACTTGGTACGGCGAGTTTGTGTTTAAATATTCTTCTAAATCTTCATTCCAGTTTGAATGCTATTGTTTATTTGTTTATTGGAGTTAATGCGTTTCTTAAATACAACGTTATTGATAATTAGTTTGCGAAATTTGACAGTCGTGTCTGCCGGTATTGGTATAATACATTATTACAAAGAAATGAAAATATATTTTTTTTAATAATTCTCTAGTAGGTACTTTGTGACATGATTTGACCCGCCAACAACTTTTGTTCCATGACTTTAAATAATTTGTTATTTGCAAGAAACTATTAAAATTTATGCGACATAACTTAATATTTTTAAGTCACTTTATCCGTAACCGACACTGCCAAGTAATTCCTACTAACGTATCTAAAATAAATTATATATAGAGAATCTCACGTACTTACATAGATTTTGCTGGTGTCTTTAGATATAATGATCTTATTGTTTCCAATTCTGGTTGCCGAAAAGATGCCCTCAACATCGAATGCAGTGCCCTTATAGGCACCGCATTGTAAGAGACACCAATAATCAAAATCCTGCTTTCTTAATCCTTTTAGGAGCCCCACAAGGGTCATTTTTGGGACCTCTACTATTTCAACTGAATATTTTATGTATTCCTGACATATGTGGGTACGAAAATATACAGAAGGTGTAACCTATTTCTTGTTACACAGCTTAATATTAAAGTCGGTATAACTTCTAGAATGTAGCATACGAGCGATAAAACTTTTAGCGAAGCTTGGAAGCAGCGTACGCTCGATATGAATATTAGATTGTTTCTAGAATGTTGTATGACTGTTTATGTTGGTATGGCTAGGTCCTCAACTCTAGGTTTGCGTCCATATAATACCAACGGTAAGTATTGATTGGTGAAGATATAATTTCAGCACTTCATCATTTATGAAAGAGCGATGGGAGCCCCCATTGCCCATAGTGACAATAGCCATAGCAGGCGAAATAGGAAAGATGTGTTTTTAAAATTGGTTTAACAAAAGAGGAATTAGTCAAATAGGAACATTATTGGGGATGTTAACAGTATGTTTGATTACAGGAGTGACTATACTACTATCGCTGACGGTGTTCCTCAACCTGGTAGCAGAGACCCTGCCGCAGGTCTCCGATGCTATCCCTTTGTTAGGTACACTATCCACACCTAGCCCAGACCGTTCTTTCTAATCCTACTAAATCCCCTGCATTGTTTTATTTACTCTTTCGCTGTTATTATCTTCTATTGTATTTTATGTTCATCTTTATTCTCACTTTTTATTTTTCGTGTCTCAGTTTGTTACTCTCACTTTATTAAAAAGAACTGTGTTTAATCAAGAGTTGTTTTAAAACATTACAAGGAGTAAAGTTATGTACGTCTAATATATTACCAAGCTCATTTTAAAAAATTTAATGGATAAATGTTGCTATTAAGTGGTTTAAAGCTTTAGTTACGTCATTAATTATAAATATTCATTAATTCATTAATAGAAAGGAATAAGTTTTTTGCAACGCGGAAAACATCAATGTTTTTTATTCAAACGATTGAATTGATTCTTAAATTTTGATTGGATCTATTTCCAGTCAAAATTAAGAAGAAATTTAAAAATCTTGGAATCGATTTCGTGATTCTCCGCTTTGTCACTTTGTTTTCATTACTTTCTCTCTTTGAGTATATATATTTATAATTACGTTGAAAATTTCAATTTACCAATTTATGTGGCATGGCATGTTGTTTGTCTTGACTTTACACAAGCCTTTTTTGTGGAATGGTACAGGACCCCGAAGGTAAGTGATAATTCATTATACTTACGTGGTTTTAATATAATTATATCTTTCAGTATTTCATCTATTTATGCGTAATCGATTCCATGGTGTACATGTTGTTGTTTGGGTGTTTTTTCTCAATGTAACCTTTCCAAAGTATTCAGTAATGTCGTTTTTATGTCACTTGACTGCCGTGGTTTCAGGATACTTGGAGGGTGGCGGGAGAAGTTGAGCCATTTGGGAGAAAGCCCTTTCCATTAAAATTTTCAAGTAAACAAACAGACTAATAAAGCCAGTAATAAACCCCTCTTAACTAGTATTTGCATGACTATTATTATGTTTCGTTTATGATTTTACTTGAGCCCCTGATACCGACTCAGCACACACAGGTTTATAGGTCTCTAGATCCGTTACGGAGCGATAGATTTTATGGTACACTCTTACCTATGAACTATGTAAATAGAACATTTTATTTTTCATAGAATATATTGATCTTTGCAGGTGTTACAATTCTCCTGTCGCAAACTGTTTTTTCCCTATTGGTGGGGCACGTCATCACAAAAACCTCAGAGGCGATCCCCCTAATAGGTGAGAAAAGTTCGACGCGTTTTAAGCTGAAATTTTCTCAATATAAATTAAAATTAACATAAACGAATCTATGAATAGTTCCTGTTTAAATTGCAAAATGTGTTCTGAGGAATATTTTGAACATACATAACAGTAGAAATGTTCCTCAGAGCATTGATGAAACACCAATTAACAAAGATCTAAATAGAATACGATTGTTTTGCTTTTATAACTGTACATTTGGAAGGAGAGCATATTATATTATTCTTATACTTCTGTTCGATTTGCATTTTAGTCACACGTCTGTGGAGCCTACTCTATGCTTTTACAGCTCTTGCCGGCTCACGACACTAAACTTGACATAGAGTTATTGCACTTCAAACTCGTGTTAGATAAATATGTAGCTATGCTATCAAATTCCGTTTCTAAAGGCAATTTATCAATTAACTGGCATCCAATCTTCTTGTAATGTATTAAAATCAACTCTTATCCATTCATCAAAACTTCTTTTCTTTTCAATTTTTGGATTTCCTCTTCTATTTCGATTCGCCTGTAGATTTGATACGTGACTATTGACGTCAGATTTGGGATGCGCATGAAGAATACTTTTATAACGTAAAATGAAAGTTAAAAGCACAGCTCTCCTATTAAAAACGATTAAATTGAAACTTTAACTAGATGATTGCTTGTAGTTGTTTAAAACAGGAGTTAAAATATTGCAACGGGTTTTGCGACAAAGCGGATGCGGGTAGAAAGGCCAGCCTCCAAGTATCTCGAGAACAACTGGTCTCGCAACTTTCTGGTCTGTTACATCCCTTTCATTGACAGCTAGTCGAATTATTGGAACACTGGCAAAGGAAACGATAGCATTGTCACTGGTGTCGCCTTACTAATTGTTATTCAGCTGTTGAAACTTTACTTTAACTTTGTTGTTCCTTTGTCAATGTCTCTGAACCTCTTTTAACAAGTTTCATTATTATGTTACCATCAAAGGCTGAGTTGGTGTAAGTAGTTAGTATGTTGGTGAGATGTCTCAAAAACTTTGTAATCGACTTAGTGGTGGCCATTGTTGATTCACCGTAAAAAGTTGAGTTGTTAATAGAGGAAACATTCACAAAAAAACCCATATAATATTAACCTCTTTAATTGTTTTATGTTAACGTTTTTCGTGAGTTAAATATTAGTAATTTAAATGTCTGAATTCCTGTTGTTAGTAAAAAGAGTTATTAATATAGAATGAACATAAGACTGTCCCCTAATAACTATTTAATCGTAATTATTTGGACTCAAACCTAAAACATAATTATTATGAAATGTAGACGTCCCTGCATGTCCATAATGCATGTCCATTTTTGCATGCCCCGTGCTTATTCATTCCACTAAACTAGACATTTAAAAAAACCACGTAATACTATTAAATTAATATAACGACTAAATAATAATCAACGTGTATTGTACCTAATTTTCTCCTTTTCATATTTTAACTGCAAATTTCAGTTTCCTTCCCATAGTTTTATGTAAAGATATACCATAGTATTTTTGTTTACTCATCATAAACAAAACTAAATTATAAAACAATTTAAAGAATATATTATTATTTGTTGTTATTTATTTGAAACATAATAAGGGCTAACGGTTCATAGATAATTATATAATATTTTTTACTTATTCGTATGCAAACGAACCAGTGGCTGATATTTCGTTTCGAATAATATTAACTATTTATTTATTTTAATAACAATCGATGCTTTTAAATTTTCTATAACTGTATCAGATAAAACCCGTATTTAAAGTTCAGCACCATTTTTATTTATTTGTACGTAAACAAAAAGTTCAGTATATATGATTGTCCAAATATTTTTTAAAGTAAAAACACTGTTTGATTGATTTTTTGACCTGCTATATTTGTGGTGTCTGAATTGCATTTGGTATGTGACAGGGACGTATTTCAACTGCATCATGTTCATGGTGGCGTCGTCGGTGGTGCTGACGGTAGTGGTGCTTAATTACCATCATCGAACTGCAGACATACATGAGATGCCACAATGGGTAAGTTTGCCATTACATTACAACCTTTATATCTGGATTAGCAAGGTTTAAATTTAGCATTCATTTAAACTTTAGATGCCGTACAAAAATGCCCTTATATTCTAAAGGCTTTTTTGTACGGCATCAAATTATTGAAAACATCTTGTCCATCAGATAAAAACAGTATTCCTGCAATGGCTGCCATGGATATTGCGCATGTCACGACCAGGCAAGAAGATCACAAGGAAGACCATCATGATGTCCAACCGCATGAGGGAACTAGAACTCAAGGAGCGGTCGTCCAAGTCTCTGCTGGCAAATGTCTTGGATATCGATGACGATTTCAGACATGGGCCTCCACCACCTAACAGTACCGCTTCTACGGGAAACTTGGGGCCAGGGTAAGGTTTTAATATAGTTGAAGCTAAGAACCTTCGTTACATAAATAATATTATACTATTTAACAACACATGCTTTCGATGTCCACATCTCGTGAACCACTACAGATTACCACTATCAAAAAATACAGACATAGTTCTTCAGCAAGTTAAAGTTAACCGCTCACTTTCCCTTTTAATTACATAATATGGTTCGTCCAGTAAAACCTGTTCTATAACACGCAAAAAATGAATCAAAAGTTTTGGACTCGTTTGCTATGTCCCTAGTGTGCTATAAAAATTGGATGTTAGGTGAGCCACGTACCTACGGTTTCTATTCGACATCCAATTTTGTTTAAAATATAGTCAGTCTAATAAAGGTTACCAAATTCATTATGGCATTGCGCAAAATAACATAGTAAGTTGTCATTTTGTGCAGGTGTTCAATATTCCGCACGGATCTCCGGCGCTCGTTCGTCCGACCGTCCACAATGGAGGACGTGGGTGGACTGGGCAGTCATCACCGTGAGCTGCATCTCATCTTGCGTGAGCTGCAGTTCATTACTGCCCGGATGAAGAAGGCCGACGAGGAGGCCGAGCTCATCAGCGACTGGAAGTTCGCTGCGATGGTGGTCGACAGGTATGAACGTAATAAGTATAAATCATCTCTATCTAAATCCTTTCTTTATGCTGCTTCTTCTTACTCCCATGATCGATGTGGGATAGTGATAACCGATTCTAGTAAAGTCACATTCAATTCGAATATATATATACCGGTGTATTAAGACTAGTAACATCTACATCCACAGGTTTTGCCTGTTCGTATTCACGCTGTTCACGATCATCGCGACGGTGGCGGTGCTCTTGTCGGCGCCACATATCATCGTTCAGTGACCCTAAGGGACCCCGCGCTAGGGGACCCCTCCCGCAGGGACCTCTCCCTGAACCCGAGAGAGAGACTAATCTAGTACCCACATCATGTAATTATAAACTAACGTGGTTGAAACGCACACGTCGTGTAAAACTAAGTCGAAAGACATTAAATCTTTTAAAATATAAAAAAATACTTTAGTTAAGTCCGACATTAATGATTGTGATGTTTACTAGTATGTTAAACAGAATGTTGACGATGATTTGTTAAAATATGTAATTGTGAATAATGATAATGTTATTTATTTAAATGTTTACTTTAAAGGGAACGATCTTCGTGAGACGGATAGGTAAAAGTAATGTTTCGTTTCTGAATAGACATAACAATGAGCTCGCGTTTGATGAACTGTTTGATTTGAATGTAGATACAGACGAAAACGTAATGGTATATAAATAAGAATTGATTCCAGTAAACTTTAAAGTAAATTGTGGGATCACAATCGGAGACCTTAGGGAGTTAGTGTACTTAACCTATGGATCAAATAATGGTAGAGTGAAAATAGCTTAAAATACAGCGATAAGCTAAATCATTTGGCTTGAATTTCTTGAAGCAAATATTTTGGTTTCACACTAATATTTACTAAAGACCAATAAGCATATTAGCCATCAAAAAAAAAAAGAAGCAATATAGTTGTTGTGCAAAATATTTGTTCGTAAGAAATAATGAAAAGATTAAGGCAAAGAAACCGCAGGAATTGTTGTAAAGAAGTGGAATTGATAAGAAATCAAAATAAAGGAACCAAATAAATGGTAGACTAGGTAATTAGAATGGGCGAATTAATAGATAAGGATGCATAAAACAATCAATGAGTAAAAACTGTCTATTAATAACATCATTGTTATATTATGAGATAAGAAAAGCCTGGTTAAAATCAACATAGGACAACGACCCAAGTCTTTGATAGACGTTAGATGAATGTTAATAATATACACATTATTTTCACACCTAGACAAAACAGTTATTATAATAAAACTGACCATTACTGCAAAAACATAGTCAACGGATAAAATGTAAATAATATACATATAAACATCGCGATGTGTATTTGTATATAAACTTAGAAAATCGGAAAAAAGACTAACATTAATTCTTCACTTTAGTCACTATAACAACTTGTCTTTTTGGATACAACTCTTCATCTTCCTATTGGAGGTCTTCAATTAAGTACTTAGAAAACGTCGAAGTCCAAAAAGACGTGAACGAGTCACTGACATATTTATTTGCAAACATTAGATGATGTTTGCAAATATTTGGTCTTTGTGGCTGTCCTCAAATAGTATACCTTTTAGCACTACTGTAGCAAATATATCGTAAATAGTCGTATCATTTAATAAAAAAATTATAAATTCAAGTCTTATTCTATGTCCGTTCCTCAATTTCACTCTTATAGGTGTCGTGATAGACTAGTGAATGTCGTGTCCTTATATTTAGAGAACGGTAGTCTGTGGGCGCAGAAATGGCAGAAGTTTCTAGGACAAAATTAGTGAAATCGATTGAACTTTTCTTCATCTTCATTCATTTTTGCCTCAATCAGACTGCCGCGGATAGATTACAACTATAGATTAAATAACTATTAAGGAAGCTCACTAATCATAGTGAATAAATAGAGTTAAAAGTTACGCGTCTGTGTGTGTGTTACTTATAAAACTGTCGTAAACGATTTTATTTTTATTTTATTATCAAAATATGTTTATGAATTTGAGGAGTGAAGTTTTATTATTAACGCTGTATTTGTCGTAAGATTTCTTTGAAGATGTGCGGTGCGTGAATTAATTAATATTAATGTTAAAAGGATTCTAGTCTTGGAAGACGATACAGCGTTTTGTAATATAGTTAATTGAATAAAACGTAGGAATAATTAATATTATAAGTTTTGATATCTTGAAATTTTATTATAATTTTTTTGTTAATCTGTTGCATGAATTTGTTTAAAGATACCGTGTGGTGCTCAAAATAATATCAAAAAGAGATCCTATTTCTTTTGTAGGACTTTGTTGTATTATTACGTTGCCCTATTGTTGTATTTTATTAATTGATTTATGTGTCTCCATTGGAAATTGATGTTTGTATAAATCATGAAATTAATTCAATATATTTAATTAGATTTGTTAGTGCCAAAACATAGGGTTTATAAATAAGTTGATTTATAGGTATATAAATAAATGATAAAGATGGGAATTTTATTGTAAAAATACGATTTAAACGAACTAGGGCATTTGTTAACGAGTATCGTGGAGTTAATGTTGAGAGCGTTGGGCCGCTTCTGTGAGTTTAATCAGCCAATTTTAAAAACTTATTTTGTTTTAAAAAAATAAATAAGAGGTTGTGAATACAGATTGCGCGCTCGCAGTCGCGGCTTAATGTTAAAATAATTATACACAATAAAATACGTAGATTGAAAAGACCTATTAAAATTTAAAATGGAATAATAAAATGCCTGCTCGGGACCGGGTGAACTTAAACGTACAAATTGAACTGAAACACGAGCGCATGCTTATTCTGAACTACACACTAAACAAAAACAACTTTGGACCTTTCATGAGCTAATTAACTATTTAAAATGTTATCTTTAACAAAATATTTTATACTTCCCACAACATTCTTACATTAGAAATGAGGTAAATGAAGGTATAGAATATGTAGAACATATAAAACAGTCAGTTAACGACTGCATCTTGAGCTCTTCCATTATAGTTACTTCCATTTTTTTAAGTACAGGAGCTTACACTATTCCTCATATACATGTATTAAATGCCATATTATTATATTCTTCTTATGCAACAACTAACTTCTATATACATCTCATTATTAAATTCACCGCCCTATTTAACGGTCTCCTATAATGAACAATATCATGTATCCATGAAATTGTTCAATACCAGCTTGTACACTTTATTATGAAAGTATTTAATTTAATAAAATGTATGGTTGGATTTTAATCTTCACCCTGCACAATTTTGTAATGTAACTTAATGCTTTAATCGTGAAACAGGTATTTTGGATTTCATGTACATTTCTACTTCTGGACGCAGTGATTTAAGGTTTTAAACGTTTTGATTTTCATCTATTTTAATCTACTCTTGTATGATTTTATAATGCTTATTTTAGTGATATAAATATAATTTATCGCTAAAATTTTAACTTGAAATAATATATATTGCCATGACGTTTTTCTTATACTTACCTACTCGGTTTTTGGTTTATGTTTGATTTTGTTTAAATTATTTCACAAATTTTATACAACATGAATTATTCTAAAATTGTAGTAACGATTTATAAAACCTCTCGAGCTTTATTTATCTTTTTGTTTGCTAAAAGTACCTAACGTATATGTTTATTATTTTAAATTATAATACTCTGAACACTATCGCGTATTTGAACAAAATACTTTTGTAGGATATATCTGCATATACACAACACTTAAAAAAAATATAAATTTCTTCTGGAAACTGGGAAGTAGTTTTATGTTGGTAACTTAGATTATAATAAGTGACCATGTTCAAAGTCGATATATGTGAACATGCTCAAATTTTTGAAAAGTGCCCATGCTCAATAAAAATACTTGGAAATTTTCGTCGTGCGGATAAACAATTTACTTTTCGGTCACGTTGTTACTTTTGTTAAATTTGATCATGATTTCGTATAGTATCATTATTTTAATAATGTTTACTTTAGTTAATTTGATCATGATTTCGTATAGTAACATTATTTTAATAATGTTTATTCGATGTGATTATATTCCACCTGTCCTGATACTGTCTTGTGATGAATTTCCAGTTAATGTCTTGTCTGCTATGTGTTTTCTAGTAATAAACATACAGGTTTTCTCCCCAAAATAAATAAAGTAGCAGTGTTGCTAGATTAATAACTTATACAGATTTACTCATCACAAATACGGAAGGATGATCTAGCTCATCTAGCAACTCTGCAATACTTTGAGTTTGATATATCTGTGGTCCATCTTCTATACTCAAGCTTCTACACTCACACATACACACACTCGATTGTGTAATATTATCATGATTGGATACACATTGATCCACATTGTGTTGCCATGGCTTAACCATAGATCAATTATTTAGTTAAATAAAATTATATAAACGACTGCAGATAACTGATTTAATACCACACAGTGTAATGTAAGTTTATAATCGAAAGCCCCTATGGAGGTTTTTATAATAGAAAAATAATAATAATATAAAATAAAATACAAAGGTAAATTTGTAAAATATAAATACGCGACGGGTAAAATGTTTATTCGTTAAAATTGACTATCGTAAGTAGTATTCGATTTGTATAAAACTAAAATAAATTAAAGCAATCTGATTTATACTAAGTATGTTGTTTTATTCGTACTTATTTATAACCCTGTAGCAATGGTGCCTGCCATTTTATTATCATAGCCACAGAGCTTTGAAGATTATGACGCTTTGCACCTCGAAGCGATTTTTTTTTGCTCTGTGATCATAGCAGAAAATAATGAAATGGCATAGGTAGGTATAATATAGCAATGTCTACCATAAGTAGATAATTACTATTTTATCAAATTATAGTTTTATATTCACTTAATATAATAAGTTTAAATTCTTTAAATGAAAAGATCTGCTGAATATATGAATTAGAAAAAAGTACAACCTACCGTGTCTTTCCTATCCAGCAGGATTTCAGGAATATTTTCATAAAATCTCACCAAGTTTTCCCCATGGTCATGCTTAAGTACCAATAACAGTTGGGGTAGACTTGTTCTGGGGTCTCTACCATAAACAAGCACGTAGCGCAAGATGTCTTGAGGAGAGTAGCGATGACATACACTACGTAGCTGACTGCAATAGCCATGATGACTACTAATCCAAATGAACAAGTAAATATTACTTTCATAAGGTAGATTATAAATGAATGCAATAATTGAAAAAAGTAAAATCGGTAAATAAATCACGGAGTAATAAGCTTTTAAAGTTTCTGTAGGGGGCATCTCCTGTCCCTTTCTCGCGAAACAGAGCGCCTCCGCAGTTACTATGAAAAATCCACTTGTGACGTCCTATGCTAAAGAGATTGTATGTAAAGCTACCACAGCTTAGTAATGAAGTACTATGAACGACCTTGCTCTGACGTCACTGGCCGTTTGAGCTATCTCTTTCTATTCCAGTTTTTAAAATGCTAGTGACTTTATCATTTTTTGAGATATTTTATTTTTGTTTTCACAAATGTTTTATCTTTTGAGGAATATTATTAATTTATGCAGAAGAGAAATTTTAGTCTTCATTCCTTAAGCCTGCCTTGATATACGGGTGGTAGAAAAAATTGTCATTCCCATTTTATGTCACTTTCTTCATATTTGCATCCTTGTCTAGTGGAGTAAAACAGGGGAACGACGATTTTGTCAGTGCTAGCTGGAGTAGAGCCGAAGACCGGACTCAGCGATGTGCGTTGGCAGAGGCTTAGTCCAGCAGGGTTAGCACGGATGGTAGACAAATTTACCTTTGCCCTGTTCTACGCCACTTGACAAGTAAATTGTATGAAGAAAGTGACATAAAACGGGGTAAGACAATTTGGTCTACCGTCCATGCTAGCGCAGCAGCTGTAGGCTAGTAAAAATCTATTATGCTGATGATGATGATGATGATGATGAATGATAATGATGTGTAACTTTATACTGATTTTCTGAAGACACAAAGCAAAATAAAAGCATTCCCATAGTCTTTATTGCTCTATGTATATTGATTACCTATGCAAAAGAAAGGAAAACCAGTAAGTGTCTTTTGCAGCTGTTTCAACTGGCAAGGGATTGAAAAGGGCTTGATAAAGGGAATACCTTGGGACCGGTGACAATAGTCGAATACAATCTGGAGATAATGCCTTTCATGGAGGGTACTGTTTATTTATGTTTATCGAACTTTTGAACGCGCCGAAGCTTTGTCATCAGCGATTATGGATTACTCTGTTTTTATAACTAGGCTTAAAATATAAGTACTACAAAAATAGTATAAAACAAATAAAAAGTACTGGAAAAATGGTCCGCGCTATTCTAATCCAGTCTAACTAATATTATAAATGCGAGTATTAACTACTACGATTTTGACGAAATTTAGAATGCAGATAGCTTATACGCGAGATTAACACAGGTACTTCTTTTCCGCGGGTAAAATCACGGAGCGCAACTAGTAAGGAAATAATATAAAAGTGCTTTTTAAAAGTGCTCTTTTGGGAACGCTGGGAATGCCTCACTTTATCATAGATACTTCTTTTTTAAATGCGTAAATGGGCAAACTTTTGACAAGATCCTGATAGCAGGTGACGTAACTATCTAAGATCGAGCACGTTTGCCAATGAGATATTTCTTACTTATTTTGGTACATCTTTTCGTTTTTAGAGGCCTCTTGAGTTAGAAATGAGTTTTAGAGGTTAAAATGATTAACGGCCAACGTATGTCATAGCTACTTGAAACCGCGTGCTGATAGGTGCATTCTTACTTTTAGATGCCTCGTTGTAAATAACTTTTCGCTTCCCAAACACAGCACTAAAACTGCATCAAAATCCAGTAAAGGTTGGACTAAAAGCAGTTATTTAAATAAATAGTCTAGCTGGAGGAATCCCGCCTCTACTGCTATTCAACACTCGGCCATAATGTTAACGATTCTCTTCTGACATCCACCGGTTTTCCTTTGCTACTATCGATGTTTCAATCGCACAAACAAAATTTTAATGCAGTAACGACAGTTCTATAGTATTTTCATGGAAATTCAAATTTAAATTTCAATGATGTTGTATCAGGTTATTCAGTTTATCTTTGCCAGTCAGCTCGCTCTACCAGTGGGGAGGATGAAAAAAGTAAATGGATTAAACCCCCACGGCAGATAATAGTTATTTGTGCAACAAGAGAGCTGTCGTGAATTTTATGATTTATTCTCACTTTTTAATATTAAGAGGTTGGTAGACTGTTTAAAAATACCATTTTGGTTGGCCACACTGGCGGAAGGAGCGTCCGCTGAGCCATCAGCCAATTACGATGGCTGCCTTGGTAGTTCCGGTAAAATAATATTGTGGTTTAGGAGGGAAGTTTTGGAGGGAGGACAAGGTCCAAAAAGCAGTCAATTCTGATTGAGCAGCCGAAGCGTCAAGATGTATTAATGCTCCTGTTCGTTTATTGTGTACTGAATGTGTACTGAATATACACGATTTGAAGAGGTTCTCGGTGTTTTTACTTCAATTCAGAAGAGGAGATGAACCCACATGAAACAAGGTACCGTAATTTTTCTCTGAGAACCTGTGAATTTATGACCATGCCCACGATTGATTTTGATTTGTAACTGTAATTTTTACCAACGCCCGTAATTTGAGCTATACTGCAATATTGATAAAATAGTGAGATTATGTCAGCGCGGCCGGTCAGCTAGACTGAGACAATCCGGTTGTGTTAACTTAATCGAAACATAAACTTGATTTTATTTATTGAGATTGTGCAATTATGAAACACTGGATAACATATATCATCATTTGAATTTGACACTTGAAGTTTGAGAAGCATGGGCGGTCTGCATTGACGGATACTTCCCGCCCGTGCTAATTGAACCTGATAAAGTGTACTGTGTCGTGTCAGGAGTTTCATACTCGTTTGGTCAGGGCCACACTCTGACAACGATGAGGGAACTGCTGACTGGGCACAGCTGTTAAATTGCATTGATGGTAATGATTGTAAAATGGTGCTTAGACTGTAAAATATTGTCTTTTTCCAATACGATTGGGCTTGCATTTAAGATTTTAATTTTAATGCCTACACGATTAATCTCAATTGAGGGTACCCGAAGATTATAAAAAAAAATATATTTAATAGTGAGTATTAAGTAGAAATTCCTGAGAAGTAAGAATAATAGACGAATATTTTAATCATTGACTTGTTGACATGGCCTTTCTCAGCGTAGTGAGTTTTACCAGCAGGTAATTTAACGTAGACAGTTTAATGGTGATGACGACGATGATAACTGTGTTTTTATTGTCGGCTGTTGACAACGGCGACCATTCCAATTACTTTCTACCACATGGACTAATGTAGTGTCTATAAGATTTTGATTTCAAATGTAGGTATCTATATCACACACACACAACTGGTATACTGAGTCAAAAGAATTCGTTTACGAAAGCACAAAATAGAAAAGTGACGATAGTGTCTCAGGAGTCTAATATTTTAGTGTACTTAAACCAATAATAGTTAGCATCTTTGGAGTGAATTTGGTGTAATGACGGGTGGTCAGCATTGTTTTAAATAATTTTGTGTATGGTCTACTAGCATTGTAACATGGCCCCCGTAATATCGCTCGCACACAATACACAACACACCATCCACACATACAATTATTACACAATTAAGTATTGTTATTCTCAAAAGTTATTTGAGCATTGTAGAAAGAGAGAGCGATAGATATGATTTATGGTTATTGCATTATTTTAAAATGAAATAAACCTGTTGTCCAGTGGTCTATTCGTTTGTAGATTTATAAGCCTCAGAATCACTGGGAGGAAACTTGTATGTTCGAAAAAATATTAGTGAACGAAGTTTACCTAACAGTTACCAAATTGGAGTATTTTGTTTTAAACTTTTATTTTGTTTCATATGAGTAGTTATTTTATTTTACCCAGGTAGATAGGCATCAATAATTTGTTGCTATTTTTAATTTAGTTTATTAGCATTTAACATTGTTCTGTCCATTTTATTGAGAAGGTATTGATAAATATTTTTAATTTTCATATTTGTCATTTTTAAATTATACAACTAAAATGATAGAAAGTTCCCTGTTGAGTTTGACTTGATTACATTATCTTGAATTACATTTATATATTTACGGAATCCATACCGCGATTAGAATCATTTCAGTTCCCGATGTTCCAGTATTTGGTATATTATGATAATGCAATGAACAACCGTAAATGATTAAAACAACGATACTGTATTTTTTTTTAAAATCTGATCATCCTAAGTCTTAGTCGCTGTTCTGTAGAAGTTATGATTGCGTTTATTTCAAGTGGCTGTAAAACAATTAACTATTCACGAAATCCTGGCTCCAACGCCATCATCAGACCAGTTAGTAGAAGGTGCTAGCGGTTAAGCGTATAAAAAGGTAGTGCTAACACCAATAAGAAGTGCGTCATGCCACTTTCCCACTACTTGTTTTGCCAGTGTAAAGTCACACTGTATGAAATGTTTTAGTGCGAGTATTATTTCGTATTTATATTCATTTATTTGTATTTATGTGCCAAAAATATGTGAAGTCTACCCGTTGACTAATTCACTACCTATTTCGAAATGGAGTAAACTCACACTAGTGCCACAATTTTAACGTGCCAGTTACCACTTACTCCAATCAGATATAGCTTAATTATTATGTCATAGATAATATAATACTTACAGTAGGTACTTATGTTAACAGTAGATCAGGTTTGCAATCCTATGTATATTATAATAGCGCTCATGGTTTAACAGAAAAATCATATTTGATATTTACGCCACTACGTTGTTTGCCTTGTTAAACTTGTCACAGATTTAAATTAAAGACTAGTATTTCAATATAGTACCCAGGTTTAATACAGATTATTTTATGACAATCAGAATGCGCCTACTGGTTGATTACCGAGGTGTCGGGTGCAGTTTCATTTCCAGTGATATGCAGTGTGCTACCCATGGGTAGGACCGTATTAGATGAAAGGAAAAGTGAGGGGATAGGCAAGTTAATAATTTGATACTATCTTGATACAGCTCTTGACACAGCTCTTGACACAGCTCTTGACACAGCTTTTGACACAGCTCTTGACACAGCTCTTGACACAGCTCTTGACACAGCTCTTGACACAGCTCATGATACAGCTATTGATACAGCTTTTAACGGATTTATGAGGTTTCCAAAAGATTCTATGTATGGCTTTTGAATATGGTTTGCAATTTTTATACACCTAAGGTGCAGTTTATGATCAAGTTGTGACCGAACACCACCATATCACCACTATCACACCTACACACCATCACCACATTCGCCTACTAAATTTAAATAGTTACAAACTGAGCTGATTACCTTCACCTTGAAGTATAGTTTAAAGATTTTAGTCGTGAAAGTTTTGCACACATTGAGGCTATCGTTTCAAATAATTTGTACTGCTATAGAGATATAGTATGGGCTTCAATTCGATATTATAGTTTGGACTATAGTTAGACTATACGGTTTAAGATGCAGCTGGGCTTCGAGCTGGGTTACTCTGTAAAATTCGGTTTAGAATGTGAAATTTGATCAGTTTAATATAAAGTTAATTGATATACAGCTAATTATTAAGCTATTTGAGATACAGCTATCTGGAATAAGCTGCTATTTGATATGAAGATTTTTAATGCACTGATTTATGTACGGGTATTTGAAATGTATGGTTTGATATATAGGTTTTGTTTAATGTATTGCGCTATCACCATACTTATCCGTCGTTTAGTAAGTATATATGACAACTTGGTATTTAGACTTGGATTAATTTCGATATAATTATAAAATATGAACAGCTATTTTGTAGACGGATATTTAAGGCACGTGATAGTTTAGTTTGATACAGTCGATGGTTTGATTTGGTTTCGTAGTTCCAGAGATCTATGCTATTAGTGTGATTTGGTTTTGGTACAGTATAATTTATGGTTGGATACAGTTCGTTTTGATACAGTCAAAGGTTTGATACAGCTTAAGGATTTGATACAATTTGAGATTGAAATAGTTTATGGTTTGATAGTTTTTTGTTAGATAGATTTTATGGTTTGTAACGGACCTACAAGCCCGTCTTCACTCGCACACAAGCATGCGCCGCGCCACGCCGATACTTTATAAGGCCGCGCTGCCCGCTGCAACGAGAGCATTTGCTCGGCGCTCCCGCGGTGAACAGACGAGTCCTCCGCTCTGCAGAGTCTCTAGCAAATCGCTCCTAACCCGTGTTCCCTACTAACACGGTGAGAGGCGGCCATCTGTCGCGCGTGGCTCTGAGCTTATGCGCACGACCATCTCTCTCCGCTACCCGCACCCTTCCCCGCTCCGAGGGCCATCTGTTGTCGCGTGGCTCTGAGCTGATGCGCACGATCCTCACTCCTGGAAACCTGTATCAGCCCCATCTGCTTTCAAGGGCTATCTGTTGTCGCGTGGCTTTTGCGCACGACCCTTGGACCCCTGCATGCACTAACCGTACTCGCCGCGTCATATCGCGTCCCGTTGGCCGACACGACCCCGCCGCATACCGTAGTTCTCGCAGGCTGCCGTTTGACTGCTCGAGAACACTCCGCGACCGTGCCGTCACTTCCGTTAGTCCAGACTCCTGTTGCGTTTCTGGTGCATAGATTATAGTGCTAATAGATAGTGCTCATAGAAAATAATTGTTATTATAAGGAACCCGTTGTAGAAACAGAAATACAGAACTATTTATTGTAACCCGTGTATATTCGTGTTTCTCTGGATCCAACCCTCATCGCGCGTTTCGTAGGCCAAGGGCTCGATCACCATTATAATGAGGTGCCCAGGTGAGCTAGCCGAAAGGGCACCCCGTTACAGGTTTAATACAGTTTGTTTTAATATAATAGTCTATGGTTTGATAAGTTGATGGAGGTAATAAAGGCTGAGTCAAATCATTTGATACAACTGAAACCGTTGATACAGTCTAAACAGTTGAAACCATCGAAACAGTTGAGACAGTCCAAACTGTTGTCAGTCGAGTAAGTCGGGATAGTCGAAGCGGTCGAGACGGTTAAGACGGGACAGTTGAGATAGTTGAAACAGTAACAACAGTTGAGACTGGCGATACAGTTGAGACAGTTGAAACAGTCTGTGATAGTTAAAACAGTTAGATGGTTGAAACAATTTGTGACAGTAGAAACAGTTTGGGATAGTTGAAGCAGTTGAGGTAGTTGAAACAGTTATAGTGGTCATGTGTACCGCCGGCTATGTATGCCGAGGAATAGTGGTTATGTGTGCCACCGGCTATGTATGCCGAGGAATAGTGGTTATGTGTGCCACCGGCTATGTGCCGAGGAATAGTGGTGTGCCACAGGGTAAATGCGCTAATGTATAGTGGATATGTGTGCCACAGGGTAAATGTGCTAATGTATAGTGGTTATGTGTGCCACAGATTAAATGTGCTAATGTATAGTGGTTATGTGTGCCACAGGCTAAGTAGGTTGATTAGTAATGGTGGGATGCACTTATCAAGGTGTATTGACTAATTTTGCTATGAAAGTATTATAAAATATAAATGCTGGTGGCCAAGTGCGCCGTTTTAACTAATGCTGTTTTTAGTCTGCATAGCAGTTTAAATGTTGTTATCTGTTGATGTTGTTTGTATTGTATTGTCATAGTAATCTTATCCTGAAACAACTTTAAATAAATCGTATTTTAAAATGTCGACTCAAGACGCGATGACTGCCAGCATCTAAACTGGCTTGTCTGATATTTAGTAACTGATATACCGATAAATTATGATAAATTACGATAAATTATGATTGTGCTAATGCAAGTTTTATTTTTGCGAGGACATGAACTCTGATGAAGCTGGAAGTCGCCTCTACCAAGGACCCAAAACATTTAAAGGTGCACGAAGCGTATCCTGCATCCAGCAGCACTATGGAAAATTTACTGAAGGAATGCTACTAGAGAAAAGAATGCGTGTACATCGCGTTTCCTACAGCGACACCACGAAGAACATAATGAAGGGTTGATTGCAGACTGAGGCAAGAAACGAAGATTCATTTTGGCGATTAGCTGACAGGTTACGATCATGCGTAAATTTACAGTAACTTTGACTACGAATACTTAAGACTTTTAATTCTTGAGTATTATGTAAATATCGTAAATATCCTGCAGTAATATAAAACGCAATAGGTTAATTCCATGAAATATCTTAAAGAATTTGTAGTGTTTAAGTGTAAGTAAACCGAATGTCGTGAAGTTGAGTTACAAAAGTAAACTAGATTAGGACTGTTAAGAATAATATAAGTTAGTCATTACATTATAACTGATGAATAACAATACCTGCTATTATTCAAGGAATTGCAGATATATTTAATATTTTATATTATAAATAGCTTTGTTTAATTCATATTTTTATAGTATTGGTACTATAATACGCGGTTGACATCAAAGTTATTGACTTTATATGTAGTTAGGTATTTAATTACTATGACTTGTTTGATTTTTAGTGTTGACTTAGATTGTGCAGGCCTGTAATTATAGTTGTGCTCGAATATTGTAGTTATTTATGTTGTGATCACAGTCAATATCTACTTATATTACGCAATGGCTTTTAGTTTTGCTTTAGCTACGTGTACATGTAGTATAAAATAATGATGTATAAAATATAATGATTCTTAGCTATACTAATGAAATATGTGCTCAAATAAGAAATTGTATAGCTACAATGAGAACTGACTGCTAAGTGGACGAGCGCCAGGAGGCAGCTCTGTGTCGGATGGCCGAATGTCGTGAATTTTATGATTTATTCTCACTTTTTAATATTAAGAGGTTGGTAGACTGTTTAAAAATACCATTTTGGTTGGCCACACTGGCGGAAGGAGCGTCCGCTGAGCCATCAGCCAATTACGATGGCTGCCTTGGTAGTTCCGGTAAAATAATATTGTGGTTTAGGAGGGAAGTTTTGGAGGGAGGACAAGGTCCAAAAAGCAGTCAATTCTGATTGAGCAGCCGAAGCGTCAAGATGTATTAATGCTCCTGTTCGTTTATTGTGTACTGAATGTGTACTGAATATACACGATTTGAAGAGGTTCTCGGTGTTTTTACTTCAGAGCCAAGTTGATTTTTGTGTCGAGTGCTAATGTTGAATCCCGAGCAAGCGAGCAAGCGAAGGATCCTAGTATTAGTAGCGTAGCAAGTGATTCTAAGTTAGAATCCTGAGCGAGCGAGGGATTCAAGGGTACGAGATGCAAAAACTTTGATCTCGAGTAGCACATACAACTTTCCACCTCAGCAGTGAAAACATCATTGTAGGATTTGTAGGTAGGTACTTACCTAGTAACGAAACACTATCGCGTTCCCGCTAAAAGTATGAAAAAGATAAAATGAAAAAAAAAAAAAAAAAAAATGTTCTCCAAAACTTCATATAAATGTAACTTAAAGCTGGCAATAGACTTACTGCAGTCATAATATAAAAAAAAATCACTTAGTCTCACGCAGTGAGCAAAATACGTTTTTGCACACTGTTTTCAGCAAAGGGTGCCATTTAGAGCTGCTGAGGTGAAAAAATATATAATATTTTCAATGAGAAAAAAAAAAGATAGGTACTTAGTAAGAAAATACGCCTTCCCAATCTATGCAGCTATCTACGATTCTAATATAATTCAATGAAATTTATATCCTGGGTGTCTTGATGTCTTCAAGGAAATAGTGAATAGGTATAGGTACCTTCTAGAACGTGATTCACACCATGCGCTTACCATCAGGCGAGTTGGTGATCAAACGTAATTCTGTAATAGGGTAGTTTAAAAATGTACAGGATATAATACTTATACTTACGGGTATGTGTATTTGGTGTAATACATACATGTGGGTATAGTATGTATAGTTATCCTATAGATTATTTTACCTACTGAATTTCGTAAGAGAAAAGAAATACAATCAGACATTTTCAAATCTTTTTATTTAAATCTGTGAATGAAACGTATCACGCACGAATTGCTAAAATTTCTTTCCAATAGGTGAATTTTTACTAAAATTGGTGAAATTTTCCACGTTTCACGCCCAAACCAAAGTTGGTTATCGAGTTGGCAAACTTTTTTATTGAATGTGGCAGTGCGACCTGCTCCATCTGTGGACTTGGGCGTACATTCTATTACTTTATTTTTTTATCGAATTTTTATATCACTGAAGGCATTGTTAAGTCTGATTAACCCATACCCATACGAATTCTAGCTCTGTGGATTAACAGGTGGCAACAAAATGAACAAAAAAATTAAAAACAGCAAAACGACGACACGTGCGACCAAGTTTGCCGTAAACATAGGTAGACAAGGGTGGGCTATTTCACCAATAGTTAAAGTAATCAATGGTTAAAAACTCTAAAAATTCTATCCAATGGTCTTTGAAAAGAGTTCTTAACTATTGGTTACCTAATTATTGGTGAAAAAACCCACCCTTGGGATTTATTTCCTAAGCGTAAAGCATTTATTTTTGTTATAATTGTAATCAATTGAATATTTTTTATACATATGATCAAAAACAATTGCAGATAATAAAATAACAAAGACATGTCGAGCATTTACAAAAATAAAGGCTGTTTCGGCCACACAATGGCATCCCCCGTCGCCTGTATTGTTTAGATTATTGTTCACGCGCTACAAACTCTTAAGCAACAAATTCTCGGGGGTAAAACTACAATCAGCCATTTTTATCAATTTATTTCCCATCGGCACCATAACCTTTATTAACTTACGGGAAAAATAGGAAAATGCTACTAAGAACAAGTGTCACTAACTTTTTCACTTAGTTCCTCCTAGTTTAATGACGTCGCGTGAATGTTTAGAGATGTTAGGACAGGGTCGGAGTTAGGGCTGAAAGTTAAAGTCCAATCTAACAATCTTTTTACGACAGTTTCGGGGACCATGATTTAGGACGGGCTCGCAAATCAAAAAGTTTGACGCGGGACACGTTGGAAGATTTGATGGCAGGTTTTATAAAATGAACCGGGCGTTTGTTTTCCTTAAAAAGTATGCTGTTCCTTGGTAAGTCCATCACTGGAAAAACCCTGGATTAATAGATAGATAGATAGAAAATGCTTTATTGCACAATCAACAAAAATGTAGGTACATAGGCGAACTTAATGTGTGAAATGTCCACACATATATTTAATATATTTAATATCTAATTTAATTTAATGCTAGAGAGCATTATCTTCCAGTTAACCTGGATGTAACTTAAAAAAATTATGTGGCAGTACAACGCAGCTTACATTAATTATTAATATGGCTATTCCTTGTTTTAAAATGTTTGTCTGTTAAAATTAATTTTTTATAGAAATAAAAATTAATTAATAACAAGTTTCGAATCAGGAGTGATAAAATAGAAATATGAAATTTTTCAGCCAGACGTATCGACGTAGCGTGCGACAAAATTAATCCTACAGTCCGATTTTTCGCCATCTCTTTCTGGTGATGCAGAAAGTGGTCTGATTAGAAAGAAACGGCGAAGAATTCAACTACACTGCTTAAGTTGGTTACTGTAGTTACGTATTACTCTGGTGTCGAGTGTCAGGATTGAAGTATCACCGGTGATTCGAGACGGGATATTGAACGCAGAAACTATCTACGGTAGATTGAATTCCATAAAAATGTTAGGCTATTTTTTGAATATTGGAACTAGGATGATTTATTACGTGAGATATTGCAACGGTCTAAAAAGGTTTTATTATATTACTATTGAAAAAAAACATTACATTTCGATTTGTTGATGGATTGTTTCATTTTAGGAATGACGTAATGTCGTTGCTTTATGTTTCGATTTAGTTATGACGCTAACAGGCTCAATGCCATATTAAGACACGCATTGAGACATACACACTGGTTGAAAACCTTTGTTTTTATGCACTGCGGTATCGTTGACGATAAAATATGTTGCAGGCTCAAACGCTGCCCAGCCGATATGGATTCTTCCTCTTTGTCAAAGTTGGATCAAAGTTGGACCTACCTAATTAGACAGTCTGATGCGTGTACATAATATTCGTCGACATTCCCGTTCCCAAAAATTACTGGTATAGGTGGAACAGATGCATTAGACATGATTTTGGTCATGTCCAGCTTATCAGGCTTGTCATGTCAAAAAGACCAACCTGTTGGCAGACTACTGGTGGGTTATCACGGACGGCGGGCAAAGTTGTTTTTCCTCTGTTTTACTCCACTACGAGCAAGCAAGTATGAAGAAAGTGACAAAAAACGGGGAACGACAGTCCAACGGCCGTGCTTACCGAGCTAAGCTGTTTTACCCAATTGACAAGTAAGCAAAAAATAACCTGCCTTCTGAACTGAGGGCTGTGGGTTCGATCTGGGTAGGCCCAGAACAAACATTTGTGTGATGAACATAAATGTTTGTTCTGTGTCTGGGTGTTATATTGTATTCTATGTATGTATGTATTTACAAACAAAAAGTATATAAGTATTGTATCAGTTATCTGGTCCCCATAGTACAAGCTATGCTTAGTTGGGGCTAGATGGCGCTGTGTGAAATGTCCACAGATATTTATTATTTATTTATTTATTAATTTTGTCTACCATCAGGAAACTGCTGCTGTCCAATAGGTTAATTAGCATAATAGACTAGCCGGAACAATCATTACTGGCAATCAAGACATACGTATATTTCAATCTTCGGCAGTTTCTATCTACAGATAACTTGTACACCTAGCGTAAATCAGTCAGGTAAAAACTGTATCTCTTTGCAGTATCGATCAACCATTACCATATTCCCATCACGGCTGGAACTGACATGCTGTTACTACAAATAGGCATCTATAGGTACAGTATGTTAATCCCGACGTTCCATCGAGATTGAAGTAAATGAATTATTTATTACGGCACCATCTTCTTCATCTTGTAGATTGGGAGCGGGCGGGCCTCAGAACGATGTATTCCGTGTAGATAGTTAACTGCCGTCTAGAAATAGGACAGAAATAAATGTCTAGAATCCGTAGATATGACGCGAGTAAAATAAAATCGGCTTATGACGAGTCTATTTCTCTCTATTTCGAAACGAATCAAAAGTCTCCGAATGTTTTTTGTCTTTGCTATCCTACTCTATTAAGTCTATACCACGTTATTCCTTTCTTCATCAACAGCCTGAAGACATCCGCTGCAGAACATGGGCTTCTTGCCTCCAAAGAGTGCCACTTTGATGCAGGAGGCGAGCATCTTGTTCCTACGGTTTTTCAAGATCGTCGCCTCCTTCTCTTCTATCATAGCTTACATAATACAATTGGGCACTCTGACTTTTATTTTCCCACAACTTACCCGATTTACCTGGTATTGTTACTGTCATAGTTAGTCTATATATACGAAACTTAATTCAAATAGTTTCAGAAGTTTTTGGTTTGTAGATGTATAGATATTTTAGATCTTGAAATATCACACACAATACGCACTCTCATATACACACAACATTGACATAAGTATATATAGGGTGCTGAATATCCCTGAAAATTGAGCAGTTCCTGTGAGATAGTATGATCATTGTTGACGCTGGTGAAGTCGCGGGGCGCAGCTAATTCTGAGCAAAAGCGTTTTGCATAGTGTCAAAGATGTAAAATAGTTAGGTTTAGGTTAGTGCTCTTTATACGCCAACCGAGTCATCACTTACTATTAAATGAGACCGTGGTCAAATACCTAAACAGCAGATGCATAAAAAACAGATGGATGAGACTGTAGGGTTGTAGCAGCTTCAGGCATTATCATTTACAGTGAATAAGTATGTTTTTCGAGAACCGTTCAGTGTAATATCGGAAACCCTATGAAATTACCTGAGAATTCTAATTTTTTCCTTCTTTTAATTTATCTGAAATGTCTGGTAAGTTTCAATGACACCGTGCTTCTGAAAAAACTAATTTACCCAGCCGTCTCGACTTGGAGACTTGTGGTAATGCCCTCAATTAATTTCCGGTCCTGATCTCTGAAGTTCCGAAGGTCGACAAAGATTTGCGCTTATCATCCACGAGCGGGGTCACGACAGAATCACCGCTAATTTATTAAAGCTAAAGCCCGTTGAAGGGAAGCAAATAAAGTAAATAAACAAAAAGTTTTGGTTGAATTATTAAGTTGTATATTAGAGATTTCTTGTTTACGCGCCAGTTTGCTTTTGAAGTTTGAATACTTGTGTTTACACTAGACTTGTTTATGTTTAAACACAAATTAGGAGGTGCTGATGATTCATTTGGACATTAGTAATTATATTCCGTGAATGTAGCGCGTTGTTTATTATTCGTTCGTTTGTTCTTCAGGTTTTTATGGCAAGAAAAGTGCAAGAGTTTCTTTAAAAAATTTCTAATCAAACGCAAAATAATAGAAAAAATAAACAGAATCGTCGAATCGATTCGTTTTTATAGATTGAAAAAAAAACAAATTGGGGAAAATCTGATCGTCTGATTTTTATGTAATTTTGTATGATCAGCAAAACGTCTGTTAGGACAGTTATGTAACTCAATAGGTAAGTATGAGAGCGTAGTTCTAGAGTCATCCAAACATCCCTGAGTGACCCTAGGCGCCAAATTAGTATTTAAATAGTAAACAGCACGTCCAGTTTGAGGAATTCTCTACGAAAGTGACAAAAGCAGGTCATTAAATTTAATATTTTACACAGTGTCGCCAGTTTCGACCCTTGACCTGGTTGCCGAGTTTCGTACCCTGTGACGGGGATATTTAACTTGGCGACTACAGGTAAACGATAAAAGAGGCAGGGGATGTGAAATAAATGGATAAGTAAGGGGATGAAATTGAAAGGTTCTTTTATCGAGAGAGATAGGTATGTGCAACTGCACTGATTTACATTTTCACATTAAATAATCCGGTGCCTGATTTGAAAGAAAGATTCTCAGGTGGCGACCATAAACTAGACGATTTTTTTTTATTTTTTTTATTTGAATAGGCTTGCGCTTGACCACTATCTCACGTGATGGTAAGTGATGATTGTGTTAGAAGGCCTGTCAAAACACTTGGAGCCGATGGATGGTTGGCAAGCAGCCACTCAAAGTGGTGCTCAATGGGGGAGGCCTATGTTCAGCAGTGGACGTCTTTTGGCTGATGATAATGAACATGACGATAAAACAGATATGAGACCTACTAGCTACGAGCGCATAAAATATATCACATCAGGGTAACCCAAGCCATTTTGAAGCAACTGAGAGAGATCTAGTTAAAATCAGTGTATTCAATATTAACGTAGATACCTACATTATGAACCTACATTATAAAACGAGCTTGCAAAAGATTTTGCAATCACACCGCTAGCTTTTCATGAAAGCAGTCTCCATTCGGTAATGGCTTGGTTCGCTCGCTCTTGGGCATTAAGATAATTGATGTTCGATCTTTAAGCCAATTTATTTGGCAAAGTAATTGGTAAAATTTAAGTCGTTAGCCACTTAGGTATGTAAAACTATAAGGGACGAGGGAGCGAATTGAGACGACCGATTGCCATGCAAAAACTGATTTATTTTCTCTTACCTTCACATTATTACATTGTTATAATATTATGCCGCATCTACAAGGTACAGCTAATTTTTATTTGTACGGAAAAAATTGAATAAATCAAGAAACAAGTATTTTGCTTTAAGTCTCGATTTAAAGTTTTGTTTTTTATATAATTATATCTCTGGGGCTGAAAAAAATTACTGGCATGTAAAAACTATAAGTACATACACTTAACTTTCTTCTTAGCTTGGGTGTTTGTGATATCATAATTTATCTTTTCTTAATTAACCAGAAATTTTGGCTCGAACCGCGGGCAGCCGATGCAGGAGACAAGCGGCCACTGAAAGTGGCAGGACTCTTTGGGGTAGGCCTGTGTTCAGAAGTAGACGTGTTCAGACCGATTATGATGATGATGATGTTGATGAAGCTGTTGGATAGAAGTTCGTAGCCTGCTGAAAGATTTTTATAAATATAAATTGATAAGAATAAATTGATTTTAGAACAACCTACTTTTAAACATACTATCAGAAATGTATATAAATCATGAAGTATTCTTATTTCAATTAGACAATCTCTACATAAATAATCCACTCAAAATTATTGGATACTACACCAAAATTGGACTATAATTGCTAATTTGTTTGCCCTAATAAATCGTGTATGCCCCACAGAATAAATTTAGTACCTGCAAGTACTCTCGTTAAGAGCGTAGGCAGAGGGCATTATCCAAATTGTTTGTTAACAAGCCGTTAGCGGAATTAATGCGATGAAGCGGTCATACGAGCTTAAAAGTATAATAATATATTAATATATCTTAGGAGTTTGGTTTTATTTGTTAACTCTCAGATGACCTTTAAATTGATATAATTTTAGTTACCGATTTGGAGTTTTAAACCTAGAGAATTAAGGTTATCCTACTAAACATTTATAAACAAACTAAACCGAAAATCATAGATTTTCCAGTATTCAGTTTACAACATTTATTTTCAACGAGTTTTGTTTATTCTAAAATTATTGAAAACCCGTACTTAGGCATTTTATGCTAAAATGGGATTTATGACAAGTTCCAATACACAACCAATACAGGAGTAATATGTTTTGACGTTTCTGCTGATTAAACAGAATTTACTGCTTTTTGGACCTTTTCGTGGGAAAAGGCACCCAAACACCCTTAACACTCAATATTATTTTACCGGAACCATTCAGCAGCCACCATGATTGGCTGATGGTTCAGCTGACACCCCTTCCGCTAGAATGTGGCCAACCAAAATAAAATTTTTGAACAGTTTACCGACCTTTTTAATATTAATAAGTGAGAATAGGTTAATCAATTCGCGACATAATTAATAATATATGAGGAGAATGATACTGGAAGAAGAGCATTCAATTCTTTGGCCGTTTGGATGTTGAATCATTCACTGAATGACGCGAAAAACTAACTTCCGGATACGACACCAAACCACCCCTCTATCGAAACCGATTTTCAGTCAATTAAAGTGAATCCACAATGAAATGTTACAAACATAATGACAACGGAAACATCTTGTGTAAAGTACAAGGAGTAGGTTAAAGTAACTGACAAGTAGGAAGCGTATCTAACTCCGTTAGGGATACACGAATGTGAGAGTTACAACGGAAATTCAATTTGAGATCCGGTAATGAGAAAATGTAATCAGAGCATAACGATGCTGAGCTCTACTGAGATTTCGGAGAAGTCGTCGTTTCGAAAAGGCCTGTAGTGGAAAAGAAGACTTTTTGGGAAAGTGATCATATCGGAAAAATATACATTTTGGGAAACAGATTTTAATACTTAGTTATTGTTTTATTGATTAGATGCATTCCCGTCACTCTTCGCGGGATTCAGTTGAAGAGCTAGTAAATTGTTACAATGCAATTTGTATTTTATTTAAATCATGCTAAGATGTGTCGTCACCTAAAAGGCCCCAAGATGATCGCTAGTAAATATGTAGAGAACCACTAGCGCTATCAATTTTACAAATAGAAATACTGCCTACAGTTCTTGGTTCACTGCAATTCTACCAGACCGTAGAGGTGTTATTTTATCGTTCCCTATAGAATACGTAAGTGAAAAATTGATTAAGGTGGTAACGCGCCAAATTCTAATTTTCTTGCTGGTTTTGCTAATTCTAGCTTAATTACTCAACGCAATTATATGAAAACTGGTATTTCGCCAATAAATAGAATGTGTCAACAAATAAGGATTAAAAGTATCACCTAAATATCATTGGTTTAGCAGAAAATCGCGAAAACAAATATTGTCTTGGTTTTTCAGTCTATTGCCATTTGTTGCTAAACCAATGATATTTAGGTGATACTTTTAATCCTAATTTGTTGATACATTCTATTTACTTGCGGAAAACTAGTTTTCATGTAATTTCGTTGAGTAACATGTAACTTAATTAGTTGTAATTAGCAAAAAACGCAAGAAAATTTGAATTTGGCGCGCTGAGTGTGACGTACCTGCACTGATGGAAATACCAAAACACTCATAGAAAAGATCTTTAAAACGAGGCTTTAAAAATTTGTGTGTTTTAAAATATTTATAAATATTGAACCTTTGAAATATTGATGATTATGTCATCACCTTTACCTTGAGACATGAGGCCATAAAATATTTATCCCATTGGAACTTGCCTAGTTGAGCGAGGTTAGTTAGGTCAGCTAACTTTGAATATAGTCCTTGGGCATATTATACACCTGTTCTCATCACAATGTTAGCCAACTGATTAATTATTCAAGTCATCGTTAGTGCTGGACCAATACACTTAACACTGCCTACATGTACTTATGTACTTACCCATTTCAGCTTCCTAGTTATACATAGAAAGCTTTTTACTCCTCTCACTGATTCAAAAATGACCTACGCTACGCAGTGATGCGTGAGGACGTGTACCTTTTAGAAGTGCATGGCTTTCATATAGTTATGTTATAACACATTTAATTTCATATTTTGTAGTAAAACAAAAACTTCAATAAGTCGTTTCCATCCCAGATATCCCATTGAGCAGTCCAGCTGTTGGTACAATGATCATTGAATTGTCCCAATAGTACCATTGATTTTACAACTGTTTTTGGAATTGTCTTCGGACGTAGGTAGGTGCTTATACCATTACCATTGAGCAGCCTACCATTAAAAAAAACATTGAAAATGGTATATTTTTTTTAAATAGCTTCTCAGTACCTATTTCCTTTGGCAGTTTTGGTGAAGGGACTGCGATAGTATAAGGTACTAGAGCACCATGTCTCTGAACCGTAAAATGATTTCCCAAAGAGGAACATGAAGCAGGAAGCACCAGCGGGCCAGCAGGCCCTCTTCTTTACGACCCATAAACAGAACCCTTTTACTTTTTACTGCACTTGTCACGCTTGGGCTGCTTGGTGCATTGTGCTGGCAGTATGGATATTTTAGCAGTTTTTCTAAATGTCCCGTCAAAAACCCCTGATAAGAAAAATAAGCCTCTCATAAGATTGGTGATACGTATATTAATTTAAAATGTTAATTTTACCAGGTTTTAGCTTATACTCCAGATAATAAATAATATCTACAGTACAGATGCCTCATCCTCCTACAACGGAATAACTCGGGCTATTTTAGCTTAACCTACCAGCAATGATTTGCATTTTACTGTAAAGTATTTAAATGTGTGATTTCGAGAAATATAGGTCAACTATAAGTATTTATTAATTGCGAAGTTACAATAGTCTAAGCGCTTCGTTCTCTATATTCGATTAAAGTTACGATTACCTTAGCCAGTGAGTAATACTGATTGGGACGTAAAGGCGGCGAGTAGTTCTTCCCAGTTTCACGAACGAAAACAGAGTTTCGATCAGCTACTCAGTGCGTAAAAATTTAGGGTGATCTGTAGCAACGTCAACTGTTCATTTCGTTCGTTCAATAGTCACCCTGACTGCGTCAGTGACGCCATTTTGGGTTTGTTTTTTATTTTTTTGACATTTTTATGTGCCAGCTATATGCTGCGGTGCGGTAGGTGCCCTTCAAAGAGTATTTATTCCCTACCTAAAAACAGGAAGTAGGTAAGGATTTACCTTTACAAAATAGGGTATCAACTAATTAAATTAATGTAATGAGGAATGTAATATGAATTTAGATTACATACCTATAGGTACCTGAAATATGGTTTTATCTTGACGCAATAATAAAAATTAAAACAACACAAAACAAAAATATCATAATATTATATAAGTATTTAAACATATTATAATTGAAAAAAAAAACTTTTTTAGTAGTCATAATCATCATAATCATCAGCCTGAAGACGTCTACTGCTGAACATAGGCCTCCTCCAAAGAGCACCACTTTGAGCGGCTGCTAGCTTCCAGTATCCATCGGCTTCCCACGGTACTGAGCGGACTGTTTTAGTAATTAAATACAATTATTTCTATATTCATAAGTATCTGATCCCGAAATAGAAACGAATAGTCGATGTTTTTATAGCAGTAGCGTAATCAACAGGGTTGGTACTTTTTAGTTCCGTAGATCTCAGTATTTGTGGCATGCAAACTATAATAATAAATTACAAACACATGCGAGCTTGCAACAAGTTTTGCTATAGCCGTCGGTTAACCGTACGAATCGGCAGCTGATGTGTCCTGTAAATAGCAACCTGGTTTACGGGTCGGCTAGCGCTACTCGGACATTCTGAAATTCGTTACTGCAGTTACAAGTGACATTACGTGGTGGCTAGCCAACTCGGAACTTTACTCGAATATAGAGAACGAAGGCCTAAATGTTATTGTTTCAGTGCATATTTTTGCAGACTGGTCTTTCGACTCCAGCTGATAAAAATGTCTATAAAATGAGTTATTATATAGTCCTTACTGTATGTACGCTGCCAACTTGTTCCGGCCGTACGTTTGCTCACTTTATGGGTACACCTTCGCACGTAGTTTTAAGGTGAATTAACCTTCTCCCCATTAATATTGCAAACGGAAAGTACACTTGTGAAGGGCGCCGTCGATGCTCACGATTTAATGGACCTAATATAGATCTTTTCCTTGAAGTTTTTCTTTGATTTCTTGGTAGATTTATTTACTTGTATAAAAGCCGCCTCTAAGGTTACTCTGTATGAATTAAGTAGTCAAGCGCACAAGGTTGGTTTTTGGATCAATTTTTAGTTATGTTAAGAGTGGTAATAGCCATATTTTTGGGCCATTGTCGTATACTTTTCACTTGGGCTTGATAAATAGTTCCTATGTTTTAAATCCAGCCATATATTGTGGCTGTACTATCGCCTCTTAGTTAACGTGATCCCTATAAAACGAATTGCTATAATACAATTTGTACACTGTAACGATTTACTTTAGGTTTTCATTTGCATGAATCGTAATATAGAAGGTGATGATAATTGAGAACCACTTTTGAAACTCCATATCACAGTTTTTTTTTATCTTGCAATGTGCCTTTATTGCTCATCTAACTACTACACTAACTAAAACTACTACTACACTACCTACTGCAAGTAACATTTGAACTGTAAACTAGCCAAGACTTCTTTTTGTGTAGGCAAGTGCGGTTAGGCCTAGTATTAATTTTTTAGCCCGGCCTTTAGTAATTAAGTCAAAAGCCATTGGGTGGGCTAAAAATTCCGAATCACGGAAGCGCTTGAATAATAATTATAGTAATACCACTTTTTGTTGCGGTCACCCATCTAAGTAGTAACCGCAGCAAACATTACCGATCGAGTAGTTGACCTTTACTACCATTGATTATGAAGCCTGGATCTTTGTTCACTATATACCTATAAACACTACATGTTAGATTAATACGTGGTATAGCTTAAGTTTCACTTTGCCCTACGGCTGTGGCCCTATGTACGTCGATTGGGACCCCAGTCACGTCGAGCATGTGTCGCGGAGTGGGACACGAGTTGTGCACATGTCCGTTTTGTTGGGATAGGAAATTATTCATATTGTGCCGGCTTTCCTAAACGTGAGTAGCTGGATTAGTTACTAATATTGTTTGGGAAGACGAAGCGTAGGCCGGCCCCCCACTAGGTGGACCGACGACCTGGTCAGAACCGTGGGGGGCGATGGATGCAAGAGGCAAGCAGCCGCTTAAAGTGGCGCTCTTTGGGGGACCTATGTTCAGCAGTGGACGTCTTCAGCCTGATGATGATGATGATTGTTTGGGATAGTCTGGTTTTTGACAAGGAGTAGATAAAAATTGTTTTCCTCTGTGGTTTTAGATAACAGGTTTAAAGAGGGCATCAACTGAGGGACACCGCATACCGCGCACCGCCGCGCGCGTTTTTATGTTGGTCAAATAGTATTGTTGCGTAAACAGTTTAAAATAAAGGCATCATAATTCAAATTTTTAAAATAAAGTCATGATCATCACCATCATCATCATCATCATCATCATCATCATCCTCCGGCATCCACCAGTTCACCGCGGTTTTCCTTACGTTACTGTTTCATATGCGTTAACCCGTACTTTAAAACTATTATGATGATAGAAGAAGACAGATGACTGGGATGACGAAGAACGGTAACCACTACTCCAGTGGTTTTTTGAATCGGTGAACTGCGGCTTAGAGGAATGAATTTGATAAAAAACTTATTCGGTAAACTCGGGTATTTTCGCAAAGAAATAATGCTATTGAAATCAAGCAATACATTTCAAAGGTATTGTGAAGGATTCTTAGTGAACCCTTTGTAGGGAAGGAGGAAGGAAAATCACTTCGTTAGCTTTGACTTATCCGACCTACCGTTTTTGATATTACAGTAAATTCACTAAAATATATTTTTTGTGGGTTTCGTGAAATATAGGGCCTTCTTTTGTGGATTTGGAGGTCATCAAAGTAATAGTAAGATTGTATCATTCTCATTGTGATTCTCATATTAGAATTCAGTATTCAGTATTTCAGTATTCATTTATTTACTTACGAAAGTAGGTGATATAAAGGTGTTACATAATTCCGTATACCTAATGGTTATTGAAAGCAAATGGATACAAAAAGCTATCGTTCTACAAGAAAATAAGATACTATAGATAAAGCCTACCTACTTCTTATGCTTTCCCCGCTTTGCTACCAGCTTTACAAAATTGCAATACCTATTGATTTTCGAAGTATGCAATTGGGATGTGTAGGTAGGGAGATTAATTAAGGAGGTACGCACGAAATAAAGGGTAATTATAAATAATTTGTAAAATTAAATGTTCTTTCAATGATCTTTAGCTTATGCATGGAGTGAATAAATTGTAGCGAATCTAGAATGTAGCACAAACAATTAGACCATCTGTTCAAAATAGTGCGTCTAGTATAAAACTGTAATATAGGCCGCAGGCTGTGTGAAATATCTGCATTATCAAAACATATTATAGTATACGATTTCCAGCTATACTTTCGATGTATTTGAATATCTTTACAACTCAATGATGATGGTCAGAAATTCCAATCAGTTACTGGTGGTTTAGGAGCTTGAAATTCGGCGTGGAGGTAGGTGGAGATTTACTATGCAGTAGTTACATCTTTGCCATCGTTTGTGGGTACACCGATTATTCCAGAATGTAATTCCCTTAAAATCATTTATATAAATATAACCATCAATGAACACGAACGTTTTCTAAAAAAGCTGCGAGAGAAAGCGACATCATGCGACTGCATTGGAGACGTAAAGCAGCATTGTAAGAAACGGTGCAGTGGGAATAATTTCTTACACCCTATCCCTATGGTAATTTCGGTTATTGTGCAAAATTTATTCAGAGTCAGAGGTTTTATCGCAAACAACACACGTAAACAAAAAAATAGACGTCGTACTTATTATATTAACCTGGATAATATTCCAAGTTACTTAGTAACATAATGGTACCGTTCTATATACATCATGATTATAATACACACATCCCTCGTTTCTGCTCCAACTAATTAAGCAGATAGCTACTTACACAATGTAAAAATATTTCGCAGCATGAATGTTGCGCATGGGATCCCTGGAGCGCGCTCGGCGGTGCTTGAAACCCTGCGACATACATTTCATCCGGTGTTACCAAGGTTTTCACTTATCATGCGCACCCTGTATCAACGTGTTTCGTATGTAGGCTATGGGAATTGAAGCATCTACTGAAACTGAATGTATGTGTGGAATTTAATAGAATTATGCTGACTTATAACTTGAATTCGTCATCATCAGCCTGAAGACGTTACTGCTGAACATAGGCCTCCTCCATACAGCGCCACTTTGAGTAGCTGCTTGCGTCGTGCATCCGGATCACCACGGTTTATACCAGATCCACGCCCGTCACCTCTCTCATCACCTATCCGTGTACGAAAGAAAGTGCCTGCACTCTTTTTAAAAAGTTATACCCAGCATTTTTGTTTGACAGGTCCTAAGTTCACACTTATCCTATGACTTATTACTTATCTCTATATTGTGGGTACCGACTGCAACACATTTGAGTACGTCCTAGAGATAAGATGCAAACGTAGAAACTGTCAAACGTTAGCGCATACGGGCATTAAAAACGCAGCCATAAGTTAACACTTGAATTATTATAATGAAATGTACAATTAATTATTCCATTTCCATGAGCTCGTGGGTATCAAAAGTGGCTAGGCGCTAAGCTGTTTAATTGAATTGCTTGCGCATCTGTCAGAACGTCTCCTACATTTATTTATCAACATAATTAAAATTAAATGATGGTATTTATTATGAATTCGAGCCAGCTCGGAGCTTGTTCCTTCATATTTTATACCCATTGCATAGGAATAATTTTCATAACAACAGATGAACAAGTGTAAGCATGACTGTCGTGCGAATAATATTCGAGGGCAAACACCGCAAAATTTTCAAAAAATTTAGACTGCGTTATCTAAATTTCCTCGTGGCCACAGTCATGTAACAAGAATAGGCATGATGACTAAATTTTTTTTGGATAAATAAAAAACTAGGCTCAAAAGATAAACATTAGTGAAAACTAAAATTAAATATCTTAAAATATGACCAAGTTACAAGCATTTTAAAAACCGGAATAGAAAGGGATAGCTCAAACGGCCAGTGACGTCAGGGGAGTTCATAGTACCTCATTACTAAGCTGTGGTAGCTTTTCATACAATCTCTTTGGCATGTGACGTCACGAGTGGGTTTTTCATAGTAACTGTGGGGGCGCTCTGTTTCGCGAGAAAGGGACAGGAGAAGCCTCCTGTAGAAACTTTAAAAGCTTATTATCCGTGATTTATTTACCGATTTTGCTTATTTTATCAATTATTGCATTCATTTTTAATCTTCTTTATGAAAGTAATATTTACTTGTTCTTTTTTAATAGTAGTCATCATGTCTATTCTTCTTTCCACTAGATAACCAGTTATCATACTTGGTATTCTAATGGGAATAAAGTTAAGTTGCTAAGCTGATATGGGTAAAGGAAGTATTTTTCCTAATTGCAAAACTGTTTGTGTCAAAATTGCGTATTACAGGCAAAATTATCTTTGCGTATTTTTTTTTTATATGTGTGGACATTTCACTCAGTGCCATCTAGCCCCAAACTAAGCATAGCTTGTACTATGGGAACCAGATAACTGATACAATACTTATATACTTTTTTGTTTGTAAATACATACATAGAATACAATATAACACCCAGACGCAGAACAAACATCTATGTTCACCACACAAATGATTGTCCCGGATAGGAATCGAACCCACAGCCCTCAGTTCAGAAGGCAGGGATATTACCAACTGAGCTATCGGGTCTGTCGTATTGCCACTGACGATTGTTCTTGTAATCTGTGCGTATTGCGTATGATACGCAGTAAAGTTAATTTAATTAGTACTCACTTCACTCAACATTACTGCTCTACATGACCCTATTCTAAACTAGTCAAAATCTTTATTAATACCTACCAAATATTTTTCACTCAAAACTAATGTTGACCAACCAACAACGAAGTCGTTAAAAATATTCTTTACTGCAAAAATCAGTCAAAGTTGATTTCAACCGATGTGATCAGTCAAAACTTGTTGTAACTTATTTTCGCAGTCAATAGTTTTGACTGGGTAAAAGTTTTGACAGTCACATAAATGTATTGGTACATGGTACGAGTTGGTAGCTGCGAATCCCGAGCCGGGTCTCGGCTCCCGTCTAACATGTGCTAACTAAGTTTGTACCGCGCTCCCGAGAGCGACAGAAATCGGTTTACGGGATAATATGGGGCGAGTGATAGGCGAATAGCGAGCGCGGATGGGTCAAGCACGATGACGATGATGATGATGATGATCTATACATTCTGGTAGCTATCAGAGGAGTACAAGATGGAATCATACGTTCCACTCTTGCTAACAACAAAACTAATGTACATATACTTCTGAGCTGGAAAATACATGACACTCGCGCCCTGATAGGGGAGAAAGCAATAACAATATTCGTGCCGAGCAATAGGCGCACAGCGCCTACACCAATGCGCGTCATTTTGTAAGATATTATACCATCTGCGCAAAAGTTTTGCTATCGGGTTGCGAGCGTTCTCTTCTTTCTCTATACTCTGTACCTGTGTTACGTTGTAGATTTTTTTTTCTCTAATCTGTGATGTACGTCGCTCTGTGCTTCCATAGTTAGCCGCCGCTGTAAGCTTACATCTTGCTCCATCCAGTGGTAGTACAACAGAGGTACGACTTTGCACTCAACTTCGCTTATTAGATTGGTTTGTTTGGATCCCTGTTAATTAAACTTCCAATCTCACCTGTGCTTATAGTTTTCGTAATGGAGTCTTAATTTTACTACTTAATTGCTAGTGCTGCTCCATTTTATTCTGAATTATCTGGGATGAAATGGAGTCATTTGAAAACTAATATACATAGGTTTAGTGTTTTGTAACATAGATACAATAAATTATAGATACAAGTTCAGTTACCTACTTTCTTATAAGATACCTAAGGGCTTGAATAAATATACTATTATTAATAAGTAAGTAATTACGTTTAATGATCACATGAATTTTAAACCCGTCCTGTCCAATAAAGCGAGGACAAGTATTCCTGTGTAGAAATCAAACCCACAGCCCTTAATTCAGAAGACAGGGCTACTACCAACTGAGCTATCAAGCCCGTCTAATGAACTAATAATGACATAAAAAGAAAATTACGCAAAAACGAATGAATTATTTATTTCAAATATCAAACGAAACAAACGTAGAACACTTATACATAATTTTAGAGCAATTCTCAAATTTCCGCCTCCATAAAAGCAATTATTATTCATATTTCCACAAAGTGCGCGGATAAAAGCCTCTTTCAGTTGATTTTAAATGGGAAAAGTTTGCGTGTTTGCATCGGAGCACGTCTTCAGTTAGCTTCTCGGCAACTTTCTAAATAGTACACGATGGTTGCTGGATCAACTTTTCGTTTCTAGGCTTCCTCGGGCAACTCGAACTTAGAAGTATCTGTTTAATACGAAAATTAATTTAATTTACTTACAAAAACTGTTCAAGTGTTCATTAGAGAATTAATTAAAGTGATTATGTTCAGTTGATTGATTCAGATGGCGATATTCATGAAAATATCTTTATTTAAGTAATTATTTTCATCAATATCGCTGTCTGAAATAACCACAGAGCTATGAAACAAATGACGCTTCACAGAGAGAAAGGGTTTTTTTGCTCTTTGGAAACAACCAACTGAAAATAAATCATTTCAATTTATTTTCGAATTTGAGTCTGAACGGGAATTAGGTATAATATTATTATGTGCACAGAGAACAATAAAGCGCAAATACTTCTTCTGTGTCCTGTTGTGGGGCATTGGTCCTCGTAGAGCATGGGTCTCTAGAGGGAATCTTAGGGTCCAGCTTCTATGATCGTTGGGCGTTATTTATTTATTTAGAAAAGCTATTGGAACCGAAAGTAGTGAGAGCGGCGAAAGACATTTTGTTTATTAGTATACATTACCACTAGGTAGACCGATGATTTGCTGAAAACCACGGGAAGCCGATGGATGCAGGAGGCGAGCAGTCACTCAAAGTGGCGCTCTCTAGGGGAGGCTTATGTTCCACACTGGACGTCTTCAGATTGTAGATGCAGATGATGACACAAATTATTGAAGTGGCAAGTTACCTTTTAATTCATGCAGTTTCAAGGGGTTGTTGGATATTCGCTACATAGTAAATTCGTCACACGCATAAAAAATTAGGGGTAAATTCGTCACATGTAAATAAAGTTATTGTAAATTTGTCACAAACACTCATTTTAAAAAACTAAAATCTATATTGAAAGTTTCCGGAATTTACTGCCGGCTAACATTATCTTTCAAAGGCCAAAGGTCCAATTACGTAAAAATTGGGGCCTTCCTAAATCTGGGGCCTTTGTAGCCACCCAGATTGATTCAGTGAGGTGAAATGTGTTAATATTTTAGGCAGGCAACCCTAGGCTGAATAGAATAGTTCCTTTGCCACACAATGTGTGCCTAAATAAAAGATATGAGTATTGTCTTTGCTCATGTGGTACTATGCTTCGGGATGGCGCGAAATGTGGCACAGCTGTGATCTCTGCAAATATTGTTGGTTTTGTGGCTTCAGCGCGCAATTTTGTTTTCTTGATGAGTTAAATAATATCATTTTGACTTCAATTCAAAAACTTATTTATTAATTTCATACTGAGAAGTGCTTACTTTGATCACTACTTAATTTCCAGTTATTTTGAGATTTTACTAAACTACTGAAAAGAAAAATTTTACGAAAATTCGATACGAAAGTATTAAAATGTTTGGATTAAAACCAGTATCTTCCAAACCGATTTATTAAGGACGTTTTTTGAATACCTAATTGTTGAAACTTGAAAATCATTAACACATACCATTTGAAGTTAAAATAAATTGCAACAAAACCGATGCATTTATCTTAAATTTAAAACAATTATTCACAAAGGAAAATAAATCATTCGAGGCTCATAAAAGCAATTTGGTTGGTCATTATGCCGTTCGTTCTAATCGGGAACATTCAGCCGTGCTTGGCTTCATGTTTGCTTGACCGGGTGCATTACGTAAATTAGCAATAATAAAAAAAAATTGAGCAAAAAAAATAATGATACTACGGCTAATACACGCTAATCGACGTGTGAAGCCAATATAAATAAAAAATGTTTTACTTACCCTGCGACTCTTGAATGATTTTGCGTACTTGGAAATCTCTCTATCTACCTACTTACCTACGCTTAGCTAAACTTTTACTAATAGCTTAACTAACAAAGAGCACGGACCCAGGTGTCTGTGGTAAAGCAGATTAAAAAAAAAAAAAAAAAAAAAAATAGCTTAAATGTATTTGCCTAGCCTGTGTTTGATTGTAGACTACCTAAATACCGTAGAGATTAAGCCATAAATGCTAACATATCTCAAAAGACTTACAATTTCGCTCACAACCTTTCATAACAGTTATGTGGTGCCGATGGCTGCCAGATATAAAATGAAACTTGAAGTTCAATGGATTGCTTCGCTGTCACAACAATAACTGGAAACTAAGATCTTACAGGTAGGTAAATAATGACTTATATTTTTGCCATACATACCTTTGACCCAGGCTATCAAATACGGTGCCGTTTAGTTCCGGTGGTGTACGAAATAGGACCCTCCATCTCTTCCCGTGGGTAACGTAAAAGCCAGCTAAGGGAACAACTGTTCGCTTAACATTGGGTGCCTATTGTAACCTTATATAAGACTACAGGTAGGTTGGTTTAGAGAATACAGGTTTGAGTAGTTGAAATGAGACTCTCAATAGGTTCAACTCTCTCTCTATTTCATAATTTACACCTTAGGTTGTTATACGTTAAACATTTAAGCATTCAAATGGTTCTTAGTTTCTAAAGGAGAAAGAAAGATATTAGTTTTACAAAAGTAATACTACCACTGCTGAAGGCCTGGGTGTATGACGGAGATACCTGCGGTTCTGCCGCAGGATCTCAGGGTAGGTGGGTTTGATACCTACACCGATTCAGTATTGCCTGTGACCAAGGTATCACTTAAGAACTAAAATTAGTTAGTTGTCGGACACCACTTAGAAAAATAAAGCGCAGCCAAAAAGACTTGTACCGCTTGTGTAGTGGGTGTGTAGTAGTGGGACCGTGTCTCAGAGCGAAGACCTCGACGGACGGACGCTCGCTCCGTGTTCAGGTGGGAATGGCAGCGGCGGCCCAGCCCAGGGAGTAGGCCAACCCTGCTTTAGGGGCAGAGGGAGGCAGCGGCTCTGAGGCAAGGAAGCCCTGCGCGAGCGCGAGTAGCCGCGCTTGCGCCCCGGTATAAAAAAAACCCTGTCGAAGACAGATGTGAATCAGGGCGAGTCACTATGAGAATAGGCGTGCGATGGCTAGCGCCACGTTTCGCTTTAGATAGGTACTTGCACTGAACTTACCCGTAGGGGGTTTTGAAGTTTTTTAGGTGCCGTAGAAGCACAGGTTGTCCGTAGACAACAAGCAGCAAGGCGAGGTGACTGGAGAGGCACTGACCACTGTTGAACAAAACCATCGTGTGAGATGCTACCAAAATGGACGTGGCGGCACTCTAAGACAGCGGCCGTGTTAGCGAAGCGAACTCACCACTTTTCAGGTGGAAGCACTCCTGAGGTGGTGTGGTGCTGGAACAGCTGCACTGGGGAGCACTTTGGGCTCCTATGCCGACGTGGTCTCGAGCCAAGTCAATATCGTGCCAGTCCCACTCGCGACAGGAATCAAAATGGACGAACCTCAGCGCGGGATTTTGCGAGGGCGGGCGTAACGACTTTTTCGGCGTCGTTTCCCCCACGCAATTCCTAATTTTTAAATGCTTTTGAGATCGCTGGCCAATCTTATCAGCTGACCGAGCAAACAAAAGTAGTTTTCTCCATTCTGTATGTCAACGTCAATGTCTGATTCAACCCGACAATGACATATGTTTGACGTCGACAACCGATTTTTTTAGTTTTTATTTGGCTTCACGCGGAGACGCATTTAGCCGGAATAGTTGCTCTGTGAATGAGTATCACAGATCAACCCGAAGAGTTGTGTCTCTGTGGGTGAATTAATTTATTATCTGCGATAAGACCCACAGACCCACAACTGAGCACGGAAGATGAAACCAAGGGTTACACTATGTTCGGAAGTGTACGTCTTCTCTTGATAATCTTGATCAAATACGAAGGAAATACAAACTTGAACTTCGACTCGATATTGTTATGTAAATATCCGATAATATATGTAGATGTGGAGTGTAGACGTTTAACGTACTAGCCTGAGTTTCCTTTGATGGGATTACAATAACAAATTTAATAATTCAATTGGTTCAGACACTGAAATAGATCGATACGGGACAATTCCGGATATCGTCGAAGCCAAGACGGATGGGAAATTCGACGTTGGAATTTCACGCAATAGGTAAAACGTTACATGTGAGCGATTTTATAACGTATCTTCGTACTTCGTTACTCTTTAGTTTAATTTTGTAGTCGTAGCCTGAGTAAAAGTTTGTTACATATTTGAACGTTTGATGTATGTTTTTCTCTTTGTTTGGCAGTAGGCTAATTAATTTATTAATTTACAACCTTTAACATAGTTGTTACAAAACAATGTCAGATTGGTTTCCATTTGAGGTCTTCAATTGATTGGGTTACTAATTACGGCATACCAATTATTGAGGTTTGAAATGGAGCATTGATTTTATGACGCCGTGTGTTGATTGTTATCCAGCTATACTCGTAAATAATTATAATTGTTACTACGTGTTAGGGTGGGGTTTTTGATCCGTAGTGAAGTTAACCGATTGTTAAAAGCTCTGCCAAATTCTAAAGAATGGTCAAAACTTATCAGAATTTTTAACCATTGGTTAGCCTAATGTTGTTTCAAAAACCAACCCTTAGCATGTCTCTCGCACGCTGATGTGCTCACCGCGCGTCTAATTTTTGCTCAGCGTTTCGCGCCGACTTCACAGCCGCCATTAAAATTGAATCACACTCTATTTAGATAATGGCTTATGTTATAACAATGAATAGATGGAAAATGGCCGTTTTTAATGACTTTGGGCGAGTGTGATGGTAGCCCATGCGTCTTTCAAAGATGACGAACCCAGGTTCATATCCGGCTTGGTCCTGCATTAGGCATTTTGACTATGTACTGGCCGTGCAGATAGACAGTTCGAATGCACCAGCCCACTACAATATATACCAGTGGGCTAGCAGTGTTATCGTTATTAACTTATTTGTATTACGAATATTGAATAAATTGTACGCTTGATTATTTGATAGCGTTTGATTTACACAGCCACCTCATCGTTTGCCTCTTTCAGCGCACAAATTTATCCATCAGTCAAGAGATAAGTATTTACAAGTACCAAAATTTCTTTCGCATTCCACTTAATCCTTCATAATTATCATCATCAAAAGCCCGTAGCCACACTCCGTTATTTTAAGGAGTTGGGGTGGCTCGGGTAGATGCTGGCAGAGGGGGAAATGCACAATACACCCCAAGCGGGACGTCAGTGCAGGACTTAGCACCCCCACGTAGAATTAGAATTAGATTAGCCCGTAGACGTCCACTGCTGAACACAGGCCTCCTCCCAGAGAGCGCCACTTTGAGCGGCTGCTCGCCTCCTGCATCCATCGACTCCCCGCGTTTTTCACTCGGACGTCGGTCCACCTAGTGGGGGTTCTTCCCCATCGGTTGTCAGTTCTGCGAGTGATTTGGCCTGCCCATGCCCATTGCCATTTCAACTTGCTAATCCTAAGGGCTAATAATCCCTACTGTACATATAAACATCTAAAAATTAAACATCGTGTTTTTGTTGAATTTCCAAACAACCTACCTGAACATGCACCCATAGCAGAAGCCCGTCAGGTATCACAGTAAGGTCACGCAGACCGATTTAGGTCAAGCGGCGTTTGACCTAGGTATCCCAGGCTGTACAGTGAACACTACAGTGAACACTTAGATAGGGTTTCAGGTTGCAAAGGGAAATCAGTGAGATCAAGTGGCATGTGATTAGAGTTTAATTGGAGTTGAAGTACATTTCAATGGTTAATTATTATAATATTAGATACTACCTACATCAAAACTAATGATATAGGTAACTAAAATACGATTAGGTACTAAATAAATGATGATGAAAATGGAGGATCACAGCTTCTCGAGTGGCAACCACGATCCGGAAGACTCAACGTAGGCGTACCACTCAGCCACACTCGCTCTCACTTACTTTGAGCATGACATATTTAGCCATCATCATTATCATCATCAACAGCCTGAAGATGTCTACTGCTGAACATATATCTTCCCCAGTGTGCGCCACTTTGAGCAGCTGCTTGCCTCCTGCATCCATCGGCTCCTCACGGTTTTCACTAGATCGTCGATTCACCTAGTGGAAGGCCGGCCTACGCTGCGTCTTCCGGTTGGTGGTTCCATCATCATCAACAACAGCGTGAAGACGTCGAATACCGAACATAGGCCTCCCCCAGAGAGCACCACTTTGAGCGGCTCCTACATCCATCGGCTCCCCGTGGCTTTCGCCAGATCATCGGTCCAACCTTTCTTCCTCATCGGTTGTTAGTACTTAGAGCGATGTGGCCTGCCCATGACCATTTTAACTAGCTAATTCTACGAGCTATATCGGTCACTTTAGTTCGTGGTTTAGTAGAGAACATTAACCGAAAAACAAGCAGTTATAAGACAGCATTCCCCAGTCGAAGCTAATTTGCTGTCCGATCGCGTGGAAGCTGGAGCCTACAATTTATTTGACATTTTGAGAGTACCCTCTCTGAATAAATTATACCGAATTTCGCGGAACAAGGCTGAACGTGTTTAAATGTTTCTAATTGGTGATTCATTTTTGAAATTTAAACAAGTAATTGTTTACATTCGTATTAGAGTAAACAACGGCAGAAGCGAGAGTTTCTGATTGGCTTTTGTAGCTTGGATCCTATTGCTTATCTTCGCAGTTAAAGTTTTTAATAGGTACCCGTAAGATAAATAGATATCAGTGAGAAACTTACTTAGGTATCTTGACAATTAAACGGCACTCTAATTAGGTAGGTACTTTTAGAGTAAAATTTTCTTTCTGCAAACAATAAGTATAGCAAACTACAAAAAAATAACAGGTTAACGTACTACCACCAGCACGTGGTTGTCGTTAGGTTAACTGGACTGAATGAACTCTCTACCATTAAGTTTGCCTTTGTCACTATACTTGTTGCTTGTGAAATAAAGCATTTACTATCTATCTATAATATTTACACAGAGAATAGTAATCAATCTTGCAAGGAGCACTAGTCAAAATCCTTGCCAAAATACGAAAAAACAAAACGATCCAATATAGGGTCTATTATGAATCGCGCTACGAGTTTACAGTACGCCATCAGGTCGCAGCTTTTGGTCACTGGCACCAGCAGTGCACGTGACCAAAAGCTGTGCTCTATTATTTTAAGAAATCGCTGCTACTGAGTTAGTACTTTAGGTTGGTACGTGTACTGGAATAGAACGGAATACTTTTTATTCCAAAAATATGTTCCTGTGGAATAGGTAACCATTGTTCGTGCAGGATGGAAGCCACGGGACACAGCTCAGCCACTTTTAAGTCAAAAAGGCTTACTAAAGTATTGTCATTGAAGATACCTAAACAATATTTAATTAGAAAGTGGTGCGCGGAGTTCTGAAACAACTAAATCAGCGCTTCTTAATTAAAAAATACCAAAGTAAATCCTCCTGAATTCCAAAGCTAAGAAAACCTTTTTATCATTAACAGATTTTATCAAAGTTGAACTTAATTAGATAAACAAAAACTTTCATCAAAGTGAGTACTTTTTGAGTTACGATGACTTATGCTTGGATTTTGTTCTAATTGATTCTTAAGTCTTTAATTACTATAATGAAGTTAAACGGTTCATATAAGATGAAACATGTAGAATGTAGTTTTCTAGCCTGGTTTCTGGATCAGCTGGAATAGTAGAAAGTACATTAGGAAAACTAGGACTCTTAAACTTAAGTTAACTAGATAAGTATGAGTTAAGTAAGACAATGGTTGCACTGCGGCTGCATCCGTAATTTGCTGATTTTCCTATGAGAACTAAATTTTCCGGCAGAAAAAGTACCATAAAATCATGGTAGTGTCGGCTATATATAAAAAATGGTTAAGCGTTTCGGCGTGAAATATACGACCAAATAAAATATTAGACACATACAAACAAACAGACGTCTAATTTTTATATGTAATATGTAGAAATATCAGTTAGCTCAGTTGGTAGTATCCCTGCCTTCTGAAGTGAGGGGTGGATTCGATTCCTACCCGGGACAAACATTTGTGTGATGAACATAGATGTTTGTTCTGCGTCTGGGTGTTATATTGTATTCTATGTATGTATTTACAAACAAAAAGTATATAAGTATTGCATCAGTTATCTGGTTCCCATAGTACAAGCTATGCTTAGTTTGGGGCTAGATGGCGCTGTGTGAAATGTCCACACATATTTATTTATTTATTTTAAATTTATATTTATTATTTATTTATATCTATAAAGGGCCTGCTTATTTAGGAATGATTTATGTTTTTAATAACCACGAGATACGACCTCCTCCTACCCTGTGACGGATATAGCACAAATAAAAACTTGCAATGATAGCGGTCGATCTCACGTTAAGCGCAGAGGAGAAATATTAGAATACGAGTATGAATCTATGAAAGTTATAAATAAGAAAGAACACAAACACTGTATTTGATTTGCTTGCGCACAGAAACATCATTCAAAAATAATGCTCTGTTATTGTAGAGGATCAGCATTAATAAAACTACACACCGCTTTCAACAAAATCCGATCTGGAAACAAGTTGTATCGCACATTCGGAACGATCCCCCGAAATCTGCCATTCCAGAACACACTAACTTTGCATATTCCAATAACAAGCACCATTCACACTCAGATTCAGGCTATATATCTACGTAGCAGAGTTAAATAGAATTAAACAACTCTCCCCGCGAGCCGCGATGAATTATTAAACGGAGCCAGAGACAAAAAACCGTACCACCACTCGCGAAACTTTTAAATCCGACCACTTAAAACTTGTGAAAAAATTTCAAATCTGTAAATAAGACGCCTAAGACCTCCGTTATGAATTCTGGCCGACCAACGCTATGAGACCCGCGGTTGTAATGGATTTTCCTGCTATGTATTGCTGTGCGGGGTTCGAAGTGAGAGTGGTTGTTTTGGGTATACTTTTTCGAGTCGTTGGTTGTTGAAGTTGTTCTATAAGATGTGCCGAGGTGAGGTACTACCTCGAAAATTTCGACACCTTTGACGATCTTTTTGAGGACCTTTCGTAAGTTCATATTGGGGTCCACCGTAAATAGGTTTGTTCGTAAATAATAGGTTCCTATACTTTTCTAACAAATATTCAGGTTTGGTAGGTCAGTGACTGATACTATTATATAAAGTATATATTATTCACAATAAACAATTCTTTTTTGTTGAAAAATGAATAAACTTAAAAAAAATATTGGACTGTCATCAGCTTTTGATCAAGTTACCAGCGTCAAAGTACCAATGTACTCTGTGGTCAAAGTCAAATCAACGTACCAAAGAGTATATATAATTTACTACGTAGACAACGTACAATAATCATGACAATCAAAATTCCCGGTGCCTTTAAAAAGCTTTGCACAGTTTGGTAAGTATGAAAATATGGAGCAACAACATCAATAACTTGATCCCAAGTTTGTTTGCTTATCCCCAGATACTTAAAGTTAGAAAGGTAAACATGTCCAATGCTAACTGACGTCGAAAGTTGTGTCGACAAGTTTCTTCGATCACTTGGATTTGCCGCTAGGATTCTCGCATGAGTGTAGGGATATTTTTTACGATAAAGGGCTCGCTTTACAAGCATTCGGTTCACCTGATAGGGAGCGGTCACCGTAGCCTATGGACAATATGGACAATCTGACATCTTTAACACAAACTAAGTATACATAAGATCTTCGACACCCTAGGCATCACCAATGCGTTGCTTACCTTGTAGGGTATGACAAGTATGACGGTGATGATGAAGAGGGCATGAAATAGCTCGCCCCACCCGCGTCTCTGTAATAAAGAATAGATTAAAAGAAACGGCTGAGAAAAGTCTTTGATCGAAATCGGTTTGAGAAAGACGAAAAAAGAGGGTATGGAAGCTGTAGTGGCTAGCACTAGGCTGTCAATTAGTAATGGCAATCATACCTAAGACAGCCATACCCATAGCCATAGCTAAGACTTCATGGTATCCCTAAGGTCAATACGACATATTTCATAAAATGACTTTTTTCTAGTAAAGTAGTCTTGCATCTGTTTCCCATTTCAAGTCATCTTTACAGTTTCAGACGGAACAACTTACCTCAGAAATGTCCAGTACAATTGACCGAGTTTCCTCGGGACCCAGCTCCTCTGGAGATTTACCCGCCGTACTACGCCATCAAGTTGGCCAAAGTGTCGCTCACTCCCAAACTAAAATTGCTGTCGTTTCGAGTTTCCAAAAACTACCTGTATTTAAGCTTTGCCAGATCAGAAGAAGACTTGCAAGAGTTCAGTGAACTCTGTGCAGAAGATTAAGTAAGTGAGTAGCTATGCAACTCTGTAGAATATATAAAAATGCGTGAAATAAGGGTGCGATGAGTGTCTGTTATTTTGTCTCATCCTTCCTCATGCAACAAAAAAACATGCATATTTTATGCTGTGTATAACAATGTAACATTTTTATTAAGCTATCGATATTAATAGACTTGGAGAAGTTCAGTTGAAAGCGTCGAGGCCATCAATCAAAAACTTTTCCATACCTTCGATCTCAGACCTTCCTTCGATCCTTGGAGACACACAAGTTTGACCTTCAGTGACTTTGCAATTCTTTTCACGAACCTTTGTAACTTCTACAATGTGTACGCTTTTGTTATAATACTGTTGTGTTTCTCTATAGTCTTTCACTGCAGGGCGGCTTATAATTAGACGGAATACTTTTTTAACTGAATATCCTCAATCTTTAATGTGGTAAAAGGTGTTTAAGAGTTTTGTGTTAAATGTTTCGTAATTTGAGTGTTGTATTTGTTTTGTTATGTAACGTTTTTAGTGTTAAGTGTATTGTGATTGTTACATTAAAATTTGATTGGAAATTGTTTATTGTTATTTATTTTGAATGAAACTCATATAGGTAGGTAGGTGAATGTAGGTAGACATTAAATTTTGTTTATTTTGTTTCGTTCAACGCTCGGACGCGTGTGGACAAACGACCTCGAGGGATGTTAGGGGTCCTGTCCAGACCGGTTGTTCTGTTCAATGTACGCTTGTGGTGGCATATGTTTTTTCATGTAGTAACTGTGGCACTACTAGTCGTACCACCAATGGTACCACGGTTACTTTTACCCCAGATAATATAATACCTACAGTATCGTGGCATCCCCTCTGTCGACCTCAGTGAAACTAGGTTAGTTTGTTCTAACCGTGGTACCAACTTGTATTTACCTTTTCCTCGTAGCGTAATAGCTTGATAGTAGCAAACTAATCTTATCTGAGCTGCAGACCCACTGATAACTATATAGTACAGACCATCTGAAGAACAGCAGGACTTAGGGTCCAAGCTTGCATCAAATACAAAAAGACCCAAGCCCTTCAGTACTTGTATCCTCTACTTAGTTTATGCTTCACAACGTTATTTGCAAAAAAAAAAATGGTATAGCATGGGTATACCTCCTTTTTGTTGATAATCTATCAAGCATATGACATTTTGTGACTTATCAGTGTGACAAGCACAGGTGACAAGATTTAACCAAAAACCAAGTCATATTATTCACAGAGAACTTTGCTATATTGATATTATTTTTCTTTTTTCTCTATGAACCAAATTAACCCAAATCATGGGGTTAAATAAATTACTTCATTTAATAACTTAAAATGCAACACAAAAGTGCTTTGTCTAATGCTATATTTCCATTCAAACAGTACAAAACTATAACACCATGGACATGTAAAATTTATAATGACAATTAGGTATGGGCAAATGTAAAGATTACTACCATAGTATTTGCTGTGGCTGTCGATGCTGCCAATGGTGTTACATTTGCGACTACTGCAAGAGGTGCTGGAGGAATTGCTGCACGTCTTCATGCTGTAGAAAACAGGGACCAAGAAGAGTTCGTCAAGTTGAATATGTCAGGACTAAAGATAACAGAAGGTATGAGAGAAACAGGACGAAGTAGATATTAAAACGACGAAAAGCACTCCGAAATGTAGCCAAAAATTTATGTTGATATTTTCCTGATACGGCTGCAACGGCACTACTAAGCAGGCTGGAATTTATTGAAGCACTGGCTATAAGATTTGGAGTTTGTGACTATAATTGGAAAGTTCACAGATTTTATGAGATTCTAGAAATACGAAGACCAAAGCAGATCTAAAATAATTAAGAAGTTGTGATGAATTTTCTGGTAAAATTTGTTTTACAGTATATATTGAATTTTTGGACTATAAGTATGAAATTACCACCGAGTCGGGCATTAGCGTAGGTAACCTCTATACTACGGAAAATCATAATATAATCTATGAAATGTCTATTAAGTAGAGAGAGTAAAAGTGCCTTCACTCTTTCAAAACCTTTTTGAGAAAATTTCTGGTGTAAGTTAATGATGTTTTAACTATTGGTTGTTTATATAATTAAACCATTTTAAATGGACATATTGCAACATAATCCAAATCTTTACACCACAGTACGAAATAAGCCGAACAAAAACATTGAACATTACAGATTTTTATTAATATTTATAAGCAAGTTTTACAATTCAGAAATAAACCAATACCCTAATAAAAGTGAATTAATAATGAGATTGTTTTGAATAAAACTCCAAGTTACCTACTTATGCTAAGTAAATTTATTCTACTGATTTTATTTAGAAACTGATAAAGCCATCACCTATTTTATTATTTTGTCTTGGCAACAATGCTTCAAAAATTGTTTGCAGTCGGTGTTATGAAAATTAACTTTAAAGAAATAAATAAATAAATATGTGTGGACAATTCACACATCGCCATCTAGCCCCAAACTAAGAAACTAAGCATAGCTTGTACTATGGGAACCAGATAACTGATACAACAATACTTATATACTTTTTTGTATGTTAATACATACATAGAATACAATATAACACCCAGACGCAGAACAAACATCTATGTTCATTACACAAATGTTTGTCCCGGGCAGGAATCGAACCCACAGCCCTCAGTTCAGAAGACAGGGATACTACCAACTGAGCAATCGGGCCAGTCTCTGTCACTGAGTCTGTTGTCTCATCAAGATCATCAGCTGGAAGATGTCCCCTCCTGAATTTAGGCCTCCCTAGAGCAATATTCATGATCAGCTAATACTCTTGTATCCAATGTCTTTCTCTGAAATGTTCACATGTGATGTATTTCTCTTGCCTACTTATAACAACAAAAACTAAAAAACAATAAAACAGATATTTAAGAGGGCTCCCATAAAACAAACGTGATTTTTTTGCTCGTTTTATAAATATACGGAACCCGTACCGCGTGGGTTATAAGTATAAGCAACCACAATTTAAAACATTTTTTTCTAAAAATGTGTTAATTCAAATTCTAAATTTGATTCGCATTACAAGAGGAAAGCAACACAGAAAGCTTAAAACTTTAATTATTAGAAGCGAGGCGAACTTCATCTGAACTTATTATTTTTGCATAATTATTGTTATTAGTCTTTGAAAGAATTAGCCAAGTTTCACCACGAGAATCTTTGGAACTTGACTCTTTGCCGCGTCTCTGCATTATTGATGAAGGAGCATAGAATAACGCCTTGGAGCCTTATTAAAGTAACTCTGTTGTCGGCACATGAGAGTACTTTTGGGACCCATGTGAGGTAAAATACCTTAAGAACATTGAAACTTTCGCGGTTTGAGATAATACTTTATATTGTGCTCAACTGGTTCAATTCTCGTTTACATGTGTAACTTTATTGGCACAGTTGTACAGTAGTTTTAATGCTATTATAGTCCTAATGAGTCTGAAGCCGACATCTTGAGCTTTTTTTTATTCAGCTTAAGTGTACTTGTGGCCTACTTACATATAAAGAACATAATTATATACCTACATATTTATAATAATAGTATATTACATACTTACATAAATATTGTACACATTATATTACCTACACTAATACTACAGTACGGTTTATATATAAATACATAAACATGAATACTATTAAGTATATAACATGCAATAATATTATAAATACAAACATAATATAAAATACAACAACAAATATAAATACTGCACTACATACACAACTATAATTATAAGTATATTTAAATATTTATTATCTATGTGCCCGCCGGTGACGCGATCAAATGGAAACTTTTGTTTACATTCCACGTCTCCGGCCCGGCAGGCCAAACTCGTGTACGCGCGGGGAGTACCCCACCGCACCGCGCGCGGCCCGCCACTCCAGTCAGTCCAGCCACGACGCTCACGCGCAGCATACGTTATTGCCTTTCTATCTCCGCTCTGTTTACGCGACTCGCAAAATTCTGTTTTCATTCTTACTTTCTTTCATCTTTAATATCTACTCATTCTCGCTTCTTATGTGCTTGTGACTTCTAAACTTTATAACTATGTGTATGTGGTGTGTGGATTAAACCGAACTGTACCTACTGTGAACTGTGTGTTTTCGTTCTTCACAAACATTGGAACCATCATCTAATCCAGCTGGCAAGTACTTACACCTACCTACCGCACCACACCACCATAACTGGTGACCACCGAAGAACACGGAAATAGCACATAATTAACACCAAAGATGAGTAGCGACGAGAATGACACGGCGCAATCGAAAACCGGAAGGCGCGTGACCATTGACTCGGACGGCACGTCATCCGAGATTTTTAGAGTCGGAGTAAGAATACCGCCTTTTTGGCCGGAGAAACCACAGATATGGTTTTCACAAATAGAAGGACAGTTTTGCATGGCGCGCATAACAGATGACCTCACCAAGTTCCACTATGTACTTTCTCACCTGGACAGACAGTATTCGGTCGAAGTGGAAGATATTATTACCGATCCTCCCGCCACAGGAAAGTACGATAAGCTGAAGAGCGAGTTGATTAAGCGTCTCTCCGTCTCCAAAGAGAAGAAGGTGAAACAGCTGTTGCTATCAGAGGAGTTAGGCGATCGTAAACCCTCGCAGTTCTTGCGGCATCTACAGCATCTGGCGGCGTACAACATACCGGACGATTTCCTGCGGACGATTTGGACCAGCCGTCTGCCAAATAATCTCCAGACAGTCATCGCATCTCAGATGAGCCTCAGCCTGACCGAACTTGCAGACTTAGCCGACAGAGTGCATGATATCGCACCTGCGTTACCACAAGTCGCAGCAGCATCCAGTTCCAGACCAGATTCTACGATGAAGACTATGGCGCAGCAGATCACCGATTTGACCAAGCAGGTTAGCGCACTCACCACAGCAGTCTACGGCCGATCCCGTCCGCGTGATCGACAGCAGCAACATCAACGTAGCCGTACACCTTCCCGCAGATCCCAGTCGAACTATAGGAAGTTCCCGCAGTGTTGGTACCACTATAAGTTCGGCAGTGAAGCGAAGAAGTGCATAAAGCCCTGCGATCACAAGTCGTCGGAAAACCAGCAGGGCAGTCGATAATGGCGGCTGAAGATTGCCCTTCCACTACTGGTCGCCTGTTTGTAACAGACCGCAGATCGAGAATGCAGCTATTAGTTGACACCGGAAGTGACTTATGTGTCTTTCCCCGATCTGCGCTCCAACAACGACGTGCGAAGACGGAATACCAGCTGTGTGCAGCCAACGGTTCTGCAATTGACACCTACGGTTACGTCGAGCTCAATCTGAACCTTGGACTTAGGCGCGATTTTGTATGGCGATTTATTGTAGCGGACGTAACAAAAGCCATAATAGGAGTAGATTTTCTGTCTCACTTTAATTTGATTGTCGATGTTCGCAATAAAAAACTTATTGATGGCACAACTAACATGTCAGCTGTTGCCAGTATTGCTGTACCTGATAGCGCAATGTTGAGTGTTAAGGTCGTGACTGGTAGTTCTAAGTACCATAATTTACTTTCTGAGTTCCCAGATATTACGCGGCCAGCGGGCACTCAACGCACACCGAAACACAACACCGTACATCATATCCGTACCGTCCCAGGTCCTCCAGTATCATGCTCACCGCGACGTCTTGCACCAGACAAACTCAAAATAGCCAAGTCCGAGTTTGAGGCGATGTTGGCGAATGGTACCGCTCGACCATCTGAGAGTCCTTGGTCATCACCACTGCACCTAGCACCAAAAAAGGATAACGGTTGGCGTCCTTGTGGTGATTATAGGCTGCTGAACGCAAGGACTATCCCAGACAAGTACCCAATACGGCATATCCATGACTTCGCTCACAGTCTATCTGGTTGTAAGGTCTTTTCGACAATAGACCTTGTCAAGGCCTATAACCAGATACCCTTGTTCGAGCCGGATATACCCAAAACCGCCATTACTACTCCTTTCGGACTCTTCGAGTTTCCGTTTATGACGTTTGGTTTGAGGAACGCAGGTCAAACTTTCCAAAGGTTTGTTGATGAGATGACGCGTGGCCTAGACTTCTGCTACTGTTTTCTCGACGATTTCTTGGTGTTCTCAGAGAATGAGCTCCAGCATGAGCAGCACCTTCGCCAGCTCTTCACCAGGATGAAGGATTATGGCATGCTCATAAACACCGCGAAATGCGTCTTTGGAGAACCAGAAGTCACATTTTTGGGCTACCGCATCTCTCAACACGGAACTAAGCCTTTGGAAAGCAAGGTACAAGCTATCAAGGAATTCCCTGTACCCAAGACAGCAAAGCAGCTCAGACGGTTTCTGGGTATGATCAATTTTTACAGGCGATTCATACCGCAAGCTGCCCAGATCCAAGCTCCTTTGAATGCCTTACTGACCGGTTCCATCAAAGCGTCTCACCCAGTTGTCATAGACGGAGACTCATTAAGAGCTTTTGATGAGTGTAAGGAGAGTCTGTGTAAAGCAGCACTGTTAGCACACCCTGACTCTAACGCAAAGTTAGGTCTAGTTACAGATGCGTCCGATCTGGCTATTGGTGGAGTGCTGCAACAGTTGAAAGATGGTCACTGGCAGCCACTGGCGTTTTTCTCCCGCAAGTTGAGCCCAACTCAACAAAAGTACTCACCGTACGACAGAGAGCTCCTTGCGGTATATGAGAGTATTAAATACTTTCGCCATTGGCTGGAAGCAACCACTTTCACCATCTACACAGACCACAAACCTCTGTGCTATGCGTTTCATGAGCGTAAAACTAAGTGTTCTCCTCGGCAATACAGACACCTAGACTACATCTCACAGTTCTCGACCGACATCCAGTATATCGCTGGTGATAAAAACGTTGTCGCGGATACACTCTCCCGCATCGAAGAACTGGCGAGACCCGTAGATCTAGAAGTGTTAGCCCAGGCCCAGGACTCCGATCCTGAATTGAAACACTTGCTCAGCCATGAAACCGCATTGCGCATCAAAAGGTTGAGTATACCTGGCAGTCGCATGCAATTGTACTGCGATGTCAGCACCCCGGCTGCCAGGCCCTTTGTACCAACCTCTTTACGCAAACAAATTTTCGATAGTTTGCACTCCTTGAACCACCCAGGTGCAAACGCCAGCAGCAAACTCGTAGCAGAACGTTACGTCTGGCCACAGATGAGGAAAGATTGCCGCGAGTGGTCTCGGACATGTTTGGCTTGCCAGCGCACCAAGGTAAATCGGCATGTATCGACACCCTTGGGCACTCTCGATTTACCTACGGCGCGTTTCAAATATGTTCACGTAGACCTCATCGGCCCAATGCCTCCGTCTTGTGGATATCGGTACTGTTTGACAGCGGTCGATCGCTTTACGCGATGGGCCGAGGCTGTCCCCCTCACCGATATCACAGCGGAATCTGTGGCCAAGGCATTTCTGCTAGGGTGGGTTGCTCGGTTTGGCTGTCCGACCGACGTCGTTACAGACCGAGGTGCACAGTTCCAATCCGCACTGTTCAAGGAGCTGTCAAAAACCATCGGCTTTAGGCACCGAATGACGACCGCTTACCATCCTCAATGCAATGGACTCGTTGAGAGGTTCCATCGTCAATTGAAAACAGCGATCATGTGCCATGCTGATAACACCTGGTCGGAAGCAGTACCTCTTGTGCTACTCGGCATACGAAGTTCTTTCAAGGAAGACCTTCAAGCTTCCTCTGCCGAGTTAGTATATGGGGAGCCTTTGCGACTGCCGGGGGAATTTTTCGGCCATAAAGTTGACAAATGCACGACTGATATTACCCAATTTTCGGCACGTATCAGAACATTTGCCAACACCTTACAGCCAGTCCCAACATCGCACCACGCTAGCAGCAAAACCTTTATTTATAAAGATTTGTCGTCCTGCTCGCACGTTTTTCTCCGGGAGGACGCATTGAGAGGGTCATTGCAGCCAGCGTATACTGGTCCCCATGAAGTGATCGAAAGAGGTGCCAAAGTTTTTAAAATCCGCGTGAAAGGAAAAGTAGTGACAGTATCAGTAGACAGACTTAAACCGGCCTACATACTGTCACACCCATCCAATGACGTCACTTTACACCCTTCCAATACCGCCACTTCACGGAATCCTAATGACGTCACTCCACGATACGTCCAAAAAAGACCATCCCCACCACCTCCTCCAGTACCCGCTATGAGAACCACGCGATCCGGACGTCAAGTACGTTTTCCGGACTATTATCGCCCATAGCATGGTCTCTGGAGGGGAGTGATGTGGCCTACTTACATATAAAGAACATAATTATATACCTACATATTTATAATAATAGTATATTACATACTTACATAAATATTGTACACATTATATTACCTACACTAATACTACAGTACGGTTTATATATAAATACATAAACATAAATACTATTAAGTATATAACATGCAATAATATTATAAATACAAACATAATATAAAATACAACAACAAATATAAATACTGCACTACATACACAACTATAATTATAAGTATATTTAAATATTTATTATCTATGTGCCCGCCGGTGACGCGATCAAATGGAAACTTTTGTTTACATTCCACGTCTCCGGCCCGGCAGGCCAAACTCGTGTACGCGCGGGGAGTACCCCACCGCACCGCGCGCGGCCCGCCACTCCAGTCAGTCCAGCCACGACGCTCACGCGCAGCATACGTTATTGCCTTTCTATCTCCGCTCTGTTTACGCGACTCGCAAAATTCTGTTTTCATTCTTACTTTCTTTCATCTTTAATATCTACTCATTCTCGCTTCTTATGTGCTTGTGACTTCTAAACTTTATAACTATGTGTATGTGGTGTGTGGATTAAACCGAACTGTACCTACTGTGAACTGTGTGTTTTCGTTCTTCACAAACATTGGAACCATCATCTAATCCAGCTGGCAAGTACTTACACCTACCTACCGCACCACACCACCATATACTTACTAGGTCCTGCGATATTTCAAAAGCGCTGCCTATTATCCATATCATGAAACGTTTGTCCTTATAATATCATAATTTGTGGTTGTTCAATTCTAAAGTATCCTGTTTTGATCTCGGTTGTGCAAGCAATCTGTGTGCAAATTTTCATCTAAATCGGTTCAGCCAATGAAGCGTTTTCGCCAAACAAACATACAGATAACGTTGTACCTTATACAGGATGTAATTAAATTCATTAGCATAAATTGAGCCCATGATAGTACATCATTTATAGATGATTATTAAAGACCAAAGAGAGTAAATGAAATTATTTTTATAGAAAATTATGAAGATTGCCGCGGAGCCTAACGCAGTTGGCACGAATGATTTTGATACATTTAAACGTTTTTATACCCTGTATGTACTAATTAAAAACAGTACTTTATTATTTAAGTTAAATTTTGTATTGTAGCATTTGATTAAGTAAGTTATTCCATTTTTCGGAGTTATTATTATTACCAAACCAAAGAGTTAGAATTCAAAAATGTTGGTCCCCACGTGATCGGTATCAGGAGTAGGTACCTAGTTTCAAAGGATGCTAATGAATTCAATTACACCCAGTATATTAAGTAGAGGTTTCTTTTCCACATAGTTCCACATAGTTCCACATGGGTTCTCATTCAATTACTCCTCTCACCGCGGGGGCTCCTCCAAATTTTCCGGGGCAAAACTATGTTAATTTTAGTAGCTTAAGCAATCTGTATTCGAACCACAAAACAGTCAACAACATACTTTTTAACAAACACATTTTTTTATAATATCAATCATCATCATCATCATCAACAGCCTGAACATTTCCACTACTGAAAGGCCTCCTCCAGAGAGCGCCACCTTGAGCGGCTGCTCGCCGCCTGTATTTATCTTCCCCATATATCTTCCCCATCGGTTGTCAGTTCTGCGAGCAATGCGACCTGCCCATTGCCACTAGCCACTACCTATTGACATTTTATATTCATCATCATCATCATCATCATCATTAACAGCCTGAAGACGTCCACTGCTGAACATAGGCCTCTCCCAGGGAGCGCCACTTAGAGCGGCTGCTCGCCTCCTGCATCCATCGGCTACTCGCGGCTTTCACCAGGTCGTCGGTCCACCTAGTGGGGGGCCAGCCTACGCTGCGTCTTCCAGTTCGTGGTCGCCACTCGAGAACCTTTCTTCCCCATCGGTTGTCAGTTCTACGAGCGATGTGGCCTGTCCATTGCCATTTCAACTTGCTAATCCTAAGAGCTACATCGATCACCTTAGTTCTTCTGCGGATCTCCTCATTTTGGATCTTATCTCGCAGGGAAACACCGAGCATTGCTCTCTCCATAGCTCGTTGCGCGACTTTGAGCTTAGTAATGAGGCCAACAGTTAGAGACCACGTCTATACGTCATTTTATATTAGTACAGACTTATTATTTGACGGGCCCGATAGCTCAGTTGGTAGTAACTGAGGGCTGTGGGTTCGATTCCTACCCAGGACAAACATTTGTGTGATGAACATAGATGTTTGTTCTGCGTCTGGGTGTTATATTGTATTCTATGTATGTATTTACAAACAAAAAAGTATTATAAGTATTGTGCCAGTTATCTGGTTTCCATAGTACAAGCTTTGCTTAGTTTGGGGCTAGATGGCGCTGTGTGAAATGTCCAAACATATTTATATTTATTATTACTTTTTTGTTTGAAATATAATTCATATGATATTTGCTATCTGAAAAGTACAAAGTAAGTTGATAGATCACAACCGTCAGTGGCACGGCAAAACGTCGCATGCTCAGCGTTTATCCATCAAGGCAGATAAGAAAGCCTACCGCCACAGATTAGGCCACAGAAGTTACCGCCGTTGCGGACACACAGGCACACAGGGAAGCACTAGATTTAGAATAACTGCGTTTAGACACGCTAAAATGTCGTTTGGTTGTATTTTAAAATTATCATTGTTTTTTATAGTTGTGTATTACGGTTTTAGTGCGACTACAGCATCCAATAGAAATATGACTGGAGATTGAATAAAGCTAAATGCCTACTAAATTGTTGTAGTACGGGTGATCAAAGTGGAATACATTATAGACCCCTTTGTTACCCTGCAGTTCTAGTTTTTTTTTAAACTATTTAATTTCAGGTAATACAGGTCGATACTTTCTCTTATTGGCTAGGTACTTTAATTCGCTACTTTTGCTGATTCGGCACTTTTCTCGAATCGACACTTTCCTTACTGGACACTTTACCATTTTTATACTTTGGTATAGTTAACGATAAAACACAGTTTGAATCACAAAATTCGAGATCATGTTGTAATGTAATCTACTAACCTGCACTTGGCCAGCACGGTGGAAGGTGACAGAAGGTCTGTATCCCAGCAGTGGGAACATATTGGGCTAATGACGACGATTATATAATTATCCAATCTTGCAAGAGTAAAATTACTTCTGCTCTACTTTATAATCCAGACTTTCAACATTTTCGTCTATTTGTCAAAAGACGGGAAGTTGCGCGAGATAAACCACCAAAAATGAATACTTAAAATAGAAGTTTGGAACTATTTAACGACAGAATCCGTGGCGGGATCGTTACTCGTGCAGCTGGGGCCAATGTCTTCGCCGGCTGGGGGAAACGGCTTCTAGAACTACCCAACTTTTGAAAATAAACTTAACTAGTAACGATATGAGCTCTAACATCTTTGAATTAGATAATGTTTTCCGACAAAAAGAGCCAAGTTAGTTAGTTAACAGCGTTCACAGACTGAAGACGCCCGCTGCTGAACACAGGCCTCCCCATAAAGCGCTACTTTGAACGGCTGCTTGCTTCCTACATCCATCGGCTACCCGTTTTGACCAGGTCGTCGGTTCACCTAGTGGGAGGGATAAGGTACTATAATACCTACTCTTTGTGAGAGGCAATGACCTACGGTTCGTCTTTTGGTGCGGAGACGGTTGATGTTATGTACTTACGTAACTTACCTCTCTACTGCTCTATCCTACTAAATTCAAGTAATTATAAAAAGATAAAAACGTAGAGTGTTTGTGTTTCAGGCCAAAATCGTTGAACCGACTTAGATAAAATTTTGGAAACATATTGCTAACAGTGCCTCATCAGGCACATTTTTATCCCGATAATTGATAATTTCAACGGGAAAACGAGTGGATTAGAGGTTAAACTGCAGGGCGTATCTAGTATTTCCATATATTAAAGTATCAAAGATGTAACTTCCAATTACACCTTAAAGCTGCCTGCCGGCCTTTAAACGGTTTTATGTGCTTTACGCTTTAAAAACTATCTTAGAGCAACTTCACTTCATTTCCTTCTTAAGTTTTCTACTAAACTTGCCGTAAACCACAGAACAGTCTTGCTGAAATCACTTAGAAACAAGCTTTCATTTTGTAGGGCATACATTGTAACTCTTGCAGAAGGAAATAGTTTTCTTTTCAGTATCAGATAGCTGTCTTTTATTGCTGCTATCTCCGAAGGCTGTGATGCAGTTTATTTGCTGCCGTGGAAGGTAGGTATTCATGTTTACACGGCACTCGAACGCTGAAGCTTTTTAGGTGGTAGGTACTGCCTGGAAAAAACATTGCTTATTTTATTATTTACGTGTTTTAATGTTAACACATCTATACATTATATTATCAATTATCAAAATATGAAACATCCAGACTTTTCTATAGCTCTTAGAATTAGCAAGTTGAAATGCCAATGGGTAGGCCACATCGCTCGTTGAACTGACAACCAATGGGGAAGAAAAGTTGTCGAACCGAACCGGAAGATGTAGGGTAGGCCGGCCTCCTACTAAGTGGACCAACGATTTGGTGAAAGCCAAGGGGAGGTGATGGGCGGACAGGAGGCGAGCAGCCACTCAAAGTGGCACTCTAACTGTCCTTATGAGTAACGTGAGTCATATTTTTAGGAGCCCACTTAGAAGCAAACTAAACAGCTTGGTACAAAGACAATTATATCTTACTCCGAGGTTGTCAATAAAAATTGCGTTAAGTAAGAAGACCACCCAAGCATGAGTTGATTAAGATACAATTCAAGATATACTGAACGAAAATTTTAAAAACAATCTGATTGTAATCCTTTTTTATATTTATAGTTTCAGGGACTGCCTCCTAGTAATATACATACCTACTTACTACATACACATCACAAACAGTATATTCATGAAAATATTGGTAAAGAATAAAATATTACGAACTATTCATACAAGTCTACTTAGTGTCACAGTTCACAAATACAAGAGATACAAAAGATACTCTCCTTTGTGTCGGCTACAAATATTTTGACCATACAAAATCCTCTTCATTTTATCGTTCTATTCCTTTCATCCTCGATTCCCTTGACATATCACACAAAAGCCGTAAAACTGGGCTTATAATAACAGAAAAATATTCTGCAGACGCATTCATTTCCTCAACATAGAGTTCGAAATATTAGTATCTAAGTAGTATTATGTTATTAGTATTGGTGTTGATACTACGTACGTATTCTCTGTTAGTGAATATCGAATATACCTAGTATTGCCGATCAAATAGATTTGGCACGTAAAAAGTACAGGGTATGGGAATAATATATCGTCTCAGTTTATTATTTTTGATATATTTGTGGTTTTTTTTTTAAATTACTTTTTTACGAAATCCTTATTATATTAAACTAAAAGTAGACCTAAAAACTAAAACTAAATACTAAACCTAAACTTAAAACATTATTATGTGTTTAAAGATGTTATTGTTCTGAAAAGTTTTGACAAAACTTTTTGGAACAAAGTCTCATTTTTACAACCTTAAGGTTGGCACCTTTTTTTAGATTGATTTATGTGATTTGCGTTTTTTTGGCAAACTGTAATTGAGTATATTTTTTTAGAACGACATCCTTTTAATATAAACGAGTGACTAGCTAGTCGCTCGACTGGTGTTAAGCGTCATGGTCCCCATATAACAAATGCAGATTAATATTATTACCATTATTTACGTTAATATTTGTGCAACGGTTTATCAATACATAAAAACTAGAACAATTTTAACGATATCTTGTAAAAAAGCCATGAGTATCGATACGTTAGGTACGAGTACCAATACGCTAGTATTAGTATACCAACATAATACTCGCATCGTACCTCACCGTACCCAATCGTCATTAAATCGCGACAATATCCCAGGACATCGCTGCGTGGGCAATGAAACAAACAGGCAAACAGGGTGGAAGGGTTGGGTGGATAAATAGAGCGTATCGTCTGGTGCCGACTGTAGCTCACAGAGAATGTTACAATTACTGCAGAAGGTTTGATATGTAAATACTTTTAGCATAAAACTGTTAAAATATAGTGCGTTCTACAACAATATTTTATGATCTGATAAAATCGTACAAAATAATTTACAACCACTTCTTTCAATTTTCTTGGGCATAGATATTTTATTGGCATAACATACACGGTAATATATTATGGAACACATTACCAGCGTCTTTGTTTCCCGATAAGTACAATCTGGAGCTCTTTCAAAGTATCTTCTAGGCAAACATGTACCATCGTAGACCGCATCGTCATTTTCCATTAGATGAGATTGCGGTCAAATGCGGGCGGATCTACACAGTTATAAAAAAAATTACCCTAGCCTACTTTACTTGAAATAAGATGAAGGGTGTGTTCGCGATTTGCCCCTCTCTTTGTCCCTTATTCGTACCATCCATCCAATTTGTGGATTAGAATTGTAAAAATTGTAGCCCCCTTTTTGGAATCTTCTACTTTTTATTCGTTCATTCATTCATTTCAAACCTTTGTAATAATTGTTCTAAATAATTATGTCCTCCTTTTGGAGTGTTCTTGAAAAATGTAGAGATTTGCCTTATTCTGTACTGTTGCAACGAGAAGTAGTATGTTATTCACCAAAAACCCATAAAGAGCGTGTACGAATAAGAATTTACAATTCCAGAATTGATTTCTCAACTTTTTAACCCAGTTATACCAAAATTATATAGAGGTACCATGTATACGGAAAGTTCTCTATATAAATATTTATGAAGCGTAGAATTGGTAGAGATATACAAGGTGACCTTGAATTGGTATATTACCCGAAAGGGGGTACACCCCAAAGTAGACAATGTTTCTTCTACGACTTTACTTAATTAATAATTTTTCATTGAAGAAATGTCATGTAAAGTTTACGTTCATAAATAGCTTTAGCGCCGCTGGGTAGTAGAACTTCGTCCTTGACCGAGTGCATAAATGAGTTTAACAAACTGTGTTTAGAAATGAATTTATAGTATCTTGTTAACTCTCGTAGCGATAGCACGTGCAATTTTGCGAGAGGATTTATTTTTTACCATGGAGGTTTGGAAACACCCAGTTTCAAGTAAGGCTCTCACAACTTGTAGGGTATCATGGTCCCAGTTCCCCCATTTCGGGATAACATACTAATTCAAGGTCACTTTTTAGATAGAGATAGATTTTTTATATGATTGTCATCATCATCGTCATCATAATCATCACCATCACCATCATCATCATCATCGTCAATAGCCTGAAGACATCCACTGCTACACGTAGGCCTCCCTGCGCCTTTTTCCAGATTTTCGGTCGCAGGCCTTCCTTCGCCACGTTTTCCGGTTCGTTGTCGCCACTCGATAACCTTCCTTCTTCATCGGTTGTCAGTTCTACGAGCGATGTGGCTTACCCATTGCCATTCCAGCTGCCCGTCTCCTGCATCCATCGGCTCCCCAATAAGATGAGGCACTGGATCCTATTATATTTGTGATCACTTCAACCAGCTGGCGCAAATGGGCACGGAACCATAAATGTAAGGACCAACAGCGTACAATACAGTAAGGTGCGGTTCATCAATAAAACATCTAAGCCGAACGAAATTGTTTAGCAAGCATCTTCATAAACACATTTCTGAGCCATATCACGAAGCTACCGGCTGTATATCAAAGTAATACACCAATAAAGGCGTCTAATAGCGGTCCCAACGCCGTTGTGCACCGCGCAAACACATTTTTATTTCCTTGATGACAGCTACCGCGGTGGACCGTCAGTCTGTCGAAAAATGAACCTTTGTGTCTAGAGAGTATGACCCCAATTCATTTGCTGTCTGCCCTGCCTTGAAGAAGCCAGGATAATGTCAATGTTGTTGCCAATCCCTCTGTAGAGATCACTGCAGGATTAGTATTACTCCACAGCGGTGTTCAAATTGGTTATTCGATACGTAGGATACATTTACCAAACGGCTAAGACCTTTGTTGCTTCATGGAGTGGCAAGTTCTGGCAAAATATGTATTTGTCCAAAGTCATCATCGTCATCAACATCAATAGCCTGAAGACATCTGCTGATGGACATAAGCCTCCCCTACAGTCACTTTGAGCGGCTGCTCACCATCTGTATCCATCGGCTCCCCGCGGTTTTCACCAAATCGTTGGTTCGCTAGTAGAGGCCGGCTACGCTGCGTCTTCCAGTTCGTGGTCATCACTCGAGAACCTTTCATCCCCACTACGAGCGAATTAGCCTGCCTATTGAAATGAAAAAATAAATAAAATATAAAATAAAATAATGAAATGAAATATATATAATCGTGACATATACAATGCAACACAAATTATATAAGTACAATAGAAATATGACAATAACAACAGTGGTAGGAACATTATGTGCAACATTATGTAATGTCAGGTATAGGAACTTGCTTATTCTAAGAGGTTAACGGTCAAACCGGTCCTACCACAATCAAGGCGTAGCATGCCACCACTTCCAGCCATAATTGGTGGCTTAAATTCAGCTGACAACGCATTTGAAAACCGTACAAGTGTTTCCTAGCTTAAAAGTAAGATATAGAGGGTCGGTAGCGGACGGTACACGGTAATTATTTATACCAATCTGGCCACTGCCGCAGCGCGGTGGCCCCAGGTTTTTGTGCCACTCACCTAGTAAAGTAGGTACCAGCAAAAGGCGTTAAAGTTGCCGCAGAGCGGATAGCGAAGCGCAGCGCGGTTTTCTATTAACTAAAGTAATTAGACTAACTTGGTAACTGGATTTTTGGCTCACTGCGAGCTCTAAATATTTTTGTGTTTTCACGGTAAATATTTTTTGGTACACTGCCATTTTACCAAACATAGTTTAAATAAAACAATTGTTTTCCTCTCCGGCTAAACAGAGGGGTGTTATAAGTTTAACGTACCTATCTGCGTGCCGAATGGATGAATCAACTTAGTTTTTTTTTGTTTGAACCATGGAGTTAGGAATAGAATTCCATCACTGTGATTTGATTGTAAGATGTTTAAAGCGATATTTAAAGTGGGGTTTTAAGGGGGAGGCCTATGTTCAGCAGAGGACGTTTTCCGGCTGTCGATGTAATGTGAGTTCTATTTAGGTACACCGTAATAAAAAAATATCATGTCTACGGAGTTTATGGTTTTATATTTCTACATGCACTACTTCAATTTTGGTTATGACATTTTTATGTATGCACGAGTAGGGTGACCATGATTTTAAATACGATTTTACTAAAAAGTAACGTAAAGACTTAAAAATGACAAGTTCTCAATATTAGACATATTGGTATGTAAAAGGAATTGTGATATAGACTAGGAAGTGCAGAATGGGTACCTGGTGGTTTTAGAAAAATAGTCTTTCGATGTGGACCAATCCATTCAAATCGGCACTGGATTGTTGTACATATCACAATCTCTAACAATAGTTTTAGCGTTAGAAGTCCAGTCACTCGCGGCCGCGGATATTTCAATGATTTTTTGATATATTGGTATGCGTTTACGATGCGTAGCGTTTTATGCGTCTTGCGAAGACCACAAGTGAATGCAGACTTAGGGTAGGGTGGGATAGACAAGGAAATGCATGTGAATGAGTGAGTGTGAGGGTAGTTCCAAAATATAAATAAAATATAACTATATAAGCGGCTCGTACAGTAAGTTTATGTTTTTTGAGCAGTTTAAGTGACAATATGAGAAATTTTGACTGTTAGCAGTTATTTATTTAATTATTGTTTTACCAAAACGAGAGCATTTACTTTTTAACACCAAACAACAACAAAGAAACAACAAACAACAAAGAAATCATCGTAAGCATATAAAAACAATCACAATCAAAGATATACTTGCTGCTCACAAGATTTGTAATTACAGAAATTATTTTACTGCCCAATAAAAAGGGAAAATTTACGACGATACTAAAGTCCTACAATATTTATAAAGAGCCAGCAACATTATAAATCAATCAAGGCAATGTCGTGAACGTGTTCTATCTGGTCTTCCATCAGGCGGTCAGAAGGATGCTGCTTATCTTCATCTTCAGGGCTTGCACTAATCAGTTCCCTGCGATAAGTAATCTTTATTAAAGAACACGACGTAGTATAAAGCAAAATAGACGATCGGGACCAACCACCGACCAAGGTCACATTTGTCTCACCTTGGTCTGGTTGGTATAAAATCCGACCGTGTGGATGGTGGTTGGTGTTTTCATTTGGTCGCCAACCACATCTACATGGTCAGATTTTACACCAACCCGACCAAGGTGAGACAAATGTGACCTTAGTCGGTGGTTGGTCCCGATCGTCTATTTTGCTTTTAAATAAGACGTTTATAACATCAATATTTGTAAAAAATAAACCAGACAAATCTCAGCCTAAACAGCATAATTATCACAATACAAAACTAATTAAAAAGATTTAAATAAATAAAAATGGAATTAAGATAAGTAGCATGTATGTTGAATCAATAAAAACTGTGAGGTTCCATAAAAACACAAAACTCATGGCCACACTACAAAACTATGAGGCACTAGGCAGCGGAATTAAAGAGAACATCTCTGCGGAAATATTTGTGAATATGAAGCCAACGTTTACATTTACTCAGCGCATACATCGAGGTAGAGAAAGGAATATATTTTTATATGAGGCATACCAGCCTAGTTATAAAGTGTCATTGAAGAAACGAAGCTGACGAAAATACGAAACTGTTGTCTTTCCTCTTCAACTATTGTGTTAAGGTGCAGAGGGAGTGAGACAGCAATAGAAATGTTTACTCTTTACTCACAACACAACACAACACAGCACAGCACAGCACAGCACAGCACAGCACAGCACAGCACAGCACAGCACAGCACAGCACAGCACAGCACAGCACAGCACAGCACAGCACAGCACAGCACAGCACAGCACAGCACAGCACAGCACAGCACAGCACAGCACAGCACAGCACAGCACAGCACAGCACAGCACAGCACAGCACAGCACAGCACAGCACAGCACAGCACAGCACAGCACAGCACAGCACAGCACAGCACAGCACAGCACAGCACAGCACAGCACAGCACAGCACAGCACAGCACAGCACAGCACAGCACAGCACAGCACAGCACAGCACAGCACAGCACAGCACAGCACAGCACAGCACAGCACAGCACAGCACAGCACAGCACAGCACAGCACAGCACAGCACAGCACAGCACAGCACAGCACAGCACAGCACAGCACAGCACAGCACAGCACAGCACAGCACAGCACAGAACAGCACAGCACAGCACAGCACAGCACAGCACAGCACAGCACAGCACAGCACAGCACAGCACAGCACAGAACAGCACAGCACAGCACAGCACAGCACAGCACAGCACAGCACAGCACAGCACAGCACAGCACAGCACAGCACAGCACAGCACAGCACAGCACAGCACAGCACAGCACAGCACAGCACAGCACAGCACAGCACAGCACAGCACAGCACAGCACAGCACAGCACAGCACAGCACAGCACAGCACAGCACAGCACAACACAACACAATACAATACAATACAATACAATACAATACAATACAATACAATAATACTTTATTGAACCCCAACAAACAAGAATGCACATAGATACAAGGTAGTGTAGTAGTAGTACCTACTTATTACCCCAGATAATATTATACATACAGTACAGATGCCTCATCCCATACAACGGAATAACGCGGGCTATTTTGCGAATTATTTTATTTCTGCATAACGCAAGATTATCAAGCGACATTTATTGCGTGTTGGCGAAGTATTGGGCCAAATGAATACACTGGACACTAACTAGTAACTCTCTAGACACGATTACTACATTTTTTTCCAATTCGGGCTATTTTTCTTTTTTACCTGATGGGACCCCATGCTATTACTTACTTGAGAGTGACTTGGTGTTGAGCGACGCGGCCGCCCATGACAGTTGCAGTGATTAAACTGATTTAGCTATCATCATCATCAGCAGCCTGAAAACGTCCACTGCTGAACATAGGCCTCCCCCAAAGAGCGCCATTTTGAGCGGCTGCTTGCCTCTTGCATCCATCGGCTCCCCACCGGAAGACGCAGTGTAGGCCGGCCCCACAAGGTGGACCTACGACCTGGTCAAATCCGTGGGGAGCCGATAGATTTACCTATATTTGGTTTAAAATGTTATAATAATTTGAATTGAATAAAGTTTCTAGAAAATTACTTATGAAATCACGAAAATGATTAACACTGGAATTCATAGTCAAGGCGAGGGCTCCTCTAGAGGATGATTCAGGTGCTGTGCAGCAAATTCTAGCTTTATGCATTTCATAAACAAAAGTAGGCCTCAATCTGGCATGATCCGAGGCTAGATGCTGATTATCCGAATTTCGTCAACCAAACTGTCTCCTTGCTATCAAATCGTGTTATTTCATTATTTTATGAAGTGTCGTGATATTTAAAATACAAATAAGGTATATCGGTACCATTTCTTCAACATTTACTAGTTAAAATAATATATTTAACACAAAATAGGCACACAAAATATACTAAAATAATATTTCTTTTAACTCTTTTGTGAGTGAGTGACGGGTGACAATTTGGCGCGACTTTTGAATAGTTCAAAAGTCGCGCCAAAATGTCACTCGACAGAATTTTTAAAGACAAATTGATTGAAATCGTAGAGTATTTAATTAAAATGCTTTTCAGTAAAGGGTTTCTCCCACAGAGCAGAAAAAAAAACGCTTCCATAGGCGAAGTGTCATTTGTTTCATAGCTCTGTGGTTTCTCCAGCGATTGTTTATGAAAGTGAAAGAAGAATAATTCAGCATTTTATCTCTAGGTAAAAGTGGAATGATAGATTTTGGAGATTTTTTCAACCTTTGTTTATGAATACCACTGTAAATTAGTCTTTTTCTATGGAGTTTTTGTTTAGTTTTTTACAGTCAGCGTAGATAAAGCCAATTTAATCATCTCCAACCGATAATGTAAATCTCTAATCGATATTCAGAAAACTCACAGAAAAGAGTCAGATTAAATAAAACGTCTACAAATGATACTCCGAGCAAATCACGTTGTCGATATCGATTTAAATCGATTATTTATTCCAGTCACACATACTTTATATTCTGAATAATTTACGTACACTCCCTTCTTAGAGGATTACGTAGGTATCTGAATTATGTACATTATTTAGGAATTCAAATTCTTTTTTTTTGTGTTCTATAAGCCCTTAAAATTAGCAAGTTTTCAATGGGCAGGCCACATCGCTCGCAGAATTGACAACCGATGGAGAAGAAAGGTTCTCGATTGGCGACCACGAACCGGAGGGCGCAGCGTAGGCAGACCCCCCACTAGGTGGACCGACGACCTGGTGAAAACCGCGGGGAGCCGATGGATGCACGAGGCGAGCAGCCGCTCAAAGTGGCGCTCTCTGGGGGAGGCCTATGTTTAGCAGTAGACATCTACGGGCTTTTGATGGTGATCATCATGACGATGGCAAAAAAAAAACGGTATTTTTAAAAAATATTCCAAACATCCAAGTGGTAAAACCAAAATTTTAAATTAGGTACTAGACTCCATTTGCCCTGCGAATGACGATAAGAAGTACATACGTTAAAATTATTATTAGTCTCCGCCTCAAAATGTACCTGTCATCACACTTAGCGCTGCTTCCTTTCTCACCTGAACATAACCTTCAGCGCTTTGACATTATAAGGCTGACACTATAGGTACCTATATGTACGCACTAGCTTTTGCCCGCGGCTTCGCACGCTTGTGTTATGTTATTTTTACGTTATAGTCTAATAATAGATCATGCATTTCGTACCAAACAACAAAAACCACTAAATCTTTTCGAAGCTGAGCACAGTAACCTGTATAAGCATAGCAAGCATAGCCGTGAGTGGAAGCTATTTAAGCCATTACCTAAAATTAAATGTTTTCAGTCTAATATAGATTTATGAAGTTTATGAAGTTTCAAACAAAAAACTACAATTTTATAAGTATCTCCTCATATTAGGTACAACAAAAAGAAATCATCATCACTTCACTCAGGTCTTTAACAGAAGTTTCAGTAAGATTTGTTTAGGTAGTAGTTACCTAAGCAGGCAGGTACAGTTTAGAAAAATATGGAAGAATCACACACTCATGATCCTGTTTTGCTCAGTTTTACATAATTATTATCCGCGCGCTTTTTGTTCCATTTACCACATTTTTTTACCTTCTTAAGTTTGGTTCCATACGAATTGAGTACCTAACTACCTACACATAGCCAGTGTCAATAATAAGTTTAATAAGTATAAAATTACATAACATAGTCAGTAAGGACTGTGCCACATTCTGTTGTACTTGTGCTACGCTCGTAGCGTACGTAGCACGCCTGCTTGTAGAGCTTGTAGCGCACGTAGCAAATTTATTATGCTAATCGCAATTATATCTGTCGCTACTGACATCGTATAATAACGCGAGATAGCATTATTGTTGCGTGAGAAGTTTCTGTGTTATAAGGAAAGGTAAGTTACTGTAAGTACGGGTGTAACTACAGTATTTTGTAGCACTGGCTGCGTTAAGAATCTCCATTTGCAAGAATTATTTATATGCGTAGATCTAATAGGAAAATACTAGCGCGTCATCAAGAATTATGTACTGTGTACCATCTAAATCTAAAATTTAGTACTAAATCAAGTTATACATAATATATTTTAAACTTGCGCTGTTACTCATTTCTGAATTATAAAAGAATGCAAAGTCTGCTCATAATTTATTATCATCACCGGCAACTTCATCAGTATTGTCGTAATCATGGTTTTTGCGACAACGCCAAAATGTTGGAACCTAAAAAAATGTACATACTACATAATTATCTCGTTAAGAAACAGTAGCACTAGATGCACGAGGATCGTTTTCTTTTTATAAGAAATATGATGTTCTCAATCTGTGACATACTAACCGACAGACAACCCTACGGGGGCCTACGGGGGTCTCTACGGAATCATTGTCAAAAACCATCCATTATAGAGCTCCATAGTAACCGCGGCACTCGAACCGGAAGCGGTCTCAATTCGATCCCAAACACGATCCTGTCATTGGTAGCCCCATAATAGAATCAAATCTCCGAAATCGTCATAAATTTACGGGACCATTGATAGGAAGCGGCTAAATTGCTTATAAATCCAGCCGAATGGTAACTGGGTGAAAAATGAACGAAATTTGTGAATACTGCGCGGTTAATTTAACATTCGGGCCCAGGCCTGTAAAGGCATAAATCTGAGCCAATTATTGAATTGAATTGTCTTACGAAATTGGAATTATTTCGATGTTTCATTTCTTGAAAGAATGAATGGATGAAACGGCGGGCGGAAACAGATTCCTGCCTCCTTTTACTTTCATCCATTCATCCTTTACCCTTATTTTCCCCATCCCTTCTCTCTTTCCCATAGTACAAAGTAAGAGTGGCTTTAGACATAATACTGAAAGCAGGATTTCTGTAAACGTTCGAACCGCAAAACCGACGATCTTGAAACATTTACGGGACAATATCTAAAGTACCCCCTTTCTACCAAAACAAAAAAGAATGACCACGTATTAATGAATTACAACTAAGTATATTATTTAATATTTTTACTTTCATCCCTTCTCCTGAGGGAACCGTGCTGAATTTCCATATTAAAAGTATATAACTTACCTCATGAACTCAAATCATGCCAAGTTTCATTTGAACCCATTAAGTAGTTTTGGCATGATGCTCAGACAAGGTATAGAGAGACATAGTCAGAAATGAAGAAATATAGTTTTAGCTTCAGCATAGATAATATTATTATAGGGACCTCCAATAGTTATTTGTGCAACAAGAGAGCAAAGTTCATTTTTGCTTCGAGTGCCGATGTTGAATCCCGAGCAAGCGAAGGATTCTAGTATTGAATCACGAGCGTAACGAGTGATTCTAAGTTAGAATCCTGAGCGAACGATTCAAAGGCACGAGATGGAAAAACTTTGCCCTCGAGTAGCACATACAACTTTTCACCTCAGCAGTGAGAACATCATTACAAGTAGGTACTTACCTAGTAACGAAACACTATCGCGTTCCCGCCAAAAGTAAGTATGACAAAGAGAAAAAAAAAAAAGAAAAAAGTTCTATCCAAAACTCCATATTAATGTAACCTAAAGCTGGCTAAATATCCTTACCATAAAGTCATGTTATTAAAAAATCTCTTTGTCTCACGCAGTGAGCAAAATACGATTTTGCACACTGTTTTCTCGCTGCAAAGGGTGCCATTTCGTGAAATTTTTCCATATTATTATATTATTATGCAACTCTATACAATATTTTATCTTAACTTATACATTATTAACATCACAGTAAGCTGGACTTTTAGATAATTATTAGCTGTACAGAGTATACTGCTTCATCTAAGAGATGACGACATCAGAAATTATGCTCTCCGTCAACCCGAATTTGCCCAAGCCATATGTTATTACTACGAAGCCCTGTCTCAGGTCACTTGTTAAATTGGAAACTGGCAGCATCTAACAACTCAATTAAGGCCCTTATTAAGGCAGCGTCCAAGCACGTTTTTTTTGTTTCTCTAGAGGCATTTGTTTTAAATTGAAAATCGTGGATATTTGCTGTCAAATTGGGTCTGCGCTTGAATTGCGTTAATTTTGAGAGATTTTCGTATATTAAGTAAAATAGAAATTTATAAACAAATTAAAAAAATCTGGTTATTTGTGGTTACATCAGTCCAGCTATTTAAGTCATAAAATGGTGATGTTATTGCTGAGGAGCACTCTGTTATTCGTTGGTTGTAAAAGTATTTTTTGGGTGTACTTTACGATTTCATTTTGGAAAAACCAAACTATTATGTTGAATTATGCTTGGGTATCGTTCATTTCCGTTTTATTTTCTATTTACACTACTTTTCATCAGACTATTTAGTATCGTAAGGTCACGTTGCATGGGCTTTCAAAAATAGTAGGTAATTTTTCTTGATGTTATGATCAGACTCCGCCTTAACGCCCTTCCGTGTTTTATAATTGCTCCGAAAGTTAACTGCACATGCACTAGGGTTGTCGATTAGTCGCCAAATTGGGCCTGATACGTAGTTGATTGGAAAACACTTTTTGCTTTGAGTGGTTATTGGTAGTTGGGGATGAAAGATTGTGGGGTTTGCATTGCTTGTTCAGAAAATATCATTTTGCGTCAGTTTTAATTATAATTTTTGTGTAGTTTATAAAAAAAAATATATATTATTTGCCGAAGGTATAAGACAGTTTATTCTAATGTTGTAATTAGTTTTAAAGTGTTGTTAGTAAGTAAATTGTTTAGTAAAGTAGTGTTCACTAAAGTTTTGATATAGCTTACAAAACTGCAACGTGCCAGCCCTCACCTGTCTCACACACGGTACCAGGGTTGAAATTTTAGTTAGTTAAAAGTTGCCGACAGCTCCTGGAATTTGATCGTATTTTCCTCAGAATCCTAATTGCCAACTACTTTTCACGGAAAGCGGATTACGTGGAAAATTTACATGATGGTTGTTACTTTGAATTTTGCGTTTATTTCGAGCGAAAATCAGTTTTAGGTAGTATTGTTGGAAGCAGATATGTTTTGCATGTCAACTTTGCTCCAGCTACCTTTGTTTAACTAATTGCAACTATGCTTCTTGGTTTTTTAGAACCTTTATAATACGGACGTATCTAATTATTATAAACGTTGCCAAAAATCAATAAAAAAAGGTTTTCTGGAGAGAGCTATAGGTATTATATATTGTTTTTATCGTCAAAATCAATGATATACATAAAATTAGCGTAAAGTTAAAATGGGAAAGGGCAGAACCGATAACCGATGTGAAAGAAAGGTTTTTGAGTGATGAACAGGAACCGAGAGACGCAGTGGCCCCCCACATGGTGTACCGACGACCTGTGGTAGCAGCCACTCAAAGTGGCACTCAAACTGGATGCCCATATTTAGTGGTGAACGTCTTCAAGCTTTTGATAATGATGAATGTAGGCTGCACGCAAAATAACATGTTAATCTGTTTGTAAGGCACAAACTATCCCAGTGCTTATTTCAGGAATCCATTTTCAGCTGTCACTGGCAGATCGATCCATCTCGCCGGGAGCGCTTTACGTTCGGAACCCTCCATATCAACCTACAGAACGGACATGGCAGAGATATGTCCCTTCCCTGCTAATTTATAACGGACGTCACTTTCAAGCGGGAAACAATTGGCTTACGTGAAATTATGCTTTTTGTTAAAAACATCTATAGTTCAATTTAGATGTTTTTAACTTTGCACATTTCTTTTTTTATTCAATTTTTATTGGTATCAAAAATCTTGATGAACTAAAAATGCATCTTCAAAGCCCTTAGCGTAGAGAGCGTAATAATTACCTATAGGTTACTACTTCATACTAACCCGTACGCTTGTTATTCCTCATAATCATAACATAGAATAAAATAGGTATACAAACATAATTACGTAGCAATCATTCCTCACAGCGAAGCTTGAATAGTTGCTTTTACTGTGGATCGGTGACTGTAATTAAGAAGTGGCATTCAAAACCCATCATTCTCGGTTATTAGTACTGTAGGTATTATATTATCTGGGGTAATACAGTAAGAAAACTTTCGGATGCCTAAAAATTGTGACACCAAAGGCCTGACCATTTATCAAACTTATCAAACATTCCCATTTGTTCAAATGTTCCGATCAAACACATTTTCCCTAAAGTCCCGCTCAAACTACACAAGTGCTCGAAGTTCCATTCGACAATCACCAAGCGCTGGAATAACGTAAACACTTGGATTTATGCGCTGAAGTTTGCGACGGAGAAAATTTTCAATTATTAAGTCCTGTTTACACGGGCGCAGTTGATATGCGTTTGTTTACGTTGACTGTTCTAGTTTGAAAGTAAACTTAACGAACGCCTTTTAAACGCATTTTCTATCCGAAAATTAATAAGATTTTTGTTGTCAATATAAAACAAAAATTAAAGAAGTTTATGGCATTATTTTGATGGTTTTATTCATGATTTTGTTGTTATGGCAGAAGCCAGCTAATTCTGGAGTACGGTGACAAATGAAGCAATGTGACTTATTTATTTATGTTTTTTTATGGTATCGAATCACGTGACGAGTTAGTCGTTTACCTGATGTTATACGACACGGCTACCCATAACATTTGGCGGTGTCACCCGGAACTCTAAAATATAAAGTTTTCGCACGTCATCCTGAGACATCAGCACAGCCAGTGATCAGATTACTAAACTATGAAAGATCAGGTCGTAAAGTCTCATTTGACCAGTAATTTCCCTAGCAGTGTCCATCAAACCAGAAGACAGCACCTAGCACTTGCACACTACTGCTTGGCGGCAGAATAACTTAATTCAATTTCAATAATCTTTATTCATCATGAAGAATTCCTAAGTAGATGATCTAGTGTCCATTATTTAATCCTAGATATGACTGACATTCATAACTGATACATTTTTAAATTTATTGTCTTATAATAAATAATAAAAATATTTAACTAACAGAACACAGTAGTACTTGCACACTACTGCTTGGCAGAATAACTGACGAAGCGTAGAATAGTCTTAACTCTACAACTTTTTATACGCCGCGAGTTTTATGTCTAGGTAGAGTGACGCCCGGGGAAGCGTGTCGCAAACAAAGTATAACGACGCGTGTGCCACTCGCAGCACTTTGTACTTCTGTTGAGAACTTTTGTTAGCATCTTCTTGATTAAAATTTATTTAATACCTATATTGCTATTTTGATTTTTTGTGTTAAGTTTTGTTAACTTAGCTTTACCTTACTTACTTACTTAACCTTAATTATTTTTTATACCTTTGAATCTGGTGTACTTCCAATTTTAGGTTATGGGCCCAAGATCCTTATGAAATATACTTTAAGCTATATTGCAGCGTGCCCGTGAGTCTCATGCCGTATAATTACGTTCTAGAGTAATTTTTAATTTTAAATGGCGTAGTGCAATGACAAGGCAATTAGATATCAACACAAATAAAATTAAAAAACACCTATGTCAGTGTCAAAAGACCGAAAGATTTACATATTATTATAAGCTACATTTTTTGACACAATGTGTTATTTTTTGACCCCACTTCTGATAAATTCTCTCCTCCACCATTCACTCGTACGTTATGTAATAAGCTCAAATGTTTAAAGGGTTCCCTTCAGAAAGGTTTTACAAAATGATTCCCTTACCATGCATATTCCATGGTTGTACCGAAGATAATTCCCTTAAGTCCTATTGGTCCAAGTGTCCTTCGAACGTGTTACGTTTGATCGGAAGGGCCATCGTGGCCCTTTTTATTTACCGGTTCGATTCGCAAGTAGGACCCTTATGGAAAAGTCCTAGAGGAGACGGAATGCCGTAGTCTTAACAAGTTTGAAAGGGTCGCGTTTAAGCCAATTTATGCGTATTTTTGCGGGTACCGGTTAAATGAAGCGGTAAATTTTTGAATAGGTTTTCCAAAATTCAGCTTTTGACTTTATGCAGCATAGAGCATAGGCTGGCTTCCCGACGATTTTATTACGATTTTATTAATAGTAATATAAGACGTGGGGACCTGATGGATGCAGGAGGCGAGCAGTTGTTCAAAGTTTTCAATTCAATTTTAAAATATCTTTATTTAGCATAAAAAAAATAATTTTTGTACATTCCAGTGTAAATGAATCCTAGAATACAAACTATTGAGTACTTAAAATTGTTTTGCATGCTTGCGTGCTCATATAAAACATTTGACATAATCTTGTTTGAATGCTATAGTAATGTTAAATTATCTAGCCACAATGTATGGCTGTAAATCAATAAATAAACCTATGTATGCCGTAGGAGAACACTACATTTATCAAAATTAAATTTTTACGTAACAAACACCTTATTAGGAGGTAGGTAGTAATAAAATTATTGTGGAACATGGCAGTAGGCAGTAAACAACAGAACGGAGAATGAAACTGTTACTCGGCACGAAACTGTCTCTGGGGAGGCTTATATTCAGCAGTGAACGTCTTGATGATGATAATGATGATGATGATGATGAATTGTAGTTCTAATCTGTATATCGGTAGGGAATCAGGAATAACAATGATTATTACCAATAATCCAATATACCAGTGACGGTTTATTCTCTACCAAAGCTACTCCCCAAACTGGGGCATTAACATTGTAATTGAATATTTGAAATGCGAGCCCACACTGATGGAGCGGTGCCACCGCGGTGCATTCAATCACAGAGATCTGCCGGGAGCGCCATTTATTATGGATGATCACATACCGCCGGTGGAATCGCCAAACATACCGTGCCCGGGACCACAGTGGAATAGTTTCACTTTTAATGTAGTTGAGGAATACATTTCAGTTGAATTTTGAATGAAATATTATATTTCCAAGCCTTTGCGGGCATATTGTTTGCATTTTATATCTTTTTTAATCCCAATGTAGAAGAAGGTACTTATAGGGATTAAGGGGTTGAAAGGCATTGCAGCTAGCGTAATTACTGGGCAAATTAGATTTTATGGCCTAATCTCAAAGTTAGTAATATTACCGATATCTCAGAGTGACGTGCGCAGTGCTGCATCACGCGAAATTTTATATTGAGTTTCGAGTGGCACTGTAACCGTTCTAGGCAGCTGTAGCACTTAACAATAGGTGAACGACTAGCATGTCATTTATTAACAAAAATAAAAATTCGTTTACTTTAACGTGATCACCGTTCGACTAATAACGGTTATACGTATTGTTGTGCTACAGCTGCCATCGGTCGTTATAACGAAACGCGAGTAACAAGTCACCCGCAGGTGCAGCGCGCAGCTATTACCGTTACGCCTCGGTTACGACGCTATTTCACTCGACTTAAGTTGTGACTGAAAACAGTTCGACGCGAAAATGTTGTGGGATAACGTCCTTGGATTTTAAAATATTACAAAGGATAGAGATAATTTTAGCATGTTATTGAAAAACGATTTTAAGTTTTTCATGTCCTGTTCCCTAAGTTGATGGTAATATGCATATATTTATGTATAAAAACATTTTCTGGGCTAAAGTAGTTTTTAATCACAAAAAAATCTTCAACTTTAACCTCTCAAATTTTTTTTAAGTGGCTTCGTTCATTTTCTTTTAATTGAAGTTCAGTGAATAGTTCGATCGAATTTCGTTCAGCCAACTATAGGAAACGCCCACATTCAAAATGAATTATGTTAACATCGCCAAAAATGACGGATAATTTGATTAAAGATATAACTTTCTATCATCTTCTAATTTTGCATGCCTAACAGGGTTCGTAATAAACTGTACGAAAACGAACATTTGTAACCAAATTGTGGATAAATAAACAATTAAAATTGAAATACAAACATATAAGTAATGTTAAAAAAGGTATTGATAACAACTAAATTGAATCATCAAAAAAACAAGTCATGTCAAAGCATCAACACGGGTCGCCTATTTACCGGGGCCATCATCCATCAAACATCTTAAGTTACAAATTGCACCCTGGGCCATTATTCCGTATCGATTCCTTACTTCTAAACCACGCAAATTCCTTGTCTTACATAAGAAATCTGCAATAGTCTATTCTCTATGAAACGAAAACAAAACCGCGCGAAATGAATTTGGAATTGGCGCGATTTGAACTGTCCAAAATCATATGTTTTACCGAGACGCGTTCCGAAACATCAACACATCAAAAGATATGACCACTTATGTCAATATATTTTATTCAAAATAAAGATAACTTTAATGTAAAGTGAAGGTATATCTAACGCTGTGACACGATTTGAACAAGACACAATAACGACGTTATCGTGTGGAATCTGTGTTTCCATAGAGAATAACCGCCCAGGATGGTAAATCTATAGTACCGGGATTAAAAAACACGTGATGGGACGATACATGCCCGGGACATTTTCAATTTCCTGCCACTGCACGGGTATAACTTTCTGACATCACATCGTAAAAACGTGAATGGCCGCTCAAAACTAACATGACTTTTTGAAATAATGATTGTTCAGTTGGTAATTATAATCATGAACTGGCTGGCGGTAAACAATACACATTAAGCTTAATAGTACCTTTATTAAAAAAACATTTTAGGCAATTTACAGCCTTAAACCATAAGATATTGGTATTTATAATCGGGTAGAGTTCTGAGCTAGATCATCGTTTTCGTAGAGTATCGTTTATAGTGTATCTAACACAGTATGTATGGATTTTCCTATTAAATGTAAAGACTAAATTCCCTTAATTAAATAAAGACATAACAAAAATATGATTTCATACATTGTTTTTATTTTAGGTTTAGTTTAATTTAAAATTTAATATTTTTATTATTCAAGTGTAAAGAGAATAACTCTGAAAAAATGTAAAAAAATGATGTCAATATCATAATACCTAAGTTATTGTTCTAACCCAATTCTAACCACACCACAAACACACAAACCACAAACATCACAAAGTGCTTAATGTCAAAACACATCCTAATATAGTGAGTTGGAAAAAATGGTTTTAAGAATTTTTCTATTTTTCTGTGTCAATATAAGATGAAAACTGTCAAGTATGGTGCCCCTAAAGAAGTTTATTTCGCCCTAATGCCGGAACGAGTCGGGATGAATTTGCATTTCGCCGTCAGCTCGTCTGGCGTCCTAATTGCGTCCCGTCGAGTTTACCCTCATCTAAATACACGGTACACAACATCAGTTGTAATTTCACGTTTTGATTAAACTATTTTGAAGGATAATTAATGTACAGGACGTCGTGTATAGCTTCGCAAACAATGTCTCCGCATGTAGCATTAGAATTTGTACGTTCTCAGCTAAAATTGGTTTCATCAACCTTTTGAGGACACACTAAACTTGTTACTGAAGAACAGAAAACCAGCATAAGTCGATCTGGTGTGACGTTCCACTGGTAAGCTATTAATATTATTGTTTTAAGTCACCTAAAGTACCAAAAAAGTAGCCTACGTTTTGGGACGGTGTTTGTTTGTTCACTTACCTTTGTAGTGTTGCCTACAGTTAAAACTAAAATAATAGACTTAAGACAAGTGTACAAATTTATTTAACCTAAGCCCGTCCTATTGTTGTGGTCCTAGCCCTATCTACCGTATCTATCTATATACCTACTTGTTCTGTGGTAGTTTTCCTGCCTATATTAAAATTCTAGGTACTCATGTTTTCCTGCGGTTTATTACTCTGTGAAACCTACCTAGGCAGACTAAATACCCCTAAGTTGACCCTGAGAACGATAAACAAACGTAACTTAAAATAGTCTTGATTCACGGACGAGACTTGATGCTGACTCCAGTGGGTGCTGCCACGGAGATCAGGATAGCCAGGGAACACGTGGATGGACAGCCGCTGCGTGCAGGATGCCCGTTGACACTGGGAACCGGGAACCGGTGACTCGTGCTGGAGGCTGAGGCCCCGATCCAACGTAATCAGGGGCGCGTGGTCACGCAGCTGACAGCCGGTGCCGTAGATACGGGGTGCCCGTTCGCACGATGCGACAGGCCGCGTGCTTCGCGGCCTAAGCCCCGACCAGATAGAGTCAGGGCGCGCCTGGATGCGCCGCGACTGGCTGCGCGGAGTAAGGTGCCTGACGACACCGACTGGCTGCGCGAAGTAAAGTGCCTGACGGCACCGAGGCAGCCACAGTACGCCTGTACTCTCGGCGTTGGCCCAGACAGGACCCAGTAGAGGAGCGCGCTCAGATGCGCGGCAGGAAGCGGCGGAGATTGTGGCGTCTGGCAGTTGCCACGGGCCTGCTCACGACACAACCAGGGAGCGTGCCTTCCTCTTCTCAGGCCAGGACAGAGGGTGATCGACCCGCCAGCCGTTGCACACAGGAGTCTGTGAAAAGAAGAGGTGCGGCCCTCGGGGAGATCCCTACGAGGCCAGAGCTTCCTCTTATAGGAAGATTATATAGAGAATAAAGGTTTCACCAGTTACTCCGGAGGTGGTTCTTAGAAAAGCACTTTAGATAACGCACGTCACCCGGATAGGGCTAACTTTAAGCGACTCGCGAAACCTCAGGGGTAGGGTTCTAACGAACTTGCTGACTATTTCAATTTTTCCAAGAGCTTTAGGCAGCTAGAGATTTCAAGATAATACCAGAAGTAGACTCAAGATGAAACCACAAGATAGACTCAAGATGAAACTACAAGATAGACTCTAGGTGATACCAGAAGATAGACTCTAGATGGTACCAGAGGATGAATTCCCTGTCGGAGTGGCACGTTCCGCTTATATAGCCTTGATCCGACTTTGGAAATCGAAGAGAACAAGGTTTGAAAACCTGTCGTGATTTTATAGATAGCTAGCTTTCAAATAGGTTGATGCGCGAGGTTTAATATAAAAACCTACACACGCTTGACGAAAACATATAAATCCTCCCGGACAGAATCTCTTTTAGGGACTTGGCAAAGTCAAAATATGACGTATGTCAAAAAGGTAAATAAACCTTTGAAACGATATATTACTAAAACTATTGGAAGAAAAACGATGAAAATCCCTAATAAAATCGGCTTAACAAACTGTGCAATTTGGGACGAGATCCGCGAGGTAAGTTGAAAAAGTAATTTCATTCAAAAACACTCGTAATCGAGTGAAAAGCGTAGAGAAACAACACGAAAGGTGATCCTACGATCTGTACCTATCGCTCCACTGCCAAAGTAACCCATATCGAAGCCTTTAACCACAATTTTAGAACATAAATTTTATTGAAGAAAATAACAATCTAACATGAAAACGTATCTAACGTCTGTAATAGAGTATTACAAGCTTTTAAATCATTCCAGGAGCCTGCACGGGTTGTCCGGCGTACTCTTCATGGAGGATGAGGCGACATCAACAGCCAGATGCCTAAAATACTATGTAAAAGGACTGAGGCGTAGGGGTAACCCTACACCTTCTGTAAGTACTTAATGTAATTAGTTATAAAAATTCATCGTCACCGTTATCAGCTGGAATGCTGAACACAGGCGTACCCATAAAAAGCCACAAAAACCAAAGTAGGCTGTCGCTTGATTTTAGTCAAGTTAGTTATTTTAGGTAATTTCCCAAGATGGCCACGAGCTTTCAGAGTTTGTTAAAGTTTCTAGTTACGTTGTAGAAAATATTCTTAAAAGATTTTGTTAAATAAAAGGTTAAGACTAAATAAAAAGTATTTAAAACTCCATTACGATCAGCTTCACTTCACTCGTCCAGTTTCCAATTTTTCATACAACAGTTTGAAAACTGTAAATTTCTTTAACGCGATCTCATCTATAACCGATCCGAAGTTTCCCAAGTTCCCTTTGTGATAGCAGTTGGAGCAACTTTTCAAGTTTTTTCAGCGAACTTAAGGGTTATCACGGAATCACTTTCAAAAGCAATTTCCTCTTAGAGATGGCTGTAGATGAGTCAAAGGGCACGTAAAACACTCGTAAGCTTGAGCAGGGAATTGTTTTATCAAACAAGATGTGTTTTTACTGGAAATGGAACGTGTATGATTTAAAGAAGCTGAGTTTAAGCTGAAAATCAGTATAAAGCTTTTAATTATATTTGACATCATATGTTAAGCTGAACCAACGTCCTATGCCAAGCCAATTTGTTAAATTATGTTTAAGTACAAAATAGATTAATTTTAATGTAAAGGGAAAATTTGAATCACAAATGTGATTTGAACCCGCATCCATCCATCCCTAAACAGCCAGGATATGTCAATGGACAAGTGATATCATGTTCAAATAAATCATTCACCTTTTTTTATTACAACTTACGTATGGGGCCAACCTATTTATGAATAAAAGGTATATAGGTAAATATTTAGAAAGGTGATTTTTTTTAAAAAAAAAAAAACGTTGTTCACCTATATTCTACAGATACAATTTAAAAAAGAAAAAAGAACGAGAGGTAAATAATAATATAGAAGTAGATGAGATTACCTTTTTGACTTTTCCTCCTCTGAATAAAACATAGGCTTATTGGCCATCGTATCTGTAAATCAAAGACATCTAATACTATCTAACATTATACGCATTGGACAAATAGAGAGATAACATGGCAGGGGACATAGAAACCTTTATTCGGCTTAGTTAGTAGGTATACCAGTTTCTAGGTATATTTTTTTGTCACTGAATTCCAGTAAAAAAGATCTACTTAACGATGATTGATGATGAATCGTCTAGCTAGGCCCTAGCTAGACGACTTCAGCCACGGCAACTGCATTTTTTAAAACACCTTTGTGTTTTTTTTTTTCATGTGCTCTCATGCGGCTGATATAGCCAATTTTTTGTTCACTTAAATCAACTCTTATGAATGTTTCGACTTCAAAAAAAACTAAACAATATGTGTGACAATTAAGTCCTTGAAACTTAACAAACACAAAGCGCTAATAAATCACGTCGCCAACCGACCCTTCCACAGCACCATTTTACGGTTTTGACGTTACACGTGACACGTTTATGAGTGACGTGACGCGGCGCCTCGCTACGCGGCGGGACAGGCCCGATAGATGACGTGACGACTTATTTACCTCTTTCGTCCCTGCGCCCCTTTATTGTGTGTTAGATGAAGTCGTGCGATACGTAGAATTGGGAATGAGGGAATCTGAGGAAACAAAAGAGAGCCGATAAAATTTATGAGAACGCTCTGAAAAACGTGACACACCTATGTATAAAAACATTTTTCTTATGAAGTTTCCTCTTTGATATCGGAATCGATGACTTTATTGGGTGTTCGTAATTTCAAGAGCAAATAAAATACGTATTTCTGAGGTAGTACGGAGCCAGCGTTGTAGAACATTATTGGGTTTTAAGGCAGTATATATTTCTGCGAATCATTTTATTAATCTAATAATTCTTGTTTCCTTCTTTTCATTCAATTCAATATCCAATATCTTTTCAGTTTATGTTAATTTATTATAGACTAAGCAGCGCACGGTCCTGCCGGGCCAATTGCATAATGTTTTTTTGATCTAATAAATAATAATAATAATAAATATGTTTGGACATTTCACACAGCGCCATCTAGCCCCAAACTAAGCATAGCTTGTACTATGGGAACTAGATAACTGATACAATACTTATATACTTTTTGTTTGTAAATACATACTTAGAATACTATATAACACCCAGACGCAGAACAAACATCTATGTTCATCACACAAATGTTTGTCCCCGGTAGGAATCGAACCCACAGCCCTCAGTTCAGAAGGCAGGGATACTACCACCTGAGCTATCGGGCCCTTTTAGATAATATCAGATAATGATCACTCGCCATTATCATGATGATGATGAATTTATTCTGTATTAAATCCCTTTTCTTTTCCATTTTCTTTAATGTTTTCTTTTTACTTAGATTCCCATCTAGTAACATATTTGCCAAATATGTGACCGCATATGGCTCTCATATTGGCGTAATAAGTCATGAGTGGAGATGCGTTAAGACACTACTTTCTTGTACACAAAACACTCTCTTGTAGATAATATAAACAGGCCAATGATATACATATTTTTTTACCTACAGAATATTCCAGAGTATACCTGCTCACTGAGATGAAAGGGATTTAAAACACGTAGCTTTTAATATTCAATAACGAAGGTTTTTCCAGCCTGTTAAAACTTTCTGGATGGACACAGGTAAATTAAAATTTAAATGCCGGCTGACATATTTAAGCGGAGGTATTGAAAGATTTCCTTTGTCCATGGAAACCGATATATTTTACTCTAGCGATTTCAGCGTATGTGCATAACGCGCATGAATAAAATCTCTGTTTATGATTTTGTAGATTTTCGAATAGACTTTTTAGTGGCCAAGATAACAACAATATGGACTCAAAATGTACTTCATGATGATTTTCAAACCACACTCGTAATCGACTCCTAAGAAGTATTTGGATAGGTCTACATGTTTGCTACTAATTCCACAAAATATTATTTATGTTTGCACAATGTTTTTTTTTTTTTTTTTTTTTTATTTATATCCTGCTACTTGGCAATCTGTTCGGAGAACAATAATCCAATTGGCTGACTGTTTCAAACTGGTTTTATGCATTATATGGAGAGAGATGCGTCCAGTGAGTAATCTCTCATTCTTTGTCTGCAAATCTGTGCGCTAGGTTTATTATGCTATGTCTCCTTAGTCTAGAGAATTGGAGACTGCCCGATCCCTGCAGTTGAGCAGCTAGTTCGTTTCTGTGTTTGTCCAGTCTCAGTTGATATTTCTCGCTGTAGGATTCTACCTCCTGTTTTACTGTTTTCAGCTTGATGTCCATGTACATGTATTTGTTGCTTATGTGCAGTGGTATGTTCAGCATACTTCTTACTGTCTTACTCTGGAATCTTTCTAATATTTCGATGTTGCTATGGCTAGCTGATCCCCATAGTTGAATACCATAGGTCCATATTGGTTTGATTATTGTTTTATAAACAAGCATTTTGCTACTGTTTGTGAGTTGCGATTTTCGTCCGATTAACCAGTACATGTTACGGATATTGCAGTCTAATTGCTTACGCTTAGTCCAAATATGTTTTCGCCAGGTCAGTCGTCGGTCTAGGTGCATGCCCAGATATTTAGCGTCTTCTGCTTGAGGGACTTGTTGATTGTATAGTAGCACTGGTGGACAGGTGTTTCTCCTAAGTGTGTAGGTAACATGTATTGACTTGTCTTTGTTGGCTTTGATGCGCCACCTACCAAGCCATTCCTGAATTAGAGTTAGGTGCGTTTGAAGATTCCTCGACGCTATTTCGGCATTCTCATGGACCGAAAGCAAAGCCGTGTCGTCCGCATAGGTTGCAGTAGTGGTGGTGGTATCCGCGGTTGGCAGGTCAGCAGTGAATATTACGTATAAGATTGGCCCGAGGATGCTGCCCTGCGGCACGCCAGATTTGATTTCGTGCATTTCAGAGCATTCTGTGTTGTATTTGACTTCAAAGCATCTATTTTCAAGGTAGGACTTGATTATAAGGAAAAAAGAATGTGGCAATCTTTGTTTTATCTTATGCAGGAGGCCGTCATGCCATACCCTGTCGAATGCCTGGCTGATATCCAGGAATATTGCAGAGCAGTACTGTTTGTTCTCCAGCGCCCTATTTATGATGTCGACTAAGCGATGTATTTGCTCTATTGTGCCATGGCCCTTCCTAAAGCCAAACTGATGATTAGGTATAATTTCATCTAGATGTTCTCTCATTCTGATGAGTATAATTTTTTCTAATACTTTGCCGACTATAGGAAGTAAGCTTATAGGCCTGTAGGAGGATACCTCCTGCGGTGGTTTTCCTGGTTTCAGGATCATAACCACTTGGGCTATCTTCCATTGACTTGGAAAAACTGAAAGCCTTAGGCATGCGTTGAATATAGCGACTAAGAACAGCACCCTTTTTTTAGGGAGATTACGTAGGAGGGTCGCGTCTATCTGGTCATATCCTGGAGCCTTGCCTTTCTGGAGGTTGCGGATTTCTCTTTCCATTTCTTTTGGTGAGACACTCTTTGATGGTGGGCACAGTTGTATAGCTGATTCAAGACTTCTTTGGATTTCTTCATCGTGGTTCTTATTAGTGCTAGGTAATGGTGTGAACACTTCTCGAAGATGGTTGGCAAAGGTATTTGCTTTTTCTGAGTCTGAGCGTGCCCAGATTCCTAGTTGTGTTCTTATAGGTGTTATTTGATTTTGAGGTCGTTTAAGTTTAGAAGTAGCCTTCCACAGGGAGTAGTTTGTATCACTGGTCGGTGTGAGTTTGCTTAAGTAGTTTTGTAGATGTTCGTTCCTCACGTCCTTTATTAGTGACTTTAGCTCTTCTGATGCTTTGTTGAAGGCCTTTTTATCGTTTGAGTACCTTGTGCTGTGCCATGTTTTACGCAGTCGTCTCCTTTCTTCTATTTTATGTGTTATGAAGTTGGGGTATGTATGTTCTCTTGGGGCTAGTATTTTCCGTTTGGGTGTCGAGTTATGTGGTGCTGTGTGTATTATTCCATTAAATTTTTCTATTGCTAACTCTATTTCTTCAATAGTCTTTAAGGATATTTTAAGATCCACCTCTGATGTGATGTAGTTTTGATACAGTTTCCAGTTCGTTTTACGATCATATATTTTTGATGGCACTTCCGAGAGAAAAACTCTGCAGCTGACGTTAAGAATAACCGGGGTGTGATCGGAGGAAAGATCCACTTTGTGTTCAGTGCTCATATTATTTATTGGGATATTTTTGGTCACAAAGAAGTCTATTAGATCGGGAATTTTGGCTGGATCCGTGGGCCAATATGTGGGTTCTCGTGTCGACATACATTCGAGGTTAAGATCTCCCAGTGCTCTATATAGCTGTCTGCCCTTGGGGTTTATAAGTCGTGAGCCCCAATGTTTTTATTAATGTTCGACAAACTAACCCAAATCATATAATAATAGATCCAAACTTAGCCGACTCAAGCGCCTGAAGCATGAAGCCCCACCTGGTCGATCCACGGATCACGGATACCGTAATAAACGTTTTTTATATTTAATTTGGATTCATTGAGCTGGTAACACGGCTGAATTAATGGCTTCGCTCACAAATACAACTGTAAATAAGGAATATTGAAGATACGCCGCCACAAAATATAAATCTTTTATCGTTCGTTGGCTTCGAGATCCCATTTTGGGAGTTTCGGGTTGCGCTCGTATATTCGTTCAACACGAACTCAGGCTGGGCGACTAATAAAATAACAAATACCTTTATCAGTTTGAAGGTAACGTTGATAAAATATTGATGAGGGTGAGATAAGTCAGATTGTTTGGGGTTAGGAAAAGATTTTAATGTTGTTTTTTACAAAGGGACCAACGCTGAGTCGTAAAGATGTCTTGGCATTTAGTAAAATGGACATAGAAGTCTTATTGAAGTTATGGTTTTTTTCCTTCGACATGAATTTTATAGAAATAACAAGATTTTCAGTTTTTCTTTAGAGTCCAAACTCTTTGATTTCATTATTATTGCTTACATTTTTCTAAATGGTAACGTATTAAAAACTTATTGCTATTTTGCTGCAACTGTTTAAGAAGCATCTATTCAAACGGGGTTAAAGGGATTTTCTATCACAACCTTTGTAGTAATTTTAGCTGTAATCTTCCCAAATAATAGGATATCAAGAATCAAAGTGAAAGAATCCGTTTATTTATTACATCACCATGCCAACAGGTCCTTCGCAAACAGCGAAGTTGAGCACAAAGGGCAAAGCCAATAGGTAGTCGTGGAGTTACTGAACGGAACTTGCCCTATCGCAACTCAGGTGCCTTTTGTATAAGAGATAAGTAACAGTTCAATCGGATTACACAATAGAAAGGTCGGGCCTGACCCTAAATCTGAAGGGACCGTGATTCTGGAGAACAATACAAATCTTTTATTTAATAGAGTTTCGCCGCTGTTTGACACTTGGAATTTGTATGTCGGCTAAAGTGATTGTTTCTTGAAAGCCGTCAAGAGCAGAATTTTGTTTGGGGTAATGTGATGCTGATGACGGTTTTTGTATTAGGTTTTGTTACGTATTCTTTGTTTAATGCGAAATTGTATCGCATGACAATAAAACGTGCTTACAAATTTTTGTTTTGGTGAAAATCGATGATATTTATGCTCAAAATGTAGGTATTCGATTTTCAACTAGCTGTGGTACTTAGAAGTTTTGAATTAACATAGTATATTATGCCATCATCCATAATTTCAAGCACATTTTTAATGAAATTAGTAAGAAAGTATAGCTTGACCTTATGATGGACTAAACTTATATGTTTTGTAACTTACTTATAAATTCAAAACCTTTTTACTCCGTTAGATTTCACCAAAAACTCACTTCCCATAAAACAAAAGACGACCCTCCACCAACGTCCAACTTTACACATCGCCCGCAGGCATCCTGAAATTATGGGTCAAAAACGGGTGGTGACCGCGGAAAAATTAATCTGACCGCTTCTTGGCTGCTCTTAATATTCACACGACAGGACCTGGCGGGCGACGGGCGACGGGCGAGCTACTACATAACTAATTCATAGAGCCTTGATGAACCGAGGGCCGCAAGAGCGCGAATTATGAATTATGACGTCACCCTTCACGGGCAATTTCGGCCCGCCGAGTTAGCGTTAAACTTGAAGAGAGCTCCGTAGGGTTAACTTCTGAGCCGGTGATGAAATCTTGAAGTGTTTTTTGAGATTAAGCGCCTCCGTTGCGGTGAGCTGTGTAAGCAACTTGGCTCTAAGAGCCGGATTGCGAATTTTGTTATATTTTGTTGAGTCTGCAGACTTGAGCTTCGTCGTTGCTTTTCCATAATCCCCTTACATTAGACTTACATTCATTTTAAACTAAATATTAGATGACAGACGTTGTGCTCTCTAAGTGTCTATTGAAAATTTCAATAAAAATAGTCTGTTATTTCAATTTTGAAAATATTTCCGGAAATTTCAAAATTAATCTTGCCTTAAAACCTAGTTCAGTCGAGGAATATTTCTGAAATAATAAAAAAAAGTCCAAACACTTTCGTAATAAGTGTTGGCCCTTCTCAGAGCCCTTATTGTTTTTTTTATAAATCTAAATGAAATTGGCAATTAAAAGTCAAAACTGATTTTTTATAGGTCTAAAGTATTTGACGCTGAACCATTTTTCACTGAGATTTGCAGAAACATGATATGACATCATGTGATGATAATATTATAAATCTAATAAGAGTGATTTTACGATTAGTTTGACTTAAATCAATCCATCTAAGGTCTAAGTTCTAAGAGATTATGCCAAGCTTCTCAACTTTTGATTTCATAGTATTGTCCGACTAGTTTGAACATTACTCTTTTACAATGCCCACTGACAAATAAAAAAGAAACGTTGTCTATTTTGTTCGGGTTCCACAACAAAATAGTTGAGTCGGTTTAGATGAAATTTTGATTTCTCACGGAAAAACTCAATTTATTTAAAACGTCTAGTTTTTATATTTTCTATCTCTAATTATACTGCTACTAACATTCCACACCCATAAACAATAATGTCAAATTATTCGAAAGCCGAAAGTCCAATTTTCCGCGGTTTTGACGCTGCAATATCTATTCATGAGTTTTGGTGACATGCGACACTAACACTTACATTGTCAAGCAAATTTATACTGTATGTAGTTGTGTTAAGGATCAGTGGCGAGTGATGGCCGAAATGAATAATATCGCCACGTTTGCACGTGAGTATAGGGTTGGCGAAGCTTGTAATTGCAGAAGAAGTGAAATTTTTATTGATATTTAAATTCCGGACCCACGGGATGTGGAAACATTGTCACTATTTCATAAGAACATCGGTTACAAGTTACCTATTTGCTTGGTAACATTAATTTAGAGATTTTCTGATAAACATGGCAGCGATGTACACACTTAATGTTAAATGGTTCGCAGCTTGTAGGATACTAAATTTAATAATATCGACGTAACCAATCCTCTATACCTCATAGGAATGATTTATTAAGTGTAAAATTTTTCTTCTTAATCCTCTACCTATTATTTTTCATCTTCTTTAAAAGTAAAGTTGATTAAAGTCGTCATACTAATTTTGATTATGTAACATTTGTACTATCATAGAAAAACTAAAATTTCAGTTTGTGGTAGCCCTAAGAGAACTTTTTTAACCTCCGTGGCGACACAGAAATCATGTTTATGCAAATCCTAGAGTTACAAATTCCGTTCTCTATGACTACAAAATAGTTTTAAATCATAACTGTCTGAAGGCGGCGAATAACTTGTCCTAAACTGTCTCTAAAATAGACTATATTTTACTGGTATGAAAGATGTTTCGTAGTCTTTTGTTTTTATTGCTGTTCGTCATTTTTTGTTGTTTTATAATATTAATTTTTTATCTTTTTTTATTTTTGTTTTTTATTTATTTGAAGTCTAACACTCTGATCCTGGGGTAGGAAGCTGAAGGGTCTTGGTGAGGTTATTAGCTTGGTGAGGCTATAGTATCTACAAAATGCCAAGAAGCCAATTGCTACCTGTAACTGGCGTAAAGCAGTGTCAGCAAACTTCAGCCAGTCCGCGCATCCACATTCCAGTCGTCCACCCCTTGGCCTGCTGCAACCGCGCCGGCCGCGCCTCCGACATATAAAGCGCTGCAACCGCGCCGGCCGCGCCGCCGCGCCTCCGCCATATAAAGCGCTGCAACCGCGCCGGCCGCGCCTCCGCCATATAAAGCGCTGCAACCGCGCCGGCCGCGCCTCCGCCATATAAAGCGCTGCAACCGCGCCGGCCGCGCCTCCGCCATATAAAGCGCTGCAACCGCGCCGGCCGCGCCTCCGCCATATAAAGCGCTGCAACCGCGCCGGCCGCGCCTCCGCCATATAAAGCGCTGCAACCGCGCCGGCCGCGCCTCCGCCATATAAAGCGCTGCAACCGCGCCGGCCGCGCCTCCGCCATATAAAGCGCTGCAACCGCGCCGGCCGCGTGTCCGCCATATAAAGCGCTGCAACCGCGCCGGCCGCGCCTCCGCCATATAAAGCGTTGCAGTTGCTAACGGATGCAGGGCAAAGGCGAGAACTCTGCGCCTCAAAACAGAATCCAATCACCATGGAGGATACCCGAAGAAAACCGATCTAGTCTTTGAGGTCCAAGATGGCAGCCCCATCATTAGACTAGGATGCAGTGGGCCAATCTCTTACTCATCTGAAAACCAAACGATTAAAGAAACTGAAACAGGGATAAACCAGACCGATCCTAAAACAACATAAAAACCTTTGGCATGAAAAACTAGACACGAATAGCAATTTGGAATGTTTGAACGTTATACAGTGGCGATAGTAGTGAGATTAGCTAAAGCAGAAGCTGAGATGATTAGATATAAGCTGCAAATACTCGGTCTTAGTGAGGTGCGCTGGAATTGTTTTGGTGAAGTAAAGACATCGAAAGGATTAACGTTCTTATACTCTGGAAAAGAGAATTAAGATGACATGCATGAGCATGGTGTAGGCTTTCTACTCTCTGAAACAGCAAAGAAAAGTCGTTTGGTCTGGAAACCAATTTCGGAGCGCATCATTATTGCACGTTTTTAATCCAAAGTCCACAAGACTCAACTTTAATAGGAAAGCAATTTTCCGCGGGGAACGGGTAAATTACAGGTTAGTCATAGACCTAACTTTTTTGTTAAAACTGTGTTTACGACCACCCCGCACTTGGCTAGCGTGGCGAATTATGTCCTGCACTCTCTCTATGTAACTTGAGCGAAGGACCGTGTCCCAGCTGTGGGCGAACGTTCCGTATAACATAAATTAATAGGTGTGTATTGTCATATTGGACTGTTGACATTGTTCCAGCAGGCAGCCTCTACTCTTCTACAAAATGACAGGGGGGCAACCACAACGTCTTATAGCATTATTACTTCAATATTACTTCAACCATACATTGACAAATGACATAAAAGTAAGAATACTTTAATGTTGCAGAGCCAGAGCAGATTTGATGATGCCACGTGAAATCGTTCACCCAAATACAACTGTCATACCTTTACATCATGTTGACACTGACGTGCGACAGTGATAACGCCATATAAAAATGTATGAACGTCTCGTTCACACGCAGGAACACTTTATAAGTTCATGGTATGAATTCGAACAATATTATTGTAACATTGAAATAATAATGCCATGACACATGATGGTTTTGTATTAGTTCGTGGTAGCCCAGCTGGTGTATTAACCCAACTCCTCTTTTTCATGTTACCTATCTTACCTGCATAAAATTTGTATACTTTTCTGCTCTCTTTATTTAATGCTATAAACATTATAATCTACAATTAAGTGAAACTGTACACTATTTTAAGATCTGTAAATAAAATAAATAAATAAAATTTCTAATAGAGACGACTAAACGCATAAAGTATTTCCCGAAAAATGACCACAATGCAAAATATCATTAAGCAAAACACCAACTCTGCAAACATCTTTTTTGTAAGATGTCCCCTTCGCAAACTATACATAATACTTCTGTAAAGAGTAAGTACTGTAAGGTTACTTTTTGTTCAGTATTAGGTACCGCGAATTTGAAGGTTAAAGATATAAAAGTAATGAAACCAGAAAATCACTTATAACCGAAGTTAATCTTGGAGGAATTTAATTTGCAGAACGTACTTTATACCTACGACGGGCCCTCAGAGGACCGTATTTCCCTCTCCGCAGATTCCTCTGTTTAAATGGACCAGCACCCCTATTCGCAAACCAACGAAAATGTTTCGATTCGAAATCTACTCTCTCCGTCTCCTTCATCCTAAATGTAGATGATAGAGACGGAGAGCGTAATTTTCTCATCGAAACGTTTTCGATGGCTTGGGAATAGGGGTGCAGGAGCTCGTTATTCCATTTCGGAATCATTTTGGGATGTTATTGTTGAAAGTGTGTGTGACCGAGTGTGGCTCAGTGATGACACCCTGCTTTGAATCCTGCTTGGACCTGTACGAATGAATTTCCAAGTCATGTATAGAAGTTGCACACGCTCTTCTACTACTCCTTCTTTTCTTGTTTCTATTTGCAACGGCGAAAAAAAACATCGTCAGGAAACCGCTATGTTTATGAATCACAATTTAGCTTAGCGTGATTCAAAACAGGGCCTATTTTGGATCGCTTTGTTTTTTTTTTATGAAATTTTGACAAGCGATCCAATATGGGCTCTGTTTTGAATCGCGCTAAGAACTCACAGTACGGCCCCAGCACATGCGTGTCCTACCAACCCGCAGTTGGCCAGCACAGTGGAATGATGGCCTACCTACACTCTCTCGCTGGCGAGTCCCGTGTCTCACCAGAGGAATTGCATTGCTCTGATAACGATTGTTAAATGTAGTTCCTTATTTGGTGAATTTGTGTGTTGTGAAAACTTTTAATGCTTGTTTTGGTTTCGGTGACATGTTTTTCAATAGATAATTATTGTCTTTCGAATTTATACAGATCAAGAACAAGTATCTGTTAGTGACTCCTTACCACACGGATAGGATAGCTAACGTATAAGTTCGAACGAGAATTTTGTACTAATAAAATATGATTTCATTAATACTTACAGTAAACATAGTTCTATGGATACGTCACGATATGTGGATATGTGTGTATCCGAAATATACCTACTCAATCATGCAATTATTATTAAACTTCTTCTGCTTTCTATCCAACAATGACAGTCGTTTAACACAATGTTAATCCACCGAGTAACTCTTTTTTCTCTAATCTATGGTCTTACCACAAATCGGTGTGCCATTAGCGCTAATAAAGAAGGTGCAAGCTGGAACGGCGTCGCGCCGTCTCCCGCAAATGTACCAGATAATGTCCCCTACTGTGGCAAGATACTGAACAAAAACTAGTGGAAGAGAGAGACGGCGATGACGCGTTAAAATGCCCCAACTTCCCATGTTAATAGAGGCTTATTGGCTTATTATCACGTCTCAAGTTCTATCTTGGGGTTTTCACGCTTTTAGTTAGCCATTCTAAATTGGCTTGTACAAACTACTTTTGAAATAGTCCCCGTCAGGACTAGACAATATCTACAAAGAAAAGACTTATGGTGGAACCAGAAAACAATAAAAAATAACGCTCAACGATCATCCTGAACCCTAAATAGGATTCCCTGTAACTAGGGACCCAGGAACTATAAGGCCTATGCTCCCACAACATCCAGACACCGAACAAGTATTTGCGCTTTTCTTTTCTGTGCACAAATACTTGTCCTGTCACGGAAATTGATCCCGCCGCCTCTGAGTTATAAGTCGACCCACTCAACCACCACACCACAGAATAATTCTCTAGCTTTAATTAGAATCGTTTTTCTATAGGTATCTACTTCCTTTGAAAAATGTGTGGCATTTTAAATAGAAAATCTCTGAAGGACAAATTGAAATAGTTGCAAAGCAGCTTTGGTATTGCATGCGCCGTTTAATTAAATGTAACGACTATTTTTCAAATTTGATGTTTTTGACTGAGTTATAGAGACACAACGTGAATACCGCTGCGATAATAACGCTCGTGAGAGTGGTGCCTCACGGCTTAGACCTCTCGATGACCTCTCCAATTAGACGGAGCCCATTTGCGAAATTGACGGAGCACTTGAACCTCCGTCATTGCCCCTAAATCAGGGCGTCTCCGGAGCTGACTCCGCTCGTCTACCTCGAGAAGTTAGCGAAATGAGCAAAACATTATAATGAAAAATTGCTGACTACCTAAGCTGCCACCTACCTTTGAAGCTACGAAACGTACCCATCATTTAAAAGTCTAGACAAATAATATTTTAAGCAAGATTAAAATAGTACGTGACGATAAAGTACCTATGTACGCTACAAACACAGAATAACTTATAGCTGCATAAAATAAGATTTAATAAAAAAATGTATGTTGGTGTTTTAGAAATACAAAAGGCTTAAAAGTTGCAAGGGCCACATGCAGTTCTTCATTATCATCATAAACAGCTTGCAGACGTCCACTGCTGAACATAGTCCTCCCCCAGAGAGCGCTATCTTTGAGTGGCTGCTCGCCTCCTGCATCCATCGGCTCCCCGCGGCTTTCACCAGGTCGTCGGTCCACCTAGTGGGGGGCCTACGCCACGTCTTCCAGTTCGTGGTCACCACTCGAGAACCTTTCTTCCCCATCGGTTGTCAGGTCTACGAGCGATGTGGCCTGCCTATTGCCATTTCAACTTACTAATTCTAAGAGCTACACTTGCTCCTTCAATTGTTCACTTTGACATAATCTGTAAGGTAGAAAAGCCACTTAAAGTCAACATACACTTGAAGCATACAAAACACACTCCAATCGTTTCACTCCTTACGAGTTAAGAGCTCTCCAGTTCTCTCGCAATCGAAGACACTAAAGAGATTAAGTAGGCGGGCTGGGAACTTTCCTTTCGAACAAACTCCTTAGACTACAAACTCTTCATTAGACTTGTATAGAACAAGGTAAGTGCAATACTAAATAGCATAATGAAGCTTTACCGTGTTACTCCTCCTGCATTATTCCTCAAAGGTACATCTGAGACTCTATGTTATTACTGGATATTCTGCTGTTGTAACACTTAAATTTCAAACGTATTCTTACAAAGATTTAAATAAAATGTGTGCTATTATAACGAAATTAAAGACCTTGTAAGTATACATACACTATTAAAGAAAATTACCATTATAATAAATAAAACGTATTTCCTGCCTGCCTCTTACTACAGGATGTAATTTAATTCATTAGCATAAATTGAGCCCATGATAGTACATCATTTATAGATGATAATTAAAGAAAAAAAGTGTAAATGAAAATATTTTTATTGAAAATTAAGAAGATGGCCGCGGAGCTTAACGCAGTTGGCACGGATGATTTTGATACATCTAAACGTTTTACGTTTTTATACCTTGTATGTACTAATTAAAAACAGTACTTCATCATTTTAATTAAATTTTGTATTGTAGCATTTGATTAAGTAAGTTATTCGATTTTTTGGAGTTATTATTATTACCAAACCAATGTGTTAGAATTCAAAAATATTGGTCCACACGTGACTGGTATCAGGAGTAGGTAGTTTCAAAGGATGCTAATGAATTCAATTACACCCAGTATAATGTCACATGATAGGTATAAAGATTTAAAAAAATTATTATGTAAGCTTTTCGGCTCCCCAAAATAGGACGCTGTTACATTTTAACAATAAACCGTTTACCGAAGCCCTACAGTTTCTCAGTAGTTCCCGGATTCCCATAACTTCATCGTGTTTCCGTGAGTCCCCCTTGCTGAGCTAGTGGGATAAAAAGTTTGGAGGACCTCCGGGACAACATTTGCCTAAGGCAGGCAAGTTTAGACCTATAGATAATCTGTTGCCTTTAAAGATTAGAAGAAACTGAAAAAGTTGACCATAAAATAACTGCTTGTAAATATCTTTTTTTTTTTTTTTTTTTTTTTTTTTTATTTTATTAATGTTTAAGAGAAACAAACAGTATATTTACCTTAATTAACTAATGTTTCTTACACTTAAACCAATAAAGTCTCTACATATTAATCAAACTTGAATGAAAAAAACACCTACAGTAAATACATACCTACCTACCACTAAATTTTAAATATCAGAAGTGATTTCAAATCGCTACGAAATTTAGAAAAACAAGAAAAAAAAAAATTTAATGAAAGGATCCTACTGATGAGATTTAAGTTCACAAACAAATTTAGATAAGGTTAACATGAATATATCCAAATCATTGAAATTCTCATTATATGACCGACAGGCGCGGTTTATAAAGGTATTGGAACAATATCTAGTGCTAGTTCTAGCTTGAACAAATAACAATCGTTTTCTAGCACTAAGTCGCTGGCAATAGAATCTTATTTTACTAAGTAAGGTTGGGGAATCAACTGTATTCCGAAGTAACTTGTAGAGAAATATCTGGTCTCTCTCAGTACGCCGTATTTCAAGGGACTTAAAATTATTGATATAACCTTTTTTGTATGCTATTCTTCTTATAAATTTATCTTGAATTCTTTCGATTGCTCTTATGTATACGGCATATTGAGGGTTCCATACTGTGGAACAGTATTCAAGAACTGATCGCACTAAGGAGTTGTAAAGAATATTCAAAGTAGAGGCATTCTTAAAGTCTTTACACACACGAAAAATGAAACCTAACATTTGGTACGCCTTATTAGTAATATTATTAATATGAGTTGATAATAACAATCTATCATCAAGCTGGACACCCAGGTCCCTCACCTCAGTCGCTCTTACTAAACTTTCGTTATTAAGATAATAGTTAAATTTGATGGGATACTTTTTTCGACTAAATGATACAACATTGCATTTTTTTAAATTCATCTGTAAGTTATTGTTTTTACAATACATACTGAGTCTGTTCAAATCTTCTTGTAATAAATTACAATCTTCAACTGTCTTAATAGCTTTAAAATTTTTTTTATCATCTGCAAATAAAAGTATTTTGGAATGTTTGAATTCAAGTATAACATCATTTATATATAAATTAAAAAGAAGTGGACCGAGATGTGAGCCCTGAGGCACCCCTGAAACAACTGGAAGGAAAGATGAACAAAATCCCTTTATTGTAACAGCTTGAGAGCGATCACGCAAGTATGATGACAGCCATCGTAGCAGATCACCGTGAACACCTAGCTTATATAGCTTGTTAAGTAATATATCATGCGAAATTTTATCGAAAGCTTTTGAATAATCGGTGTAAACAGCGTCCACCTGACCACCATCATCCATTGTATTATAAATAAAGTCAATATATTCATTTAAGTTTGTTTCAGTTGACCTCTTACTAACAAAACCATGCTGCTCATTAACTATTAAAGGTCTAAAAACAGGAAACATGGAATCATAAATTATCTTTTCGAATAACTTAGGTATCGAGCTTAACTTAGAAATAGGACGATAATTACAGATGTTCCGTTTATCTCCAGTTTTAAAAATAGGTACAACATATGATTTTTTCCAGGCCAAAGGCATGGTGCCTGCACTCAATGACAATTGAAACAGCAAATATAAAGGCAGTGATAAACTCTCAGTACAATACCGCAAAAACAAAGGAGGGATTCCATCCGGTCCAGCTCCTTTATATATATTTAAATTTTTAAGGTAGCCTGAAATTTTATGCACGGAGAGTTCAACAGTGTGTATGCTGGTGTTATTATTCGTATTAGAGGAGGTGTTCACCACTACAGAGAGGCCGATATCATCTCCCGTCTTTTCATAGATAGAGTTAAAATGACAATTGAATAAATTACTGATCTCCACACCATCAGAAGAGGAAGTGTCACCTAGAAACAATGTATCAGGAAGTTCAGAAGATTTCTTTTTATATTTGACAAAAGACCAAAACAATTTACTATTCTTATGTATATTATTTTCAGTTAAAGCAATAAACTTCTGATAACATTCACATTCCATTCTTTTTTGCCTCTCTCTTAACAATGAAAATTCGCTATAATCCGAAGACCTGCCATATATTTTCCAGCGTCTATGACATTTTAACTTTTTATTAATAGTCTTTATCAAGGATTTATTATACCACAAAGGATATTTATTATTCGAATTCAGAGTTTTCTTTGGCACATGTATAGATATGATCTCCCACAAAATGTCATAAAACCTCAGAACAGCACTATCAATGTCCAAGGATTTCAAAACATCAACCCAGTCCAGTTTAGAAAGTAGTTCATTAATTGCATCAAAGTTAGCAGCATTAAAATTGTAAACAATAGTAGTTTTAGGATCCAAATGATCGGGTTGAAACCCTGAACAAGATATTTCCAATGCTGGATGATGTTTGTTCTCAGGCACCATAGGCTCCGAAGAAGCTATAACATCACAATTACAACTAGCTATAATCAAGTCAAGTTCTCGATCATTGATATTTTTGATATGATTATATTGTTGCAAATTTGTATATGACATAAAGTTAGACAAATCCTGGACTATTTCAGTATTAAAATCCCCTAAGAGTGTAAGACTGGCATCATGACCAACAGTCCTCGACCACACGGCTGTAGGAATATTAAAGTCTCCTAAAATAAGAAACTGATTGTCTGGTTCTTCAAATAATTTGTTTGAGACAAAATCATAAAAACTTAACAGCACACTATTCTGCTGGGAAGACTGTGGAAAATAACAACAAAAAATATTACAATTGGATGGGTGATTCTCCACAGAGAGGGAGACATATATTACCTCTGCTAAAAAGTTCACACATGGCACTATTTGGCTAGCAACTACAGTAATCTCACGCCTAACTGCTATAAGGGATCCGCCTCCCATTTTCACACCTCTCTCATGATAGTTCCGATCACATCTATATAAATTATACCTACAATCAAACAATTCAGAGTCCAGGATACCAGGATGAAGCCATGTTTCTGTGAGGCAAATAACATCATAATCATGGTTCAGTATACTTCTATATAACGTGTTACATTTTGTACGTAATCCACGCACATTTTGATAGTAAATACTTAAATTAGTAAGGGCCATAATCATAAAAAAGATATAACACTATGATTCTTATTAAAATAATTTTTTTAGAGACTCCCTGAATACTATAATCAAAGAAAAGCGACCTATGTGCATGAAAGTATACCTATAGGCTGAATAACTTCCTATAACACCCATTTTAACATATTGTTTTTGTAAAAACCTCATCACATAAACATACCTACCAACCAATAATAACAACGTACAAAAACAGTCTACCTGATAACAAGTGTAACAAGCTTGATGTTGTTCCAAAAACCTTTAGTTCAATATAATATCTCACCATGAAAAAAAACATTATATCTATACAGACAAACCACATACTCATACTCATTTCTCCTATTTGATCTTGTTTAAATCCTTGTCCGTGTGAATGTTTAGCACTGGACTAGTGTCCGTACGACGAACCATAATACTGCAGTTTTTAATCCATATGTATTTATAATTATTCTCCTTTACGAGGGCCTTAGCGCGCTTCAGCAGCAATTTATTAATACTTGTCAGGTGATCATTAAAATATATTGGTGAGTTATTTCCTTGATAGCCAACATCACAAGCCTTTATTTTGGCTTGACGAATTCTTCTTTGGAAATCATCTTTCTTATGACGGGACATGAATCGCACAATAATTGGCCTAGGCCCTTTATTCTCCTTACTCATGGGAGCCACACGTGTCAGAAAATCAATATCACAAGCGGGACTTATGGGAAGATTGACATGACAAGTAATTTTTTCCAAAACAGTGAACAAATTTTCATTCTTTCGTTCTGGCACCCCACATATCTCCATCTTGGATAGAATGGTAAAGCTATTGCTATTTAGTATTACTTACGTACCTTAGTGTACCTTTCCTGTACCTTATTTTTTAGTCTAAGGCTCGTCCTGCTTACATTAGCCGTGCCTTCTTATTTACAGCTTAATTGATTCAGCTGCGCCCTTTTCCTTGTTTCTTTAGGATTGTAAGACGGAATTGGAACGGTAAACTGATTGGTATTCTTAAATGAAGCTTTAGTAGCGAATTTCCTGATTTTTCAAGGGTTTTCGCTGAGGTTATGTTTTGATGCACGTCCTACTAACATTGACTTATTATATGTTATAAAGGTGACAATAGCTGCTTCTATATTGGTAAGTTTTGTTTCACCAAATGAACGCTTCTTTGTATGTATTAGATAGTTACTTAAAGATCTTTGAACCAAAATGGACGATTAACAGTTTACAAAAAATACCTAAAATAACTTGCTCTTGCTGAAGTCATGATTATTACGCCGTACGAGCCTCTTTATTCTGCGTCGGGTGAACCAACGGGGAATAAAATGTTCTTTAGTTGTCAGTTCTACGAGCGTTTATTTAATTAATATGGTTGAAAATTGTACTTCTGAAGCCTTAAAGATCAAGTATAATATTTAGAGCAGCTACGATATGACGAACAAGATATTATCAACCTCATGATAAAGTGCGACGTCTAATGTCTAATCTACGTCAATGCAAAACAGGTCAAGAGTCACGCTCCAAGAAATACAGCCCTGCTTGCCTCAGAGTCTGAGAGAGACTGGAAATATCACGTGAACCAGCTAACATGTACTGTGGTGTCAAATACTGAAACTGAACCGAACAAATAAGAACTGAAATTTCTTATGAAAAATCCCAAAGGAGAGTCAAAACGACCAACAAAAAGCAGTAGTTTAAACTGGAACTTTATCAATATTTCAAAGCATTTCTCTGGAAAATAAAAAATAACCCAACAAATAAAATTGTGGAATCTCTTAAACTTTTTAACGCTAATTAACCTGTTTTCACGACTTGTTGCTGCGAACAACTTTACTCTGTAAACAGTGAAACGACAAATTAAAAAGTTTAAATTGAAGCTCGCATTGCGCGGGCAGTTCGCAGGATGTTGTGCGGACAACGTCATCTTGTCTGGACTTTGTTAACTTTGTGGTACTTCGCTGCTAGTTAAGCCAAGTAATAAATCTGTTGTAGTGCTTTGTACGAGGAATACTTCTGAAAACTCCCGTCCGTCCGTTCCGTCTGCCTTTTAACTTTGAATGACTCGCAGGAGCTAGGAAAATCGAATTTGGAAGAAAATAATCTGTTTTCATCTACGTGGCAGTACTTTGGCCTCCATAAAAGATTGCGTTTGATAATTATTATACAATATTATTATTTTTTCTGTTAAAGATGCAACAAAATAAAATAACCAGATTGTTTTCAAATGGGTACAATACAAACGGGATTGGTGCAGTTTACATTGAAGTATTTTTCCTTTAAGTACATTTTGTACATTTTTCGGGTTATTATCAGTAAAAGTTGCAAGGCCTCGTTAAAATTCAAAACCCTTTATCGCACGTTTCCCAAAGTCCGGCAAGATACCAACCTACTGAGTTATGTACTTTGAACCCGCCCGGGTCATTAATAGAACCCTGACCCTAATTTTTCACGGCATCCTATACATATAGGAATGTAATTTGAGGTTTTTGGATTTTTAAAAGGTTAATCTTGACAGAGGATTCATGGATTATAAAAACGCGTAGGTATGGTAAGTAGGATTATCAGTGAACTCAGAAGTGTATTCATTATTATAAATTCACCTATAGTTGCTTACTGTGCTTATTATACAGATTCTAAAGTGCAAAGAAAGCTAATCATCATAAAAATTTAAACTAATGAACGTTTAAGTTTAAAATAAGGTTTTTACTTTGCTGCTTGTTTATTTGAACTAATATTGAAAATGCGAAAGTTTGTATTTTTGTTCCCTTTTCATGCTGAAATGAAGGGCTCAACTTGTACTTATGCATAGAAAGTAAAAAAGGCTACATAAATATACTTAAGATACTTATTTTGCGGGGTGCAGTTAGTTACTTAATACCTCTCTATATTTATTACACACAAATAAATCATATTGTCCGCGTATTTCCTGTACTCCAACCGTTATTGATAACGATCTAAGAAGCAACAAAGAAAAACAAGTCGAATGTGGAACAAAGATGGAGCTACTCCCAAGTGTACTAAACTAGGCAGTTAAGGCCTATTCAGACCGGGGTGGTATCCTGTACCGCCCGCGATAGTGATATCCGGGTGGGTATGCGATATTCCACCTATCCATACACAAGCGGACGCTTTGGGTAGGGAAACCAGAGCGGAACTTTTTCGCGCGTGATCCCGCGTGGTGTGTGCCGCTACCACGGGCGGTAGAGAAATACCGCACCTATTTGAATAGGGCTTATACACATTCCAGATAAAACAAAGGACAGGTGCGGTTCAACTCGCACCATGAGGGTTCCGTCGTAGATACTTTCTGTGAGGATCCGAGAGGTCGAATCCTCAGAGTCAGTGATGCGTGTGGCGCAAGGCTCCCCGGTTTCGAATATTTTTTTCTCTTTCCTATTGAATGATGTGCCGAGTAATCATTAGGTTCCTAACTTTTTAAGCACCTATATTTTTAGCACCAGTATGGCAAAATGCAGCACCATAATATCAGATCTAACTGGTTTCTAAATATTTTTTGCTGATGCAGTTAGATCTGGTATTTGATCATGGAAGAGACAGACCAGAAGGCCTAGCACGAATATTTACCCGCGCGTAAGTGTAACGTTAACGTAAGGCAGTTGTATGGGGCGTTCAAGTGCCACTTCAAGTAAGTGAGTCAAGTGGCACTTAACGCCCCATACAACTGCCTTACGTTAACGTTACACTTACGCGCGTAAATATTCGGGCTAGGCCTACAGACACAAATAGATACCCCGACCGATACAAGATACTTACACAGTCAGACAGATTACAATATCAATAAACTAATGAGAAATACACTACTTTGAGGTAAAGTTTAGGATTAGAGTAACTATATATATACAGGGTTACAGGAAAAATTGTGCTAGATCCGTTAAGGGCGTGGAGTACCCATCATTTCTGACTTATTTCACTATGAAACACCCTAGCCTAAACTTAACCCTTTTCGAGATATTCGACTTTTAATATTTTTATTGAAAATTGCCAATTTTTAGGCTACAAAATTTAATTTTGTTTATTTTGTGTGTCTTATTATTATTATTATTGCATTTTTACGTGTGTAATAAGATGCTTTAGGATGTCAATCATTAAAATAGTACATAAGTTAACTGAATAGACCGTAGTAGACAAGTGAAAGTTAAGAATTAAAAATAAATATTAGAAACTGTATTTTTCTCTAAGGGATATCTAAAAAAAATATTATGGCAGTTGTTCGGCAGATGTGTTTTAAAATATCTACGTTTCATTAGCTATCTAACGAGGTATAATAATCTAGAATTTTATTCAAATGCATTGAAAATAATTTAGTTTCATAGGCGACAGTGGAGAAGAAAATGTATACTTAGCCCTATAAAGCAAAATAAAACAATAGGTAAGCATGCAATGTCATTTTTTAAAGGTTTTCACAAAACTTTTTCTTATTTTACAGTTCATGTTCAACATGGCCGCCTCTATTTCTGATACATTGTCGCATTCTTCTACGGAGACCAGTCTTCACTACTCCAGTGGTCAACGTGGTCCTCATTTTATTTCCTGCATTCACAATCCTTTCTCTTAAGTCTTCCACAGACGAAACTGGATTTGGCTCGCTGTACACTAGACTTTTCATGAGCCCCCACACATGAAAATCCATGGGGGTTAGGTCCGGACTCCTTGCTGGCCATGGCAACGGCCCACTTCGTCCTATCCATTTGTTTTGGTAATTTGTGTCCAGCCAGTCTCTGACACTTCTTCTGAAATGGGCAGGGCAGCCATCGTGTTGGAACCACATGTCCCTGATCAGGTTGAGTGGTAGATCATCCAGCATATTACTCAAGTCTGTTCTCAGGAAATTTTCGTAGCTTTCCCCATTTAGATTATCCGGGAGAAAGTAAGGTCCAATCAAATGATTGCATATAATGCCCATCCACACATTCACGCTGAATCTTCGTTGGGACCCTTTCACTCTTTTCTTATTGGGATTCCTTAGTTCTTTTGGGGCCCAGTAATGGGCGTTGTAATAGTTGGTTATGCCATCTTTATCAAATTTGGACTCATCCGTCCACAAGATATTTCTTAGGAAATCTGGGTCTTCTACGTCAGCATTTAGCATAAATCTGCAAAAGTCCAGTCTTCTCGCAGGGTCTCCTTCTTCAATAACGTGTACCGGCGTGTAATGGTACGGGTATAGGCCAGCAGTATGCACTGTAAACCACACTCTCCATTGCGAAAGTCCCAGATCACGGGCAACAATATTAGTGGAAGTAGTCGGATCCGTTCGAAAGCGTTGCACTATCTCATTGTCCTGGTCTTCGTCGTCAATTCGTGGTCTTCCCATGTCTGTATTTCGTCTCAAAACAGAGCCAGTTTCTCGAAGTCTTCGATAAGCTCTGTCAAAAACGGCCACATCCGGCACTCGACGACCGGGGTAGCGAGTTATGTATTCGTTGCGAGCTTGCGCAGACACACAATCGCAGTATCCGTAACAAATAAGCATATCAGCATATTCCTCAGGTGTGTAGGACGTCATCTTCAACACTTCCGTATCACAGGTACAAATCAGAGTCCGGTTAACAAGCACAGTAATCACAACAATCAGAAGAAACAGTCCAGAATCACAGCCAAGTCGAGAAATAAAGCAAAACGATAACACATCTACTATGTACGAAGCACAAAAGCAGACTGACTACCAAAACAATACCCCCTGTTGCATTCCCAGCCCTAACCAGTCTCTACACATTTTTTCTTTCATTCGCACCCACATAAAACGTCACTTGTCTCGCTCGCACGGTGCGTCTTAACTTGAAGGACAATAGGCGCGAGACCATTAGAACTGCTACCTGGAGCGTCCCAATTATTTTTTTTCCATGAAATGTAATACAAACCCTAGATTATTGTACCTCGTTAGATAGCTGATGAAACGTAGATATTTTAAAACACATCTGCCGAACAACTGCCATAATATTTTTTTTAGATATCCCTCAGAGAAAATTACAGTTTCTAATATTTTTTTTAGTTCTTAACTTTCACTTGTCTACTACGGTCTATTCAGTTAACTTTTGTACTATTTTAATGATTGACGTCCTAAAGCATCTTATTACACATATAAAAATGCAATAATAATAATAATAAGACACACAAAATAAACAAAATTAAATTTTGTAGCCTAAAAATCGGCAATTTTCATTAAAAATATTAAAAGTCGAATATCTCGAAAAGGGTTAAGTTTAGGCTAGGGTGTTTCATAGTGAAATAAGTCAGAAATGATGGGTACTCCACGCCCTTAACGGATCTAGCACAATTTTTCCTGTAACCCTGTATAGAATTTTTAGGGTTCCGCTAAGAATATATTTCTAAGAGGAACCCTAAAAATTGCAATCCAACACACATTCATCCCGGCTCTTGCGACCTTGCGGGAAGCAAGGTCGAGGGGTGCGTCCGTCGCCATGGCAGCCGGCCGGGCTCATTGTCCTCGCACTGACTTTATGAAGTGGATTTTGATTATGAAGTGGGCCTAAAATTATGACAAGTCAGAATCTTTCAGAGTTTCCAGGCTACTTTATAGATTGGGGCCGTAACAACCAATCACAGTGAGGCTGGAGTTTGTATAGGACGAGGAAAATATTTGGTAGATTGAAACTGGTATTTTATTTTTTTTTGTAAGAGGAAAGTGGTTGTAAAATGATTTCCTTTAAAGCCAGCATCTCCAAATTATTACATGCTTACATGCGACGTAATTTCTTGTTTTTCATTTCCACTGCGAAAATAAAAATTCAATGTAGGGTTCCGTACCGAAACGGTAATGTGAACCTTATTACTAAGGCTCCGTTGTCCGTCTGTCTGTCTGTCCGTCTGTCACCAGGGTGTATCTCATGAACTGTGATAGTTAGACAGTTCAAATTTTTACATGTGGCCTTATAACAACAAATACTGAAAAACAATAAATCACGTGCTCGTTTTTATAGATAATGATACGGAACCCTTCGTACGCGAGTCCGACTTGCACTTTGCCGGTTATTCATGCTTTTTTTTTTCCCAATGCATAAATAAAAATTCAATTTTTATGATGAAGTATTCTATCTAATTTCTGTTACCCATTAGCCAAGCCTGGGTGATCAAACATAGCTCAGCACCCCGATTCTACCCATCGAAAACGTTTCGATTCCATATCTACATTTTTCGTCTCCTTCATCTGAATGTAGATGAAGGAGACGGAGAGCGTAAATTTCGAATAGAAAATTTTTCGATGGGTATAAATCAGGGTGCAGGACTTAAGAGGAATTACGCTAATAGGATATGTGCGATTTACGAGCTCAAGGCAGGTCGTATGACCTGCCTTGAGCTAGAAGAAAATGAATGAAAGTTATACCTTATTGATTGAGTTTTGCTTCGAAATCTTTGGGTGATATGGTTACCATGGTAACAAGAGTATCGGCCAAAACCATGGAGGTAGATTGGTGCCTAGAAGCAGCTTCTACAAAATATGCTTTTATTGTATGATGTTGAAGGAATGTCATGTTAATATTGCAATATGACACGCATTTGCCCTAGTTACTGCGACCTTGCGCCATCGCTGAAGGGGTGCGTCGGTTCCTATGGCAACCGGCCGGGCTCAGAACGTTGTCTTGGAAGCTGGGCAGCCCTTGCAAGGTCGTGGCACTTACCAGGTTTTATTTATTTTAATTAAAACACTTGTGAGGATCAACGGAATTAAATACTTATTTTTTTAGGAGCTTGATTTGTTTTAAGAATGTTTGAAGTAGGTAAGGATATGGTGAACTCATACCAGGGCCGCCGTTAGCCATGTGGTTCTGGTGTGCAAATAGGACCACCCCATCTCTTCCCGTGGATACCGTAAGAGCTGGCTAAGGCTAATTATCGAGGGAATGGACTGCATTCTGCTGCTCTTCATAATGTACATAATAAGCCTCCAAAGTTGCATTTTGAGAAAGAAGTATATGTTCAGCCGTAAACGTGATGAAAATGCAATAAAAATAAAAAGTGAATGTTGTTAGCATGGAACTAATAAAAAAAGAAGGAGGGAATCCCGTCTGATCCCAAACTGAAACACCCTTAGGAAGCCGGAACACTTCGTACGTACGAGCGGGGCACGCACACACTCACATCATATGCAGCCTGTCGCCCTACTTTCATCTGACACATAAATAGGTCCGCCACTTTGTGCCTCAGTTCGAAGTCAATCAAAACTCAATCCTTCTTTTTTTATTTCATCCATGGTTATTAGCATAATATATGTATACAAGTTTTTCGTTTTAGTCGGTCGGTAACTTTTATTCATGTCAAGATGGTAGTAGGTAAATATTGAGTTAATGAACAAACAAAAATCAGGGCGGTTATTCTCTATGGAAACACAGATTCCACGCGATTCGAAATCACGTCGTTATCGTGTCTTGTTCAAATCGTGTCACAGCGTTAGATATACCTTCACTTTAAATTAAAGTTATCTTTATTTTGAATAAAATATATTGACATAAGTGGTCATATCTTTTGATGTGTTGATGTTTCGGAACGCGTCTCGGTAAAACATATAATTTTTGACAGTTCAAATCGCGCCAATTCCAAATTCATTTCGAGCGGTTTGGTTTTCGTTTCATAGAGAATAGACTTTTGCAGATTTCTTATGTAAAACGAGGATTTCGCGTGGTTTCGAAGTAAGGAATCGATACAGAATAATCGCCCAGGGTAAAAAGAGAATATAAGTGCAAACTTAAGAGCTGTTAAACTTAATGCAGGCAGAAATGAGACAAAGAAAGACCACATTAAAGTTCAGCTCTTATTGCATTCTTACTTCAATCATACTTTGAAAAAAGCGGTTTTGATGACGTCACGTTAAATCGTTCATTCAAATACATCATGTGGACAGCGACGTGCGACAGTGATAACGCTATATAAAAATGTAGATGTCTCGTTCTCGCGCCGGAATACTTTATAAGTTCAGGGTACGAATTCGAACAATATTATTGTAACCTTAAAGCATTACTGTCACAAACCATGATGGTTTTGTATTAGTTTGTGGTAAGGCCCTTGTATAATACATAATACCTAGTGTAAATGCTTACGGTGTAGGTATTAAGTTTGATCTACACCCTATTGATAATAATATGATATTATGCATAGTTGCCATTCCTCTCTCTATATACAAATATGAAGTCATACAAACAAGTAACAGTAGACATATTCACTGTGCCTTGTCTGCGTTATCGAGCTGCCAGATCTTGAGGAGGGGTCTGACAGGCTCTTTCAAGTGATATCTACGAAAACTAAACATGAGCCACTGGTATTTTTACGTTTTGAACTGTGGGAAATGACGAATATGCGAGAATGTAGGAATCTAAAGGGTGTAAAAATATATGAGAGTAAAGGCGGATTAGATAATGTCAGGTAAGCTGAAAATTGTTGCAATAAAGTGGGCTGAAACTGAATAAACTAGGGCTCAAAACAAAATGTACAAAGATTTGCGTTATAAAAACTGAAAAAGATTATGCTCCAAAAGCTATAGTTACTATTTGGATTAGATAGTTTAACGTAACCGTTATTTCATTATCAATATAGTCGGGTAAAAAAATAGGTTGCCGTCAAAGTTGCTTCGGCTTCGGAGGGCACGTTGAGCCGTTGGGGTCGGCTGCTACCGTAAGATAATAGTCGCTATCCAAGTCAAAAACCTTTGGCTGGCCTAGGAATTCTGACACCAGGCTGATTACTTGCCTACACAAGTATAAACTCAAATAATATTTATTTTAAATATATTAATTTATTTATTTATTTATTTATTTATTTATTTATTTATTTATATAAAATAATTAAATAAATAAATAAATAATTATTATAATTTATATTAAATAATTACATGGAAAATGTCCCGTTAATAAACAATAAGAGAGTAATGTTAGTGACCATGGAAGTTAAAATCTTATATTACTGACATTTGAGTTACAAAGGAAAAACTCCATGACAAAATGATCGTCTTAGCTTTAAAAAACTTAATACATTTACCATGCCGGTATGACAAACAACGCCACTGAGCATATACTGTAAAAACAGCCTCATTTCTCCCCCGCCACTAAATTATCTTTACAACTTCTCAGATACAATGAAAGCAAAAACAAAAGTTTTCCCTCTATACATCTCAGGAGTACGTTTTTGCCATATTTATACCGCAGTTAAATTCTCATTCCGCTGAGTTGTGGAGGCAAATGTGCCGATTCGCTGTCACTGAACGATATGGCGATATATTTCACTGAATATTTCATAAATGTGCCCGTAATTTCACGTTTATTCGGGTATAATTTTTCTGGTTTGTGCTCTTTGGAAGTGTAATGTATTACTAGGATAAACAGTACTTTATTTTCTAGAAGTAGGAAGTAATTCTATATTTTTTTTATTTATTCTAATTACAAAATCATTTCGAGTAACAGCTCATTTCGGCTTAGGTTACTGATAAATAAACAAAAAAATAATCTAAAACAATTTTGGCTTATTTTTATTTCAGCTTTACTTTTTTTAACGACTTTCATTGCAAGTTTTCCTTTTCTTTTTTTTTTATGGCGTACCATGTTTTCACATTCACAGTTAGCTATTTTCACTTTAATTTAATTTTTTTTTTTTAAGCTGCGAATTATATTTTAACATTAATCCAATACTTAGGTGAACTAGACCAGAAGGTAGGTACCTACTTTTAGATTTTTTTTTAAATAACGCCCAACGATCAGATACAAAGATCCTGGACCCTAACTAGGATTCCCTGCATCTAGGGACCCAGGAACTACGAGGACCATGGTCCCACAACACCCAGACACAGAACAAGTATTTGCGCTTTTTTTTCGGGCACAAATACTTGTCCTGTCGCGGGAATCGAACCCGCCACCTTCGGGTTACGAGCCAACCTGCTCAACCACCACACCACGGAGGCTGTCTGCTTGTTTACAGGAAGCAGATACAGTAATACAAATACAGCTATCAAACATTCTTGTTTATTCAAGAATGTAAAATATCATTATTTTTTCCTTATGAAATCCACAGAAGTCGCCCTACAAGTCTTATGATGAAATCTTTGACTATTAATCAACATAGTTACAAGTCGAGACAAAACGATGCGTAGCAGCAAAAATTAGATATGCGCGGGCAGAGGAAAGCTGTGAGCGCAGTGTGCGGGGGGGCTTGCAGTGCACTACACCGACGCCATTGACATTGAATTACTAATGCTAAGTTTAATACTAAGTTAAATCTGAACGTGCAAGTCAGTTGCATGTAGAGAACTACAGTGAATATTTAAAACAGGGTAGCTAATCACTGACGGAAAACAATCACTCAAAACAGATCATCTCTAGTTTGAGCCAAGTACATAGTATGATACATGCTTTAAACATACCTACATAGGTACACATTCTACACAATAATGTACTAACTATGTACTTGCACGGTGTAGTCGCAAGACAGAACACAACTCTTCTTTATGTGCCATCGTAGAAGTCTTGCACAGTCGTTAGGCGGAGTGTCCTTGTGATTTATGAAGCACGGGACACATCTCAGTTTCACTTGTACTCGTCGGGGGATGGGTAGGGTGACCATAAGGTAAGTGTTATTTCGGAATTACACAAGCAGATTTTTCTGAAACGTTTTCTTTTTCAGCTTTATTACTCGGGTCACCATAATTTAAATTACAGTCATGTCGGTTTTTTCACGCTTACACATTTTGGCTATGATACAATTAATTGTTTAGATACACACGTGATTATTAGCTATTAACGAATTGGACTCAAAATCCCTACGCTTAGTAAGGGCCTCTATTATATAACGAAATTGAATGTGTTGGAAAATTCTGTTTTGGGATCTGTATTTAGTTTTAGTTTCATGAAAAGGCTTCGAGTATTTCGTAACTGTTTGAGCATCGCCGTGGAACTCAGCTGTTTTGAAGTAAAGTAAGTACATGTGAACAGAGTTTAACAAAAAATAAATAACAGTGTGGTCACCCCACATTCCCATGTCGAACCGTAGATCGAATCTTCAGATATTTAGTTACGTTTACTTAAGGAACGCTACACATCGCCATATTTTACGTGAGCGAGTGAACGAACTGAACAAATTGAAAATAATGTGAGTATATGTGGACGTTCTTTTTAGGGATCCGTACCCAAAGGGTAAAACGGACCCTATTACTAAGGCTCCGCTGTCTTCTGTGCGTCTGTTACCAGGCTGTACCTCATGAGCCGTGATAGTTAGGCAGTTGAAACTTGCACAGATGATCTATTTCGGTTGACGCTATAACAACAAATACTAAAAACAGATCAAAATAAATATGTAAGTGGTCTCCCGTACTACAAACGAGATTTTTTGTTTGTTTTTATAGATAATGTTACGAAACCCTTCGTGCACGAGTCGGAAACACACTTGGCCGGTTTTTTATTCAGTCTGCGAATTCATTCATTAATGAAAAATCACTTTATACACTCTCATACTTAGGTACCTACGTATTGCATGCTGTATATATCTGCACCTATAGAGGTCGTTCTTGCCAATGAACCTTAATTCTTAAAATAAAGTAGCTAAAGCCTAAAACGAAGCTTATAGCAAACCGTATACCCGAATCACCTATTCGATTCCCTATTCGAGTCTCGCGGCCGGAGGCCGTCTCGGTTTATGGAGTAACGCGCCTAGTAGTTGCATCTCGCTCTAGCATTCGCGCCAACTCTTGTTTGGAAAACCACAGGACGCGAGGCACGCTCCCGCGCCCCGCGCTGTCAGTTCGCCGCTCGATCGCTAATAACACACGCGCGCACGCTACTCCGGCTCTGAGCGAATTATCACAAAGTTATCTTAGATTCTGGGCTAGATCCCCCCTTGTAAACTCTCTTTTAATGTTACCGTGTTTGTGACAAGGATATTAGACTCATTTTTACACCAAACCGTGTTTTCTTTGAACAATCCCGAGGTCCTTATCCAGGCCTCCCTGATAAGCTACATTAAGTAGTGTAAATCTAACATTCATTACTTACCGTATTCCCAAGACAATAAAGCTAAGGAAACATTTTACTTCCTCAATGTTTTCGACCTTAAACGACTCACGTACGTTTTGGGGAAATAAAAACGTTTGAACGGCTGGTTATGAAGTGTGCGGGAAAGCGGTGGAGACGGTAACGTATTGTACCTACGTTTGATGGAGTGCTCTCTACTCTCAAGTTATATCGCTCACTACTTTGGGCGTTTCTATTATTATAGTGCGAGATCCGACAGCACAAATCCATGCAAATACCTACGTCATCGAGTACCTCAATAGGCTACCTTTAGATCGTTAGCTGACACTTAAACATGTAAAAAAATCAGGTCTGCCAATTCCGGTCCTGCCGGCAGGGCCGTCTTTAATCTATTGGAGGCCCTGGGCACATAGGATAGTGGGGTCTGGATAGAGTATTTTATGACGAGACTTAATGATACCTTAAAAAATCAGTAGTTTATAAACAGTAAGGTATTCAAATATTGACGGCATATACAAAAAAGCGCGAGCGAAATTTTAGTTTATAAGTAAATCGATAGATGGTAAAACGATACCACCAACACAGCGAGCGCGTATAATCAAAGCGTTTGGACAGAACAAAGAACGCACCCGAACCAGGATAACAATAAGAAAAGCCCGAGCGAAGCGAGCTCTTTTTTTTTTTAAAATAGTCTGTTTTCTTAAAAATATGTTTGTGATGGGTAATAATTCAGCTCAATCGGAAAATCAAAGAAGTGTGTAAAATACAAGCGCGAGCGCAGCGAGTGCAAAAAATTAGAGCGTTTGGACTGTACAGATTGACGCCACTGTAATAGGACGGGCACATTAATAACAAAAGCGCAAGTGAAGCGAGCGCAAAATTGTTTTAAACATGTCCTGACTGATTTAAGAAAATTCGCCAGAAACTTGGGGGCCCTATCGATCGCGGGGCCTTGGGCAAGTGCCCAGAGTGCCCTGTGGGAATGAGGGGCCTGCCTGCCGGGTCATGTAAATCCAACTTAAAATGCTTTGAACACTAAGTTCCGGCAAGTTTAGACCTGGCAGATCCTTTAATCTATTATCAAGGACACCTTGGCTATATTAATGGACATAGGTTTCATCGGGGTACTCGTTAAGGTAGGTAAATGGTGCGAAGGGCACTTCGTAAGGGTCTGCCAGGTACTTCCGGCAGGATGTGCGATGGCAGACCAATTTTATTTTACGTTATACGTCAATGGTTAACTATTGCCAGGATTTTCATTCGGGTACCTTATGACGTAATTTTATAAAATAAAAAAAAACGTCAAAAAATTTCTCGGATTTCTATGACCCGGCAGGATCGGAATTGCCAGACCTGATTTTTTTACATGTTTATGTGTCGGTTAAAAGTTACAGCTTGGGCAGAAACGATTTCGTATGCACAGCCCCTGCTGCAGCCCTGTCCGGCTGTTCTCCTTTACAGATTGTCGCAATCACTTCTCGTGAAATTTTGTGAGCAGGTTCGATAATCATACGGAATTTTTTCATCGTTTCAGTTTTCGGAAATTTTACAAAATGGTGATGCCATGGGGTGATGGGGCTTGTAAAAGAAATATTATATAATTTGATATAGCATGCTTCAAATGAAGTACCTACATTATAGTTCCACCATGGGTCCCATCAGGTACAAACGCAAAATAGCCCGAACTTGAAAAAAATGTAGTAATCATGTCTATATAGAGAGTTACTAGTTAGTGCCCAGTGTATTCATTTGGCTTACTTTGGCAATACTTTGCCAACACGCAATTAATTCGTAAAATAGCCCGCGTTATTCCGTTGTATGGGATGAGGCATATGTACTGTAGGTATTATATTATCTGGGGTTCCACCCATAATTATACCCACATACTACTGTAGGTATTATTTTATCTGGGCCCTACCAATCATGCCTGATGTAGGTAAGTATCGCCCGGTACAAACCCAGCCTATATTGGACATTGTCGATCGCTTAGCCCCCTCGAAAAACTTCTGGGTATTATTGATATAGCTCTGCCGGGATCAAAAGCGGCCTAAACCCAACTCACGATATTAACTAACAAGTTTAGATAGGCCGCCGATATCCAAGAGTTTTGTAGTTATAAAACTGCTTAAATAAAGATACAGGAACGTAAAAACGTGTTGGAGTAAGTTTTAAGCTGAAAAAGGTTTAAGAATAGGTTTCAGGTGGATAATAGGAATTGGCACGGGATATCTAGCCATTTTGGACAAAAATGGTGTTGTTGTAAAAGTTTCATTTTGTTTGCTATTTTTTTTAAGTTTTTTTTTATGAGAATGAATGACGTGACGAGCTAGTCGTTCACCTAATGTTAAGCAACACGGCCGCTCATAACAGTTGCAGTGTCACTCGGAACTTTAAAATAATAAAGTTGCGCGTGTCACTGAAATAATCCAAATAACTACTAAATACTATTAATGATCCTTTTAGATCTATCTAGATGGCGCTGTTCAATTTTAATTTTACATCCACATTGTTGTATATATTGTATTTACCGTATTTAACTATTACGAAAAATGAATAAAACCTACTGCAAATAAATCGAATTAAATATCGCTAGCCAGAGCAAATTTCAACTTGAACTCTTACGCAGAGACTTGTTGATAGATTTATTTCAAGCTCATAACAGTTTTATTTCTTGCTAGTTTCTTTTGAATATAGTGCGAGATCCCACAGTAGGAATACCTACGTCATCGAGTACCTCAATAGGCTATCTGTAGATCGCTAACCGACACACAAACATGTAAAAAAAATCAGGTCTGCCAATTCCGATCCTGCCGGGTCATAGAAATCCGAGAAAAATATAGACTTTTTTTTTTAAATTACGTCGTACCCCAATGAAAATGCTGGCAACAGTTAACCATTAATTAATTATTTAAGTACGTAAAACAAATTGGTCTGCCATTGCACATCCTGTCGGAAGTACCTGGCAGACCCTTAGGAAGTGCCCTTCCCACCATTTACCTACCTCAACGAGTACCTAACCTATGCCCATTAATAGCCAAGGTGTCCCTGATAATAGATTAAAAGGTCTGCCAGGTCTAAACTTGCCAGAAAATAGTGTTGAAAGCATATGAAGTTGGATTTCCATGACCCGGCAGGACCGGAATTGGCGTACCGGTGTAAGTGTCAGCTAACGATATAAAGATAGGCTATTGAGGTACTCGATGACGTAGGATTTGTATGTATTTGTGCTGTCGGATCTCGCACCAATAACTCCATTAAGTATAATATAACTGAAACTTGTATTTATAACTTGTATTTATTTGAAATAGGGTATAACCCTTACCTAATCCTTTAATATCCTTTTAAGCAGATGCTAAGGCAATTTCAATCGCCTTAGATCATATTGTGAAGTACTTGCAAATACCATAATTATTCAGTTGTCTATCTCTTAAGAATTAGATCTACACCCAAAGTTTTTCTACCAAACATCAAAAAACACAATTCAGTCTAACCCCCGTATTCCAAAACATTTCTCCAAAAATCTTTCACTTGACTTCTACTTAACTTTGAGGGAAACTCAAAATACATCGCGACGTACCTTGAGTTGACAGTTGCTTCGCTTCTTCTTATATTTATTTTGGCTCCACACATAGTGTATTTAGCCAGTGTCAAGTATTATAATTTTTAATCATGTTAGTAGAATATTTCACGTAAAGTCAAGTCATAGTCATAGTCCAGTCTAAGTCAGGTAGTCATATTCCAGTCTAAGTCATGCTCCAGTAAAGTGGTGGCAACTTTACTAGAAGCTTCTATGGAATTTTGGAAGCAACACGGAAAATCACGTTTCACCCATGTTCACATTATATCACTTGCCCACACTCATGCTCGTAATTCAGCACTTAATGCGTAAAACGCCATCAATATTAAACATTAACACTGGAAAAAACACAAGTTTTGAGAAATAATACAATGGATCGACGGGAACTTTTCCGCGTTCCCGCCAAAACTCAGCTTTGCTTCTCTCGTTTGAGAAAAAATTACGCATAAATGTCAAGTTGATTATTTATTTTCAACTAAACACCACTACCAAAACACAAAAATGAGGTTAATTCGAGGATGAGTCGATTGGAGTAATCTCTTAGAATATGGGGGTTAATCTCCGAGAAATCCGTGAACATAAGTACATGAAAACAACTTACAGTCAAACATAGGACTTCATTTTGTTGAAGTCGGTCAGTAATACACAAAAAGTTTTCTACCAAACAAAACCATGTAAATCAGTCTAGATGGACAGATGAGAGAAAAAAATATCGTGTCCAGATATCGAAGAAATCGGTGAACATTGATACATAAAAAACAATTCACAGTCGAATATATAACATCATATTTTGAACCCGGTTAAAATTTAAAGGAACATTTCGCTTTAAAACCTGCAATTCTGAGACCAAACCCATGAAAGCTGACTTTGTCCGCACGACACGTACCAAGCCACACCGACTCGTACCACAGTCTCGTACGGATCGACACCTACGTGATTTCACGAATTCATGTGGGCTACATATTTCGTTTACTGAATTTTACTTCTGCCCAAGTGGGAAATGGATTTTAAATTATTGTAATGAAAAGATCACTGCCCTATATTTAATTTCAGTTCTCTTTTGGTAAACCTACCTAATTTAATAGTAGCATATATTATATACTAAACATTGTTGCTGACACAGTTCACTAAGCATAAGGAATAAAACCACAGATAAAAATACGCAAGATGTGGTGAACTGTACCTAGTCACGAGCTGAATACAATAATCTCTAAACAGTAGTATAGCTCAGAACCTTATCTTTCCTAACCAGACCCATGAAATACTTGCCATCACTGAGTCAAGAATGATAAGAATTTTTACTCGGATTATTCATACAAGTGCTGGCACGCGGCGTCGTCCGATATCGCCAGGTGTACATTCAGAACGATCAGCTTTATGAATATCGCTATGAGGGTGGTAATAGGAATTGGAAATTTTATTCCTGCTTGATTTTGGTTGCTTGTAATTCTGGCGCGATACGGAACACACACATAATGGTATCGAATCTAATTTATCCCATAGGTTCTATTGTTCAAAAAATATCGTAACCGCGATGCAGGACTACAAGGCTTTTTGCCCTTCTCCATACATTTTCTAATTTATCGTATCTAACGCCATCTAGGGACAATAATTTGTAGCTGTTTGTTTGTTCGTTTGTTATTGAACAAACCCCTAGATACTGAACTGATTTTCATGCGGGTTGCACTAATATGCTTAGAAATAACCAGCGCACAACATAGGATATATTAAAATACAAATATCATTAAAAAAATTGGTCAAAATTATATTAAATATCATTACGAAACCGGACGGAATTTTATACAACATGGCCGCTTCATGGTGAATTTTTTTTTGCTACTGACGGTTAGTTTGTGTCACAGTAATTTTTTTATGTTGTATTATGGCTCCACACATAGTGTATTTAGCCAGTTTTAAGTATAGTAATTTTTCGTCGTGTTGTTATTGAATATTTCACATGTTTCACGTAAAGTCCATCTGGAGGCACAGATTAAAGAAAAAAAACGTGTGTAAGGTCATGAACAAAGAGTAATAGGAGTTAATTTCGGTAGTAAATAAAACATTAAACAGTGGAATGAAATTTTACAATTTATTAGATTTGATTAATAATTATTAGTTTTTCTATTTAAGCCCTTGCAGGTTGTTTGGGGTTTTTGGAGTAAAATAGATATACCATCAAATTATATGTAAGTAGTATGAATCGATTGCATTTAAGATACAAACATGTTAATTATACTTAAGTGCCCGCAGATTAGAGAAATAACCGGCCAAGTGCGAGTTGGGCTCGCGCACGAAGGGTTCCGTATCATTATCTGTAAAAACTAGCAAAAAAACGTTTGTTGTATGAGAGAGAAAAAATACTAAAATACAGGTTAAAATAAATATTTAAGGGGTTAAATACTTATTTTATTCTGTATTTTTTTGTAATAGCGGCAACAAAAAATATATTTATCATCTGTGAAGATTTCAGCTGTCTAACTATCACGGTTCATGAGGTACAGCCGGATGGTGACAGACGGACAGACGGACAGTGGAGCCTTAGTAATAGGGTTCCGTACCCAAAACGGACTGACGACGTCTGTCAGGCTGTCTGTCCTTCTGTCCGTCTGTCACCAGGCTGTATCTCATGAACCGTGATAGTTAGAGCTTTACCCTTGGGAGTATAATCTTGAACCTTGCTACGGCTATTTTTGGCATTACATGACGTTTATGTTTGGCCCACAGGTCTGAGGGCCAATGCATACTATTACCACCTTAGGCTAATGCAGTGGGCCAATGATACTCTTACGTTACGTAATAAATTATATACTCTTTGAATGATACAGAAGTATAATAATACTCTTTGGAATGATACGAAGTAGATTTTTTCTCTAATCTGTGTACGAAACATATGTAAAATGCCCTGGGGGTCTAGCAAAGATCACAATCACTAACGCTAACGCCTCACGCTAACTCCAAAAATGTATCGAAATGACATTCGCTACGGAAAAGTTAGCGATTTCCGAAACGTCGTTTCAGTACATTTTGAAGTTAGCGTTTGGCGTTAGCGTTAGCGGTTGGTATCTTTGCTAGACCCCCAGACTTTGCCCTATTGTAAAAATTTTTTGAAAGCCTAGATTTTAATATAATATAGGTTTTAATTAATCATGAGTTCGATGATACTTATCGAAATATCATCAAAAATTTTTCTATAGTTAAGTAGCCATGAGTGGAGATTTCATCAAAATTGGTCCAGGAATATCAAGAATAATAATTAGAGTACCTACGCTGTTTTCGAAAATATTATAATTAATTATTTCATCCATGATTAAGACATGCCATTTTTACTTCGTGGAAGTGATTATACGAGCAGAAAACTCAGTGTGGCTGATAGAAAATCAGTTTTTAAAAAAAAGCCATTACCCAAACCTGAAAAGTAATGTAGTCCACGCGTGGCAACGCCGCGGGCAGTAGCTAGTTATTAATAATTTATATAACATGTTTCATACCTTAATTTTATGCAAGTATTGAATAAATGTCTTTCTATTCAGTCTTCACTTCAGCTATTGTGAAGGAACTGCAATGACAAAATGGGTAACTACTTAGTTCTCTCAATGGAGCTGTTACATCATTGAGAAAAATATTTAAAGCTTACATAATAGGTATAGGATTTTTACCGACCAATGAGTTCATTTAAGCTGTACGATATCTCAGGGTGAAGCGCACACTGCACAGTGCAGTGGCGCCCAAGACTTTAAGATTTAGAGTTCTAATGGTCTACGCCGATAAAACGGTAAAAAATTCAATGCAGAATTCAATTCTCCAAATGACTAGGTAGTGGTCCCGACTGAGCGGTGACACACTGCCAGTTTCGGTGAAGTGATAAATCTGCGCTCGACAGGCACAAACAAAGTTCTGGCCCGGTGCCGGCAGCAAGATTGTTTCCGGCTCCCATGATGCGGTGATAAACACTTAGCACTAGTTCCGAATGTTTTTGTTTAGATAGCATGGAACGTATGAAATGGCAGACCATTTTGATATGGAAAACATGCATTTGTGTTGCTTTCAATGACAATAAAATTGACGTGTTAGAATTCTCATGAGTTCATTTTGAATTAATCAAGTACCTTATTATTTTCGACAGAGAATATCATTATCATTTTAAAATTTGGGCACAAATCAGAGAAATAAATTATTGACTATGAGTAGTAGGTAGGTAGAGAAAGGGATGGGCAGCGAAGGGTGGGGTGTACTACCTTTTATAATGGTAAAAAAAAGAAAATATACATTTTTATTTTTCTAATGTATTGTGGTTAGTTTGCGACAATTCACCTATAAGTGAGTGAAGTTATTAACTGATTGATTAAATAATTAATAACAATTATTCTAAGTACCTAGTAAAAATCTATTTTTATCCTGCAAATAATATACGAAAACAATTACAAATAAAGCCTACACACGATACGAATTTTACTATCACTTTAATGGTACTTAAGCAGTATTAATTAATTTATCCATAATATTAAAAGCTCAAACTGTCTGAATTATTAAGCAAGCTGTTCTACACGAGTAGCAAGCCCATCCATTAGTTGTGGAGAGGCTAAATCCTGTGCGGACAACTTGTGGTTTCTCTATACTCTATACATGCATACTATCTGGAAACAAGACTGATGTGGTATTAATCTATCAATTTATTTATCATGAGATTCTTCTCTTGATAGATACACATATCACTACCTTCTTCTCTAAATAATCTTTGTGTTTACCTGTACATTTTATGCGTTATGAAGTATCAACGTAGATTGTACAGGTAAACACAATACTTAGTAATTTTTGTTGTCTTAAGGTGTACAATAAAGAGTTGATCTATCTATCTATTTAATTACTTATCTGGGTAAATACCTATTACAATGGGTGGTCTCATCGTTTTCTTGGCCTGGAGGCGTACCACAAACCAATACAAAACCATCATGTTTCATGACATTAATGTTTCAAGGTTGAACAATAATATTGTTCAAATTCGTACCATGAACTTATAAAGTATTCCTGCACGAGAACGAGATGTCTACAATCTACATTCTTATTATAGCGTTATTACTGTCGCAAGTCAGTGTCAACATGAGGTTTTTTGAGTGAACGATTTAACGTGACGTGATAAAAACTGCTCTGCCACTGCATCATTGTAGTATTCTTATTTTTGTGTCATTTTTCAATGTATTATTGAAGTAATAATGCTATAAGAGGCTGTGGTAGGCCCCCTGTTGCTTTATTTCAGGTGCAGCAGGTCTTTTTCTTCTACCTTCCTCTGTCAACTGTCACCATTTCATTCACATCATTTTTATTCATATCAGCTCATACACAATCCATCGATTTGTTACGACTTTAACATAGAAAACATATCGAAAACATACAACAGTTGTTATTTTCAGTGAAAAAGTTGGGAAAGATATAAAATGTTTTATTACTGTTTTTATGTGTCGATGTTTATCGTAAATCTTATGAAATAAATTTATTGTTACAATCAATAGAAACGGAAATTGGGATAGGTGGGTGGGTACGTTTGTTGCTTAAGTTATTTGTGGTATGGTAATATAAGTATGCGTTGTTCTTCTTAGGGTTCGTATCGTATTATGCAAGCTAGTGTTTTTTAATGTGAATGTTATAGCAGGTAAGGAACAATAGATGGATCCTAATGTTAGGTAGGTTACTTGGTTGGCACCACTCAAAGTTATAATAACTTACTTTTGTTTTTATAATTCATACGACAGAACTCCAAAGAATACATGACAGTCAATAGTATAGCATAAACATTATTGAGTAGTTCTTGTGTTCGCGGTACGAGACTTCCAACTCGCTTGGTCAGACGCTTTCCCAACTGAGCTGTGCTTGCATTAACCAGTGGCCGTGAACATCTATAAGACTCTATTTTCAAATTTTCCTGGTCGCCAAAAATTTTAGAAACTGTAATAATCTTCAATTCTTTGCCAAAAAAAAATAACAGAAACTTGGCAGTAACAAGAAAGCATGATGTTGTGTTGGCATGACTTTAACTTTAACAAACGATACCAGAAACTGGGGTTAAGTTTCAGACAACGACAAAGTGCTGCATCCACCGCTGCAGGAACTGAATTTCTCACGCAAGACAGTGAGTTGATTTAGTTGATTTCGCTTATTAACTGCAGTGAGACTGCCGAGATTAAGTGCCGACAGACCTTGACAAATTCTTGTACACACGACGGAAAACTTGAATCATTACTCTTAGTAACAACCAGAGACGTTTACTACGCTAATGGAGGAGGCATGCCCTAACTTCCGTTGTAGGAAAGATCGTTAATTATGTTTTTATTGGTCTTGCGATGTTGTGATGGGATATATATTTTAATTTTAATGTTTAATGCTTCTTTATGGGAGTCGTGAGTGATACTTTGACGAGTGCTGACGATGTTTCAATGCGGTTATGATATATTATGACTTTGGTCCTGCAGACCAAATGACGAACTTAAAAAATTCTTTTATTAGTCATTTGGCTCCTCACATTGGGGCTAAATGACTAAATAAAAAACATACCAGCGTTGTTTTGAAGTCAGCTGATAGCCTTTTGAATGTAATTTTCGCTTGACAGTTGAACTGGTTGCTTTCAAGAACAAATTATATACTTATGTAATGACCAACACAGAAAATTTACAATAGTACAGCTAATGAACTATGCTAAACGAAGAAATTATGACATAAATGTGGCGTCATAAAAAAATTAACACGACATGAACAGCACGCGTACCATGAGCTAAAGAAATCGACATATCTCTTCCCTTGGCAAATCGTTTGACCAATGCATGATCACTTAAATCACGTCATAATGCTTTCATTGATCAATTTTTTGAGTTTTTTAAATCTATTTCTATAGCTCATGCTACCGTCACAGGCAGTTCTTCCAGAAACTTTCTCCATTTGACCGTACTGCTAGTAGATGGCATCTTTTGCTAAAAGTAGGTAATTATAAAAATTACGAGAATCCAGTGCTGTTTTTCCTAGCTCAATGTCCCGCCACGTCCCGCAGGCGGAAACCATGAGATATAGACTGAGGGAGGGCTACGGTCGGTCGGTCACGGATCGGCCGATCGCGCTGACAACGAGAAATGATCGTCCTAATGCTGACCGTGTTTTTACCGCGTCGTGTAAACGAGACAATATCAATGAAAATGCGGTAAATTGTAACTTGGAATGTAATCGAACTACGCATTAATTGAATATTGCAACCAAGTACACACTTTGACTTAGGTCTCTCGAGCAATCTGCAGTGTATTTTGAAATAAAAAATATCCTATGTGCTACATCGTAGTACTCTTCTCATTTCAGGCTCAAATCACGTCTGGTTTCATTTGACTCCATTCAGTTTTGGCGTCATGCTTAACCAAGATACAGACAGACAGGCAAACAAAATATTACAGTTAAGGTTATTATCAATTATAGAACGCCCTCACCGAAAATTTACAGAATTGGGCAATTGTTACACCCGAAATGCTGATATTTGGACGGTATACCCATAATGTATCCTGTCATGGCATAACATGTGGTCAAATTATTTATGAAGAATACAGCTTTATTATTAGTTATTGAAGATAGTCTTCCAGTACCTACCTACAATGTATAATTTATTATTAATTTACCTTCTCTCCACCGTTATGTTCTCCTGGTATTATACTCCGAAAGCTTCATTTCAACATGATGGCTCATGCAGGCTCCACCTGATACCAGCACATCTGTGTATCTATCTATACTAATACGAGTAACATGTAAGTAGATACTTAATTCTCGTGAGTATTTTAGAGGAAACTTTACACTCAAAAAATAATATATTACTTGGGTTCTATCTAAGAGCCTCGTTTAGTAAAGATGAGTTCAGAATGAACAGTAAAATGTGGATAGTCTTCTAGGTCTGTGTACCAATACAGATTCAGATTTGTCCACATGAGTAAGTACAGGTGTGGTATAAGGAATTTATGTAGCTTCATCATGGGCCCCGTTTGGCGTAACATAATTTGAGAACAAGGGTGGGTCTTTTAATCTGTAGTTCAGTTAACCAATGAATAAAAATACTGACAAATTCTAACCAATAGTTCCTTAGAATACCACCTAAGGACGATCATTATCATGGTCGTTTTGATTATTGATAGAAAACAATAACAATAAATCTCAAACAAACAACCAATTAATATTTGTCACTGTCACGACAATGCAGCGGGAACATAAATGGGAATAAAATAGAAACGTTTTATTGCTCAACTCAAAGTTTCATAAACGCTCAAGATCTATCATAGTTGTCAAGCATTTTATTTTTATTGCTACGTGGCGTGGCTACCCGTAAATGCTTCTAGGATTCTGCTAGAGTTGTATTAAGGACCTATGCTCCCTGCCCTGATGTATACCAGGTTAAAAATTTTTGCCCATATTGTAATCAAAATCATGTATTATAAATGCATTTTTATATCTAATAAAGTCCGTTTACGATTATACAGATATTGGTCGTCTTTATACGCATTTATGCCCTTCCTTATGCTTGCTTTTATTCTTGACACTATCGCCTACCAAGAATACCTGTTTTTTAAACCAACAATGGAAGTGGGGTTGACAACATCATTTATTTACTTTGCAAACTGCCCTGCAATAGAATAGACCGCACGGCTTACATGCCGTGCGGTCTATTCTATTGTGCCCAAATAATAACCGCGACCACAGGTTGTTAGTTATACCACAGATATTATAAAAGTTATCTACTGGTTCATTTCAGCCTTTATTGGTAGTGATATAAATATATCCAGATGGCCTAGCATGCGCACCGCGAGAAAACTGGTCGTCGCTATTAGAATGAGACACACTTAGTCGCTACCATAGCCTTGTCACGGTCTCTCACGAGATGGCGTCGAGTTTTGTCGCGGTGCGCATGCTAGCCCGGCAGGGCACCATTTTTTTTTTAATAATACGCAATCCACTAATATAATTTTCAATATTCAGATTTTGCCATTTCAATGTTCACTTATTTATAAGTTGTTCTTGTTCCTACATGAAAAAAAATTTTAGGTGGACACTACTTATCGTAATTTTTAGCCATTAGCCTAGAAGCGTCTCTGTATTTCACTTAGCTTACTTCATTGGGCATTAAGCCAGCGTTTAAAGTCATAATTTTTCTACGACGTTTTTATGTGGGATTTTTAACGTCAAAAACGAAAGACGTTCTAAAATAATTTTATTCCGTGTAAAAAAATTGGTCGGGAAAATACCTATAAGTACTTACTGTACTTGTGTACTACTTACTGTACTATATCGACCTGCTGGTCAGAAGCAAGGGGAGCCGATGGATGCAAGAGACAAGTAGCCGCTCAAAGCGCTCTGTGAGGGACGCCTATGTTCAGCAGTGGACTTCTTCAAGCTGGTGATGACTTACTGTGTGTGTAAAGGTGATTCGAGGCCGGTGCGCTAATAATAAATAAATATGTGCGGACATTAAAATTTCACACAGCGCCACCTAGCCCTAAACTAAGCATAGCTTGTACTATGGGAACTAGATATAATAACGGATATAATACTTAGATACTTTATTTGTTTGTAGGTACATACATAGAATAGAATAAAATATAACACCCAGACACAGAACAAACATTCATGTTCATCACACACGTTTGTCCTGGGTAGGAATCGAACCCACAGCCCTCAGTGTAGAAGGCAGGGTTACTACCAACTGAGCTATCGGGCCCGTCATTTATGTAGATATTGCTTTTTTATAGCATTAAACTATAGAGTCAAACTTTGGTATTATCCCAGAACATATACCTACCTACAGTACAGATGCCTCATTCCATACAACGGAAAAACGCGGGCTATTTTACGAATTATTATATTTTTGCATAACGCAAGATTATCAAGCGACATTTATTGCGTTTTGACAAAGTATTGGGCCAAATGAATACATTGGATACTAACTAGTAACTCTCTAGAAACGATTACTACATTTATTTCAAGTTCGGGCTATTTTTCGTTTGTACTTGATGGGACCCCATGGTATTATCCACATTTTGCCCATTGGGCCGCGTGGCTGGACCGGTTCGTTCCAACCTTAACGGCCATTAAAATAAAATAACCACTGGAAAAGTACAATTAAATACAATAACAACAACTAAATACATTATTACTGTTACAGGTATAATGTCGGTCTTACGAACTTAATTATACCTCCCAATCTATTCTCGCGACTCAATGGCGCTGGCGGTTCCATCCTCGTAACTTAGTAAATACATTACACTATTATACTGAGGGTTAATGACTTAACCCTCACAATGGCTCTTTGTTCTAGGGTCGTAATCGACTATAAAAATAATTATAAGGTATAAATACTATAAATCTTAGATGTTGGTTTGCCGTAGCCAGTGATTACTATTCAGCGTGGAGCAGTTATGGTGAGATTAAATGAAAACATGGGTAGGGCTAGTGGTCGGCAATAAAAAAAATTTGCAAATTGAAAAAATTAATTAATTGAAATGTCAATACTCCCGAACAAACTAAAAAATAAATAAAAATACAAAATTTGTAGCACATAATTTCGGCACGTGAACCCGGATACATGTATTTATTTTTCATATTTATATTCATTTATTTGGTACAAAAAAGACAGGTCAATACCTAACTTTAACAATACGTGTATTTATTTAATATCGCCATTACTGCGCTGCATAGTGACTACGCACTCTGCACTCTGCACCTACTGGGTGTAATATTGAATTCATTAGCATCCTTCCTACTCCTGATACCGGTCACGTGTGAACCAAAATTTTTGAATTCTGAACATTGGTTTGGTAATAATAATAACTCCATAAAATGGAATAACTTACTTAATCAAATGTTACTGAATTAACTTACATTCTGTATACTACTTACTTATAAGTTTTGTGTCTATGAATAAATGATATTTGGGCGTTTCTAAATAATCGGCCAAATGCGAGTAGAACCCGCGCACGAAAGGTTCCGTACCATTATCTTTTTAAAAACCGAGAAAAAATCCTGTTTGTTGTATGGGGGCCTCTTTAAATATCTATTATAGTTGCAGTGTCACTCACAACCTTAAAATAATAAAGTTTTTTTACGGCTGCGCACGTCATCCTGAGATATCAAACAGTCTAGTAATCAGATTACTAGACTGTGCGATTAGGTCATAAAGTTTCATTTGCCAAGTTGTTTGTGTTTGTTGTTTTTTTGTTTTCTAGGACACTTTTGTTAGGACACAATCGATGGACTACACAAAAATCACTTCCCCAGAGCTCCCCTCTTTTTAAAGCTCCATCACTCCATTTAACTTAATCCACCATCTGTATCCAAATAAAGACTGAATCAACCACAAAGCGAAACATTTATCGTGAGTTAAAAATAGCGGTTATCTATAAGGATTATTGGCGTGGAAACGGTGATCGTTCGTATTCAATTCAAACATGTTTTTTATCCTTTCACCTGAGTGGCTGTGAATCGGCTTAGTCGGTTGAAAACGCGATACAGGTCGGCTGATGAGATTTTAATTAATTTCGCCGTCTAGTTGCTGTATCTTTCGTTTTGGTTGACATGTTTTCGGTTAACATTGCGAATGGCTCTTTTTTAGTCAATTTAAGTACCTTATCATCATCATCATCATCATCATCAACAGCTTGTAGACGTCCACTGTTGAACATAGGCCTCCCCCAGAGAGGGCCGCTTTAAGCGGCTGCTCGCCTCCTGCATCCATCGGCTCCCCGCGGTTTGCACCAGGTCATCGGTCCACCTAGTGCGGGGCCGCCAGCCTACGCTGCGACTTCCGGTTCGTGGTTGCCAATCGAGAACCTTTCTTCCCCATTGGTACCTACTTATATCATTAATTAATTGAATTGCGGTTTGATTGTAAACAAAAACTAAAATTGAAATGTTATAGGTAGCCAACAAGCATAGAATCCTCCCGATAGGAAGAGGTCACCGTAGCCTATGGACATCTGTTACACTAGACGTGCTGATGGGCTGCTTAATGTCATAATATACTTTTTGACCCTCTTTTTAAATTTCTGAATGTTGTTTGTACACAAATAAATAAATATTCAAACTATAGCTGCTACAACATGGTCATTTTCAAAGAAAAGCTAAAAGAGTCCTACAGGGTGGTTATTCTCTATGGAAACACAGATTCCACACGATACGAAACCACGTCGTTATCGTGTCTTGTTCAAATCGTGTCATAGCGTCAGATATACCTTCACTTTGCATTGAAGTTATCTTTATTTTGAATAAAATATATTGACATAAGTGGTCATATCTTTTGATGTGTTGATATTTCGGAACGCGTCTCGGTAAAACATACGATTTTTGACAGTTCAAATCGCGCCAATTCCAAATTCATTTCGCGCGGTTTTGTTTTCGTTTCATAGAGAATACAATTTCGCAGATTTCCTATGTAAGACAAGGAATTCGCGTGGTTTCGAAGTAAGGAATCGATACGGAATAATGGCCCAGGTTAAAGCAACGCATTGGTGACGCCTCCGGTGTTACAAATCCACATGCTACGATGACCTTCCCATTAGGTATGCCTGCTTGCTCCCTACAACATAAATAAATCTATCTAACTATTCTAGACGTAGAAGAATATTGTTCTCAAACTACCAGTAGCAAAGCCAACGGCCTCTAGAAAAAAATCCAGCTAAGACCTTCTGACTTAGATCCATTACTATCTACGCAGGAAACTCAATTACTTCTGCAAACTTTTAACACCCACACTAATGTAAAACAGTGACGTTGCCGATTACCTCAATTAGATCGAAGGGCGATCCGCCACTCCGACTGGAAGTGGGTCGCGGTAAGTGCCGAAGTTAGCTACAAACAAACCCCAAGATGTCGGACACGGGAACCTTAATGTCGTCGGGGCGATAAAACTAACAGCGTTACTGAAATAAAGGAAAAGAAAGGAAAAGAAAGGAAAACTATTCAATACTTGGATAGAATAGAACATTTGGTTCAACCATAGATTATAATTAAACGAGGAAAGAAGAGCTACCTTCTGTGGTGTTTCCACTGAGCTACAATGGGACACGACGGCAACGCCCCTGGTGTTGCAGGAGTCTATAAGACGTCTATGCGGTAACTGCACTTACCATTAGGCGGGCCGTCAGCTTGTTTGTCTGTTCGTGTTATAAAAAAAGAAGAGTTACCTAATCTTTCTCTTTACGTTGCATCGAGCTAGGTAGTTGCTCGTCCCTCAAGCATGACGCTCTTTAATGCACGTAGAAATTTTGTGCATTGAACATAAAGTTAGCGGATTCTTTCGAGAAGTTTTGTTATCTTATCTTGTCGTTTCAGTATTTGACTTCTTCTTGTGTAGGCAAGTGGTCAGCCCTGGTGTCAGGATTTTCAGGTCACCCAAGGGCTTCTGACTTGGCTTAACGACTACTGTCTTACGACAACAGCCGGGATCGACGTATTAGTATTTGACTGTAAGGCATGGAATGCTGTAGTGTAAGGTAGAACTGTAGATATCTAGTACACTTATAAGTGTTAATTCTGAAATTACGTTTCCATTGTAATTATTGTCAATATTACCAACTGGCGAAAAGGTCTCAAAAATTAGTTTTCCTTCCTATTTAATTAATACGAAGACTACTCAGTCAAGCAGAGCAAGACTGAATAATAATGCTTGTAATAATGAAGAGCCAAGCTTCAGTAACTTAGTTGTTTAATTTCGCTGAGCAGCTAGCTTTATTTAAACTCTTTTTACAAGTTATTAGGTACTTAAACTGAAGTAACTACAGTAATGGTTATAATGATTTAATAAAAGTTCTTCCCGCACCATCACCCAGCGAAAACCTCGGTTCAAACTTTATTCAAATTCCTTCCTAACACAGCTTGGCATGAAAATATTTCGCATATATTTTACAAAGTTAGAGCTAATATTTCAAGAACTATGTATTTGCCCAGGACTTTAGTGCACTTGTAGGTATATTAAGTACCTAGGGTTGTAGGGACATGTCCGGTTTTTTAGCTTGTATTGGTTGGTCAAAAATTGTCATGTTTAGCTAAAATGTGTTTAACAGAGCCCTGGTTTTCAACATGCATATCATAGTATTATAGTACCTAAATATATGTTTATACCGCATTAATTTCTCGAGCAACTGTTTTTTTCTAATCTGTGTGTACGATGCCAATCATATTTTTAGTTAATAATTCTTATTCTTTATTAACTTACTAGACGGATTCCGTTCCAAAGATTTGCGTGAGCGACTACACCCATCCAGCCAATCTCAAAATTGACAGTCTGTCAAAGTGCTAAAGTATCTTGTCTATTTATAGGTCTAGCAACCTTATCTGCAATATTGAAGGCGTCTGGCGCATGCAAAATGTTGCTGACTTTATGAGCAATTTCTATAAAATATCTAAAGTGGAATCTCAGTCGCAGACTTTAGAGGTTTATCCCGTTTTATGCCTAAAAAGGTTTTTACTGACTTTTGCCCTAAAATTAATAGTTGTTTGCCTCTATACACTAAATTGAATCAACATAATATACAGGATGTAATTTAATTCATTAGCATAAATTGAGCCCATGATAGTACATCATTTATGGATAATTATTAAAGAGTAAAGAGTGCAAAAGAAAAAATTGTTATTAATTATTATCAAGATTGCCTTGGCGCCTAACGCAGTTGGCACGGATGATTTTGATACATTTAAACGTTTTTATACCTTGAATGTACTAATTAAAAACAGTACTCCATCATCCCAATTAAATTTTGTATTGTAGCTTTGGATTAAGTAAGTTATTCCATTTTTTGGAGTTTTTATTATTACCAAACCAAAGTGTTACAATTCAAAAATTTTGGTCCACACGTGACCGGTATCAGGAGTAGGTACTTTCAAAGGATGCTAATGAATTCAATTACACCCAGTATATGGGAGGTTGTAGGTATTGCCTAGTTAGTTTTAGTTTAGTTTAGTTTTTATTATTGTAGTAGTTAGCTTGAGTAATAAAGGCAATTTGCCTGTAAAAAAAAATATTTGCCCCTACTGATAATTTAGTTACATATAGGTACACATCAACAGCTGGAAGAAGTCCACTGCTGCGCATATACCTCCCCATAAAACTTGGGACGTTTATTATAAGGGGGAGGATTTGCCATAATCCTTACGCTTAGTGATCGCAGAAGATTTTAATGTACCGAAGAGAATGCTGATATCCATGCCCTGGATATTCCCGTATACGTAACTAATAAAGCATCATGACTTTGTTTGTGTTCTGTGTCCAACACCGAATGTTATTTAAATAACCACTGCTGGATGGAAATTGAATTTAAAACTAAACTTGTGCAAACAGTTCAATCTTATTTTTACGCAGATACAGACTATAATTGAACAGTTATTATACACAGTTCATTTTTTGATAAGCACCACTAAGTATGTCACTGTAGTGTAGATAGGTGTAGGTAGAGAGACGTCCTTTTGTGTGTACCGCAAGTTCTTAAAGTGTCAAACTGTTCCGAAGATAAGTTCAAACTTGTAACCGTCAAGGAACAATGTGTCTCGCTCTCAAACGAGCTTGTAAAATTTTATTTTACGCTGTAGCAATACGTTTCAAAAACCGTATGGGTTTTCTATATAATTTATAGGCTACTAGCTTTTGCCCGCGGCTTCGCCTGCGTAATTCTAGTGAAAAATAAACAAAGCTAGCTGAGCTTTGGATCAGGATAACAGAAACTTATAGTAATTGACCCTTTTTTCATTCTAACGAAAAATGCAGCTACACCTACAAAAAGGTATTATTTCTTTATGTATAGCTTCACAAGTGCGCCGCTCATGGTTCAGCAAACAGAGCAAACATTTTTATTGTAGGTATTGGTTTTCAAAAAGCACGTGTTGCAATTAAATCATGAACTACATGTCAGTCAGTAGATAAAAACGCGTTTGCTATATTACAAATAAAATACAGTAGAACTATCAAAAGCGCGAGCGACAGCGAGGGCGAAAAATTTTTTGATTGTAGGTATTGGTTTTCAAAAAGCACGTGTGGCAATTAAATCATGAACTACATGTCACTCAGTAGGTATAGACGCGTTTGCTTTATTCAAATTAGAGTAGAAATACCAAAAGCGCGAGCGAAAGCGAGCGCGAAAAATTTTTTGATTTTAGGTATTGGTTTTTAAAAAGCACGTGTGGCAATTCAATCATGAGCTACATGTCAGCCAGTAGGTACAAACACGTTTACCATGTTACAAACGAAACTCAGTAGAAATACCAAAAGCGCGAGCGATAGCGAGCGCGTAAAATTTTTTGACTGTAGGTATTGGTTTTCAAAAAGCACGTGTGGCAATTAAATCATGAACTACATGTCAGTCAGTAGGTATAGACGCGTTTGCTATATTACAAACAAATTAGAGTAGAACTACCAAAAGCGCGCGCGACAGCGAGCGCGAAAAATTTTTTGATTGTAGGTATTGGTTTTCATAAAGCACGTGTGGCAATTAAATCATGAACTACATATCAGTCAGTAGATATAAACGCGTTTGCTATGTTACAAACCAAACACAGTAGAAATACCAAAAGCGCGAGCGGTAGCGAGCGCGAAAAATTTTTTGATTGTAGGTATTGGTTTTCAAAGCACGTGTGGCAATTAAATCATGAACTACATGTCAGTCAGTAGGTATAGACGCGTTTGCTACATTACAAACAAAACAGTAGAACTACCAAAAGCGCGAGCGACAGCGAGCGCGTAAAATTTTTTGATTGTAGGTATTGGTTTTCATAAAGCACGTGTGGCAATTAAATCATGAACTACATATCAGTCAGTAGATATAAACGCGTTTGCTATGTTACAAACCAAACACAGTAGAAATACCAAAAGCGCGAGCGACAGCGAGCGCGTAAAATTTTTTGACTGTAGGTATTGGTTTTCAAAAAGCACGTGTGGCAATTAAATCATGAACTACATGTCAGTCAGTAGGTATAGACGCGTTTGCTATATTACAAACAAATTAGAGTAGAACTACCAAAAGCGCGCGCGACAGCGAGCGCGAAAAATTTTTTGATTGTAGGTATTGGTTTTCATAAAGCACGTGTGGCAATTAAATCATGAACTACATATCAGTCAGTAGATATAAACGCGTTTGCTATGTTACAAACCAAACACAGTAGAAATACCAAAAGCGCGAGCGGTAGCGAGCGCGAAAAATTTTTTGATTGTAGGTATTGGTTTTCAAAGCACGTGTGGCAATTAAATCATGAACTACATGTCAGTCAGTAGGTATAGACGCGTTTGCTACATTACAAACAAAACAGTAGAACTACCAAAAGCGCGAGCGACAGCGAGCGCGTAAAATTTTTTGACTGTAGGTATTGGTTTTCAAAAAGCACGTGTGGCAATTAAATCATGAACTACATGTCAGTCAGTAGGTATAGACGCGTTTGCTATATTACAAACAAATTAGAGTAGAACTACCAAAAGCGCGAGCGATAGCGAGCGCGAAAAATTTTTTGATTGTAGGTATTGGTTTTCATAAAGCACGTGTGGCAATTAAATCATGAACTACATGTCAGTCAGTAGATATAAACGCGTTTGCTATGTTACAAACCAAACACAGTAGAAATACCAAAAGCGCGAGCGACAGCGAGCGCGAAAAATTTTTGATTGTAGGTATTGGTTTTCAAAGCACGTGTGGCAATTAAATCATGAACTACATTGTCAGTCAGTAGATATAAACGCGTTTGCTATGTTACAAACCAAACACAGTAGAAATACCAAAAGAACGAGCGAAAGCGAGCGCGAAAAATGTTTTGATTGTAGGTATTGGTTTTTAAAAAGCACGTGTGGCAAATCAATCATGAGCTACATGTCAGCCAGTAGGTACAAACACGTTTACCATGTTACAAACAAAACTCAGTAGAAATAACAAAAGCGCGAGCGATAGCGAGCGCGAAAAATTTTTTGATTGTAGGTATTGGTTTTCAAATAGCACGTGTGGCAATTAAATCATGAACTACATGTGAGTCAGTAGGTAAAAACGCGTTTGCTATATTACAAACAAAATACAGTAGAACTACCAAAAGCGCGAGCGAAAGCGAGCGTGAAAAATTTTTTGATTGTAGGTATTCGTTTTCAAAAAGCACGTGTGGCAATTAAATCATGAACTACATATCAGTCAGTACATATAAACGCGTTTGCTATGTTACAAACCAAACATAGTATAAATACCAAAAGCGCGAGCGATAGTGAGCGCGAAAAATTGTTTGATTGTAGGTATTGGTTTCAAAAAGCACGTGTGGCAATTAAATCATGAACTACATGTCAGTCAGTAGGCACAAACGCAGTGCTATTATTACAAACAAAATACAGTAGAAATTCCAAAATCTCGAGTGAAAGCGAGCGCGAATAATTATTTTCATGTAATTCATTTATTCCAAAACAATAATTTGTATAGGAAACTCATGTAAAACTTCTGCAACCAGCAGTTTAAGCTGTGCGTTGATTTCTAGATTTCAATAGAAAAAACTTTGAGACTCCGTTTGACCCTGATGGAAGGTGATTTTCAAAAAACCGTGACACACCTCTATTTTTATTTTTACTGAAGAGTATACACACAAAATTTCAAACTAATTGATACACAGATTAAAAAGTTTCATGCTAACATAAAACAAACGTTAACATCCCATTTCATCTTCTCAGCGGCGGAGTTTCAAAAAACTATTGTTTAGCGGACATCTACACTTTACGAAGAACACACCCTCCAAATTCAATGTATCTACGGCTAGCGGTGTAGGCTGTGCGTTAATTTATAGATTTCAAAAGAAAAAACTTTGACGCTCCTTTTAACCCTGATGGAAGATGATTTTGAGAAAACCGTGACACATGTCTATTCTAATTTTAATTGAAGAGTATACACACTAAAAGAGTATACACACTAAATTTCAAACTAATCTACCCATAGAGTAAAAAGTTTCATACAAACGTAAAACCCCCGTTTCACCTCCTTAGGGGTGGAATTTCGAAAAACCCTTTCTAAGTGGACATCTACACTTTACGAAGAATATACCCTCCAAATTTCAAATTTCTACGACCAGCGGTTTAGACTGTGCGTTGATCTATAGATTTCATAAGAAAAAACTTTGAAGCTTCTTTAGACCCTGATGGAAGATGATTTTCAGAAAACCGTGACACACATCTATTTTTATTTTAACTGAAGAATATACACACCAAATTTCAAATTAATCGATCCACAGACTAAAAAGTTTCATACAAACGTAAAACCCCCGTTTCACCCCCTTAGGGGTGGAATTTCGAAAAACCCTGTCTTAGTGGACGTTTACACTTTACGAAGAATATACCCTCCAAATTTCACATCTACGACCAGCGGTTTAGGCTGTACATTGATATATAAGTCAGTCAGTCAGTCAGTCAGTCAGTCAGTCAGTCAGGACTTTGAATTTTATATATACAGATAAGGGACGAACACAAAATATCACAACGTGATACAACGATGCGTAAGCGCATGAAAAACCGTAGCTATTACAGTACATAGTACATGTAAAATAATGATTTCATTGTATCCTTGCTACAATAATGAAATTGATGATGATATAGTAATAGTATTAGTATTTATCATAGATATATGCTTAATAGCTTTAAGAACGACATAGTAACTAAGTAGATAATACTATGATTTTTAGTCAACATATTGTTTTGGCCATTTTGCATACAGTTTTCATCCAATTGGGAATGAGCTCATAACCCTAGATTAGCCCAGTGGCGTTCATAGTGGAGTGATGATGACAAATAAATAAAAGGTTATTTAAAAATACCTTTATCTTTAAAACGTTTTTTATACCAAAGTGTTTACTATGTTTCGTTACTGCCTTTATTAACACAACTTTGACGACCATCCCTTGGGATATGAAAATGGCGAATGTACCGCAACTCGACCACATATGACTTGCAGCATCTTACTTCAAGTTTGAAATGTAAGTACAGTTATTTTATTGGAAATTGCAACAAAATACATGGCCACGTTTTATAAGTAGTTTGTATTCAACAACTTTGTAAGGTTTTACTGAATTTAGTTTCATTGACTTCAGATGTTTTTACTAAGATGTGAAAACAGTACAATCACTTTAAATAATAAAAAATGCTTACGTCATACTGTAGATGAGTATTAATAAATAATAATAGAATTAACACTATGTCATCAACCTAAAGGCGTCCACTGCTAAAGGCCTCCCTTAGTCGCCACTTTCAGTGGCTGTTTGCCTTTTTTATCCATCAGCACCTTGCGAATTTGATTACAATCTCGGTCTACTTAGTAGTCCGAATTATTAATAATTAATAAAAGTGGAAATAATATAAGAAATAACTCTTAGAATAAATATTATATTTTCTATCACAAAATATCTCTTAAACAAGTTTAAAGAGCCTTCATCTCAACGAGAGTCATAATTACCCGTCCACTTAAATCAATTGTAAGTCCCCTCGGGTGGAAAACACTGTTTAAATTAAGTAATAAATCTTACCCCAAGGTTACTTGGTAACATCTGGTTGGCAAGATGGGTTGCCAGTCGGGTGTTTAGCAAAACCATCCAAAATTGATTGTTAGGAAATTCAGGGGCAGAAGTATGTACGGAATAAATACTTAAGTTAGATACAACTATAGTTTTATGTTGGTAATAAAATGATGCCTTTAGCGACCTCCCTGCCTTACAAATATTTACTATATAAAGTGGATTTGTAGCATATAGTGTTCTGGTAAACTGTATTACTTTGCTCTCATGAACATATACCAAAATTATAAGTATTTTCTGCCGTGAAACATTCTTCAACTACCTACCATCCCGTACATTTTGCGAAGTCCAATGAATCCCCCAATAACATTGTAGAATCTCCAATCTGGCAACACTTGTAGCACGTGAACTGGGCACGAATTCTTTCTGTTTTTAAGCCGTTCTCGAAAACAAAACAATAAATCAACTGTCGCTGGAACTTGCTATTGAAAATTATGCCCCTAGACGCGTGTCTCGGGTAACTATCAGTAATTCGGAGAGAATTAGGGGATGTGGGGTATTTTTTAAAAGTATGGTATTATTTCACAAGATGGGTGTCGTACATGACTGGGTGAAAGAAACGTGATAAATATTGGCTCATGGCTCTACAATGTCCAAAGAGTAGGTATGCACTAAGTACAAGTACATCTTGCAATCCAAATTATGGAAAAAAATTGCTAACGTGTATTTTAATAAAGATTAATCACAAAAATGCGCGTTCACCTGTAAATACCTGTCTAAGTAGGGGTTGTTAATAAATAAGTATCATTGGCAATTATAAACCTACTTAACATAGAGACGAAAAAATTACTGAAACGGCAATCTCACTGTCTTCAAGAAAGATCCACAAAAGCCAACTATTGCCATTATGGTAGTATCTTCTGTGAACAGCCATATCTAAATAATTACGCCACAGACTCGCAATTGCAAAACAAATGTGAAAAGTTGTAAAACATTAAAGCAAATACACGCTCTCACATTACCATTAATAACATCAGTGGATAAAAGTGGAAATAAATGTTTGATTTACGCCGCCAATTACAGCTCGAACATACAGTTCGCATTAAAGCATTATCGATGGAGTGGACATTAATGCAATATGGAACTCGATTACCGGATATTTTCATTTTTCACGTATATTTTTCGGATATATTCCTCGAGGGTCTCTAGAGAGTACGGATTGGGGCACTGTTTACATTCAGGGGAACAAAATAAATATGAGAAAATCGGTGTTGGAATAAAAATTGTGTTATTTCTGCGTGTTTTGCGAGTAGAAAGTATGACAAAAAAATTATGTATCTATCTATATATTAATGCTTTTTTTATAACAAGGTTTTTTCAGAGTGACCGATAGACAGGTTTGATATTTGGAGCGAGTTTTCCTTTAGTGGCATATGGTTTTTGAAAATTCAACCCCATTGGGGAATAATTATATGGGGTATTAAAAATTGCTTGACGAACGCGCAGGCAAAAACGTTAGCTTCTTGTTAAAAGTATACAAAGATCTATGTTGATAATGAATTTTATATTTTAAGAGGAAAATAATGAAAAACAGCTCTGAAATAACCGAAAAAAAATATTAAATAAAAGGGATCCTAAAAAAGCAACAACTTATTAAAAAGATCGCAATTCACGCATACAAAATGAACTCTTCACGGAAATGAAGATACAAAAATCACCTGAAACGATAAAGAGGCCAATTCTCTCACATTTTGTTTTTTCAGAAGGCTGTTCCAAAAGATCGTAGGAAAGGCTCGGGTTTAATGAGTTAACGCCGGAAGAGGGCGCTGATAGCGACGAGAATTCCTCTAATTACTTACCTTGATAGGTACCTTGTTTCGTTGTAGATAATTTTTGAGGGAAATATTTGAATTTGGGCGAAAATGAGTTTTGTGAGCAAGGGGATTCGGTTTGATTTAGTTTGTTTTACTTGTATTTCCGTCTCACTTGTATTTGATTTCTAATAAATGGTTAAAATTACAAATATTATCTCTATTTATTTTGGACTAAAGACATACCACGGGGTCACTTGCATACGTTCAATTTCGTGAAAAGCTTAGGGGTTGAGTTTCCAATCAGGGGCTTCTTTTTCAAATACCCTTTCCTTAGCACAACGCTACGCCATAAAGAAGAAAAATCAAGTGTGTTAGTTGGTTAATTAGTTAGTCAGTCAAACAGTCAGATGGTCAATTAGACGGTCAGTCAAGCATTCTGTCAGTCAGTCAGTCAGTCAGTTGGTAAGTAAGTCGGTAATTTGGTAAGTCAGACAGTAAGTTATTTTAATTTCATTGTATGTATACCTTTCAATATAATGCACCAGCACCAACAACCCAAACAACTTTCATCATCATCATCATCATCAGCCTGAAGACGTCCACTGCTGAACAAAGGGTTCCCCCAGAGAGCGCCACTTTGAGCAAACAACTTTATTCTTCGCATATTAACTAGTTTTGAAACTAACTTCACACTGGCCCTGCTTACCCATTCTCCCGTATTATTTCCAATCTGGCCGACTTTAGCCGGGGGTGCTCAATAAAACGGTTATATTGGTTTTTCGGTTAAAGCGTAAAACTTTTATATCCCCATTAAATACAAATTGCTTAGGTCGGGCGCACCTTTGAATTTTCTTAACAACTGTTGACGGCTAGAGTGTGGGCCTTTGATATGGCGAAAGTGAAAGATACTTTTATTAAAAATTTTTGAAAACTTCTACAGGTCATGCTACCCGTGCTGGTTCAAAGGAACAAAAAAAGCAATTCGAAGTCGATTAAAGCTAGCAGCTATATTTACAGAACTAACTCAAAAACTTCCTAACTTAAAAACTCTACAAAACGAACAAAATCTGCCTAGAGAATTAGGAAATGGTGTACATTAATTAAAACAGGTTCATACTTGATACTGCAGTAGTCAACCTGTGTGGGTGAGATATGTTTTCGGTATTATTGGACTTGGACTTCATTACAGACTTGACTTCGTTGTCTATTCTAGCAATCTTTGCCACAGACCACAGATGAAAGAAAAACCAATAGACTAATTTTTGGACCTGAGTTGGGAGCTACCCGAGATTACGTCGGGTGTCTCGTCGGCATGACACCTCTCTACTGCTCTACTACTTTAGTACCTAAACCTACACAGTTATACCTACGCTTGAGTTTACCAATAAAGAGATTAATAATAGGTACCTTAGAATCAGCTTTAGCGTTTGAAGGTAGTAAGTTTATTTTGTTGAAAATTTACCAGTCACAAAGATAAAAGAAATCCGATGGATGCAGGATGCAAGCAGCGGCTCAAAGTGGTTGCTCTGTGGGAGATGCCTTTTCTTCAGCAGTGGACGACTTCAGGCTATTGATGATTACCATATTTTGGAAGCTAGGTTCATTATACAGCCTAATTTTGATAAAAACTCGCTTTTCTAATAACCCCACACGAAAGCCAGGCACAGCGACTAATTATGACCCGCGGAAAATCCATAATCAAATTTCTTTTTTCTCGCTCTTTATTAAGGCTTTCCGTTTTTATTACGATGCTATTAAAACGGAAAATAATTATTAGATTTTCTACTAAACCATTTTTCTTGTTTTCTTTTCTTGCAAACAAAAGAGGTAAGGCTTTTCACAAAGGTTTTCTAAAGCATTTCCCTCTACATGATATGAAATCAAATAGTCAACGACAATATTTTTCATCAGTATTGCTCTGACAACTGATGGGGAAGAAAGATTCTCGAGTGCCGACCACGAACTCGACGGCACAGCGTATTATACGCCAGCCCCCATCTAGACGAACGGAAGATCTGGTTAAAACCGCATGAGAGCTGAATGCAGGAAGCAAGCAATTGATGTAATTCTATACTTACCTATAAGATGTTTTTATTTTTTTATGTGTGGACATTTCACACAGCGCCATCTAGCCCCAAACTAAGCAAGCTTGTACTATGGGAACCAGATAACTGATACAATACTTAGATACTTTTGTAAATACATACATAGATACAATATATCACCCAGACACAGAACAAACATTGATGTTCATCACACAAATCTTTGTCCTGGGTAGGAATCGAACCCACAGCCCTTAGTTCAGAAGGCAGGCCTAGTACCAACTGATCGGGCCCGTCAATGATTATGTATGTAAACTTGGCAAACCATGCATTCTGCAGATGTATTCCACTGTAGGCTGTAGGTATAGCGTTATTTTGCCTTCAGACGTGACTAGTCATAATAAAAAACGAGCCCTGTTTTCTCATTTCCCTGTTTGAGTTCTAACTCCCATGCGGAATAAAGTTCTCAACAAAATGAGGTGCCTAAAACGCAAACACATGTAGGGCACGGTAAGTACTAGGTAGTCATACCATCAGCGCACCCGCGGCGTAAACAGGTATAAGCTCAAAACTTATTTCGTCGGTGGAGCTATTAAAAAGTGAACAAGGAAAAACTCGGCTTCATTAGGTCGGGCCGATGGTCTCGGCGCGTGACCGGCATCAACGAGGGATCTGCAGTTTTATGATGGCATGTTACGTTGAAAATTTCCTGAAGAGGTTGTTAATTTTGAAGCTGATTTTACTTTTTTAGTCCGGCTATTTTACGATGTCGATGGTGGAAAGTCATCCACCCGAAAAAAGAGTCATTGACTTAGGTAAATTTTAGGGAATTTAGCCATTGCGCGAATAGTCCTGATTTTACGTTTAGTTCAGTTGCGTAAGTTTAAAAAGTAATATAAAAGTGTTGAAAATATTTCAGTATCCATCCGGCATAAAAATAAAATAAACAGTACACGTTTAACTCTGACATATCACGCGCGAAGTGCGGATCCGTTGCCAAAAGCTTCAATAGTACACGATGCTCACCATAAAGCCACGTGCTCACCGACAGATCCATCCCGCTGGCAAGCTTCCAGCAGCAACAAGTTAGTATATTTAATGCCGCCCAGGAGAGGCTAAGTGGAGCTTAAACTGGACCGCGATTACCGCCCGCCGTAAGGATGATCAACCAAACAAATGGTGTGGTACGCGGTTCTGACGGCAGATAGAGCATCTCTTGCTGGTTAGCTGATTTATCATTTCTTTAACTTTACGGGATTTTAAATACCTGGTTCAAATTTACTGGAAATTACTGGCTGTTTTGGTTGCGGCTGAATGTGGAACTAAAATTATATATAAGTAAAAGAAGGCCAACGCTGTTAGACGTCTGCAAGAACAGCGTGTTGTCGTTCTTGAAGGAGCCTTTATAGCACCTATTTCAGGGATATTTCAGAACTTCTTTTGCGTTACGAAAAGCTCAATATTACTTGATGTGTTTTAATTTTTTTACGGTCCTTTTGTGCTATTATAAAGTGTGTGCTAATAAAATACGTACAGGTTTTAGGTAAAAATTGTAGGACAATAAATGAATAGGTTAAAATTACCTTTAATTCCAAAAAGTGCCATTATTAGTAATGAATAATATTCAGGGGTGATGAATGAATGAAAAAAGGTAAAGTTATTCAAGCTCCGCTACCATGACGTAAGAAAAGGGAGATGACCTTGCAAAACTGCCCTAAAATGTACTTGAAAGAGGCCTTCAAAAGCGTAGATTAAATTATTTATAGGCAGAGTTCATATATAACACATCAGCAGCACCCTAAAATGGTCGTATGCTCTGGGGGCAACCACAACCTGTTATAGCATTATTACTTCAATCATACATTGACAAATGACATAAAAGTAAGATACTGTAATGTTGCAGAGACAGAGCAGCTTTTGATGACGTCACGTTAAATCGTTCACTCAAATACAACTGTCACGTCATACCTTTACATCATGTTGACACTGACGTGCGACAGTGACAACGCCATATAAAAATGTAGACGTCTCGTTCACATGCAGGAATACTTTATAAGTTCATGGTACGAATTCGAACAATATTATTGTAACCTTGAAATATTAATGCCATGAAACATGATGGTTTTGTATTAGTTTGTGGTAAGCTTGTGTATTTTATTAGTCATCTATGCGTATGCTAACAGTTCAAGAAAAAAAAATATTTTTTCATTTTTATAAAGAAACGAGTTTTAGACATCGTTTATTTTTTAAAGTGAATGAAACTGTTTATTTATCTCGTGTAGGTTCACAAAGACACATAGTAATTTTTATTTTAACTTTTACGTGCCATTCCAATTTTCCAAGCCCGCCTGCCTAAACTTAAGGTCATTCCAATTTTCCAAGCCTGCCTGCTTAGACTGTATCCAAATATGTTACAAAACTGTTTATTCGAAGAGGGTAATCAAATTCAACATGCGAAATTTAAAAAAATGTAGGTACTTTTTCATAACCTATCCGTCACCAATTTGTTATTCTCTTATTTTTTTCCTTTACTATGCCATGTGTTTAGCTAAAATATTAAGTTTATAATCCAGCTGTGTTCGATCCAAATTAAGTATGATAAAACAGCAGAGTTTAATATCCAGGCTCGAGCACCTGGGCTTGCAACAGAAAAATACATTTTTGCAGTGGGTAAGCCTACGAAGCTTTATTGAAATACGGCTAATCTCTCATGCTTGTTCAATGCAGTCGTTTTTAGCCTTCCTTAGATGCATAAATCATTATGCTTATTATTTTATTCATCATACGCCCCATGATGGGACACGAGTTTTCTCTCACGCCTCAGAGAGTACATAGGCCATTACCGTCTATACTACATATACTACATATAAGCCTGTGCGAGCAATGCCTGTATGATACCTACAAATCGCGGTTTCATTTTTCGATTCTATTTTATGATTTTTACGATGTTTTTGTTTTCCTCCACCAAATTAAAACGAATGTTGGTGTACTTTATATACATATTTTTTTATTGCACTGTACATTTATACTTTTTACTTGAAAATTCTATCTAAGACTATACCTTTACCTACCCAAACAATCAGTTACATAGTAAATACATAGCTCTCTCTATGTATAATTTAATGGCCCTCGGCCCAAGTCCATAGTTACCCTACTTAGATTACCCATTCTGTGTCTTCGCAGTGTAATAACGGGACCGTTCGGCTCTTGATTTTAATATCTTCGGAAGCTGCTACTCTGTCAGGCGGTTACTCTAATGTGGTTTTTAATTTTGACTGTGACGGCAGCGTCGGCAGCTAGCTGTTTGCACGTTTTTGTTCTTGGTATACTTACTTCAGAAGTCCTTTCGTAGATGTTTTTCCTTTACACTTTCTGCTTTTCTCAATTTCACTTGCATTTTAATGTGAAAAGCTCTTTAGCATATAAATAATAAATAGAAAAAGAACTTGCTTCTCAAAAGTAGCACTTAACGTAAGTACAATGCATATTTGACGTGCGAAAGCAAATGCGCCTTGAGCGCAAGGTCAGTTTTGACGTCTTCACTAATCAATGTGGTCATAAGCTTGACAACGTCCAATGCTCAATGTTTAGACCTCCCCAGATAAAGCACAACTTAGAGCGGATGCTTGTCTCTTGCATCCATCGGCCTCCTGCTATTTTAAACAAGCCTACATTTAATCTTTGAGTCTTCCAATCGAGACTTACCATCAGGTGAGATAGTGGTCAAACGCAAGCCTATCCAACAATAAAAAGGTCTTCGGTCTATCTAGTGGTGGCTGGCCTACGCTGCGTCTTCCGGTTCGTCGTGCCACTCGAGAACATTTTTCCCACATTGGTTGTTAGTTTTGCCCCTTGCCATTTCAACTATAATGCAATGTGATTTATAACATTCTTTGCACTCTTTAAATTGTTGGTCAACGATGTAGCACGCCTGCTCTAAAACTTATTCACTCTCTTCTTCAAACTTCTATACATATAGACTAATGTGTCTTAATGTGTTTTTTTTTTTCTAAAAAGGTAAATTAATTCGCCACCTGCTGGCTAACTAGGTATATGTGTACCTTTACTAACCCCATCTTGTAACTTTTACAATCTCACGATTCGAGATCGTGTCGAACTCGTAACACAGGTGTTAAGCGGGTGGAATTCCTCGGCACCTAGTGGTTGCGAAGTGCATTTGGAAAGTTTTCAGTTACGCTGGGAAAACTTGAGAGTCGTTTTATTGGAGGACTGTTAGAAGCAGAATAATGGATTTAGAATTTTGATAGAGATAGAGAGATAGACGAGCCTCATTGGTAATTTTCCTGTGCTTATTATTAGTTTTGGTAAGGTAACCTAGGCTACAAGCAATCTGTGTACTTATATCTTATCTGTGTACAAATTGGTGTGTTTAAAAAATTATATCTATTAACTCTGTTCAGCCATTTTGTTTTGCGAGTTTTTTTCTTTGCATTTCGACTACAAAATTCTAGAGCATCCATCGGAAGAGTACTTAAGTTTTCCTTATGTAAACAGCGAATTGTAGAGCGCATAATATCACAAGAATAAATCAAGGTCAATTCTGTCGCACTCCTACTTCTCGTGTAGGCAAGTGGTCAGCCCTGGTGTCAGAATTTTTAGGCCGCCCAAAGGCTTCTGACTTGGCTTAACGACTATTGTCTTACGACAACAGCCGGGACCGACGGCTTAACGTGCTCTCCGAAGCACGGTAGCGCTCAGTTCTAAATACCAACTTTCGCACTCCTGCAAGATAGAACGAGTTTCCAGCTAAAGTATTTCCGCCGAGTCACAACACTTCAACAAGCAGGTATAAAAAGGCTTATTAGGGTCGGCAAGTCATCAGTAGCGCTCCTGGTTCAGAGGGTGTCTATAGACGATGGAAATGCTAACCAATACGTAGGCTTCCAGCTTGTTTATCCAACCATTTAAAAAATTCTTATGGAATATATGGTGCTAATAATGATAAAAATGAATACACTTCTCTCTACGATTTTTTGGGCGATCTACGCTATCTTTGTTCTTTTTGTCTGTCTTATTTAGTGGGTATTTCAGTAAGTAGACTATTTCCCAGTTCCCAGACACTCAGACAAAGCGCCGAAGCCTTTGTTACTGCAGAATACGTTCAAAGCTCTTTGTGCTGGAATGTTCGTCAATAAGTCATTATAGTTAGTTTGTCTAATTAATATTTCGATGTTACTATTACTAAGTAGGTATTATTCGTTGTTGTTATAAGAAATGAAGTGCAAGAGGCAAGCAGCCGCTCAAAGTGGCGCTCTTTGGGGAACGCCCATGTTCAGCAGTGGACATCGTCAGGCTTATGATGATAATGATGATGAAGAAGTGAAAGTTGTCGGAAATAATACATAGTGAGGCATGAGATAGAGCTGCAAAATTAATTAAATTAATTTTATTATGTTTTTTGGTCAAGTTTTAGACCGTAAGTACCTTCATAAAATAGCTTCCTATAATTTGATCCAATTTCGTGTAACCACAATAATTTACCATCCCTTCAAACGCATCGTTCCCTTACCCGGCTATCAATAACAGTATCCCTAGATTTTAATATTATAAAGTGTGATAAATTATTAAAGTCGACGTCACGGGCAAGCCCTCGACGTCGACGTCAGCTGGGAACTTGGCTAACTTCGGAAATAGTTGTTTTTATAAAATTAGGTTCTCTTGCGCTTTTTGCATCAATGCAATGTTTTTGCGAGATCAGATCCAAAATGAGGAGTTCCGCAGGAGAGCTAATGTGACCAATATTGCTCTTAGAATGAGCAAGTTGAAATGACAATGGGCAGGCCACATCAACAAAAACTGACAACCGATGGGGAAGAAAGGTTCTCGCGAGGTGACGAACCGAAAGACGCAGCGTAGGCCAGCCCCCCACTAGATGGATCGACGATCTGGCCACGGGGAGCCGATGGATGCAGGAGTTGAGCAGCCGCTCAAAGTGGCGTCTTCAGGCTGTTAATGATGAATGTTTCTGCTATAGAACAGTAAAACTACTGGGACATCTCAACTTTTGATCAAGCTGATTTCTCGTTTATACACTTATGAGAATCTACCCCAGGTATCACCACTAAGCAAGGCTATGGGTGGCAATTACGGGACAATGTTTTCCAGTTGTCATCCAAGCTGACATTGACGGTGGTTACAAAAGTGCAATAGTGGTGGTGGAGTGGAATGTGTTACTTTTTGTTGTTAGGTATTAGTTTTAGATTTGTTTCATTGTAACTGTACCTAACTATTTTTAATCGTTGTAAATATAATGTTCTCTTGTTTGTTTTGGTATTTTAGATTCATCTAACAGATTCATAGCTGACCTCACATTCTACTACAGTGCCAATTTGTCACTGAAAAATCTTCGTTCGATGTCACACTGGGCGGTTATTCTCTATGGAAACACAGATTCCACACGATTCGAAACCACGTCGTTCGTGTCGTGTTCAAATCGTGTCACAGCGTTAGATATACCTTCGCTTTAAATTGAAGTTATCTGTTTTGAATAAAATATAGTGACATCAGTGGTCATATCTTTTGATGTGTTGATGTTTCGGAACGTGTCTCGGTAGAACATATGAATTCGAAGGTTTCGAAGTAAGGAATCGATACGGAATAAGGGCCCAGATGTGCATTTTACGTGAAATTGGAAAAATTGTGGTTACCTCTCCACAAAAGCCCAAGAGTTGAAGTTAATTCTATTTTTAAAACGTGACACCATAAATATTTAAAACATCTTTGTAATTGAAAGTTCTCTCGTTATTTTCTGAAGTATATAATATTTAGTCTCTTCATTAATATTAAGTTAATTAAGTGCATAATTAGACGGTTCTTAAGTGAATTAGCTGAGAAATGTCACTTGACTAATGACCGAGGCTGTAGCTCAGGAGCCACGGGAGGAAAACTCCAAGATACGTAAATAATCTAATGTCTATTTTCCCCACTCTCGGGATTTGAACAAAAAGATAAATAAAATTATGTTCAAATTATGTTTTTAACATGAGAGTCACGGATAATAATATAATAGTAGCCATTATGGCACACTAACAATTAGACGTTTTGCACCAACAGATGTGTTGCTTCTACTCGAAAGAGAACCTTATAACCAGTAATTTATTAATCAAATTTCAATGAAATCTGTTTATTACAGCAAATGCCTTACACAACGCTGAAAAATCTGAATTCAGGTATGATTATTTCCTACTACAATTATGTCATATGTCTTTCTCAGATTGGCCGACAGTCTCCCTGCCTACAAGCTAATGCCTGAGGGTACTAAATATCGGTCGCAACTTGTGTGGGCTGCTGCCGCCACGTGGAATACTAAGCAAGCATTAGAGAATGTTTTAGGGTTTTGCAGCCATTTGGAACATATGAGCTTGACTCTAAAATATATGTCATAATCGCACTATACTTATTTCACTCCATAATAATATCGATTGATAAACGACTTAAATAAAATTCAGTATACCAAGCAAATAAAAATCGGAACCTGAATCTGAATCTATATTTTATTGTCTATGAAATAGAAATACAAAACATGAAAATTCAATCTGAAAAATGTGTTGATTTCATTTCTGAATGTTTCGATCAGCATTGCGGTAAGGTAGGGTGGGTAACCCTATTTACATTGAGAGGTCTTTGCCCCCAGACTTCAATCATAAAAACTTTCATGTAACGCACTCCTCTTAGATTTTACGATACTTTGCAACGTGTTTGTTGATAAGTTTTAAGTGATAAATCTACTGTGGATAAAGTTTCCCAATTTTTTGCATGATCGTAAAAGTTTAGTTTAGTTTAGTTTGTGCGATCGCATCAATTGTGATATTATTATACTAGTAGTCTATTGACGAAGGTCATAAGCGATCATTTAGTTCAACAAACCTCATAAAACCGATACTGTCCAATATTTCTTGCAACTTATTCAGTTCCCATAGTACAAGCCGAACCAAAAAACGGAACATAATTTTTTTTTCTGTAATCTGTGGCATACAATTATTTCTTTGTTGCGGTTTTTCTGATGGCAATAACCGTCTAGAAGTATAAAACTAATCTACCTACCTACTAATCTATCTTTGCTCTCTTGTAGTGAAGATGTAATTACACAAACAATTTAAATCTATTATGAAATTATAAAAAATTACATGTGTTGTTAAGTAGGTACTAGTCAAATCATACACTATCTACCTTAACTTATCCTAGGTACTTATATAATACTAAAGTCTCACAACCCACTGCATCAACAATTTTGCGACTAAATGTTTATCTCTTCAAACATTACTCACTACATTTTCTTTCTTTTTTTTTTCTTTTTTTTTTCCTTTTGTTTTGCTTCATTATAAAAATGTAATTTAAAATCCTGTGCATTTTCTCACGTAAATTTGTTTCAGCGAAGGAAACTCAAGTACGACCAAAAAAGAACGACCTAATCGCAATTTAGTCGCAGTAAATAACGCCTTTAGAGCGCTCGTTTGCATTATACGTTATGAAAACTTCAATGTCTGTTTTATATTATTATTGCCATGCATTTCTGTAATGCACCTATTTAAATAAACTTAACTTTTTAGGTTTTCGCTAGTGGCTCAGTTTTAGGAAAAAGGCATCACTTACTCATTCACTCAGTTACTACACGTTACTGGATTGGACATCAAAGTGAGTGAGTAGGTACTCACTCACTTTGATGTCCAATCCAGCCAGTCATAGATAAGATTTTTGATGCTTTGGTGGATGCTATATTTCTGAGTCCAGAAACATCAATGCCAGTTCATCATTAAGTAGGTACTCATATACCTCGTTTGATAAACCGTTTATAAGCACATCGCAGTAATAATATAATAATAAACTATTATTGTAAGTGTAAATAGGTACCACTTAAATAAGAAATAATTAAAAATCCATCACCAGCCTCAAACAAGTTGCAACCCTCCAACACCAATAGATATTAATATTTGTCCCCGTTCACGAGAAAACTCGATAAACACGAACAAAAGCTTAAGTAATTTGTTTTTTAAACGAAGCACTTTTAAAATGGTAACCGCAGAATTTCATTTGAGCATTCTGTGTGCCTTTCGCACTGGCGTTTTTAATCTATTTTGCAATTTATTTTCTAGTGGCGTAGAGCTCTTTCTTCGTGTTTCGTAAATGACAGTGTAAATGGTCGGTCAGCGCTGGCAGTTGCAAAATGTGAATGCTTTGATCATAGAAATGTGGCTTAAGACGTCAAATACACGCTCATATTTTATAGTCTGACCAACTTATCTGTGAACTGGCAGAAAATGGAACTACAGCCGCCATATTGCAGTTTAGGGCTGCCATACACCGAATTTTATTCTCGTAGCAGCGCGGCCAAATAAAATATGGTACATTCAATACACAATCTATAATTTTTTTTTTTTACATAACTATTTGACCTTATGTTTATTAACATTTTCACGTTACTTTAACAGGACTACACCAACAGGCACTACACCGGTTTTCTTTAATATTTTTTTTTTTTTAATTACACTTGTACATAAAAAATCTCGGACCTATACCATTTTTAGTGTATTTATTTCGAAGTTACTATGAAGTAGTTAGGTACTATTCCTTGCTAGCCTGGGGTAAGTATAATAATTCATCATCATCATCATCATCATCATCATCAACAGCCCGTAGACGTCCACTGCTGAACATAGGCCTCCCCCAGAGAGCGCCACCTTGAGCGGCTGCTCGCCTCCTGCATCCAAGGGCTTCCCGCGGTTTCCACCTAGTGGGGGGTCTGCCTACGGTGCGCCTTCCAGTTCGTGGTCGCCACTTGAGAACCTTTCTTCCCTATCGGTTGTCAATTCTGCGAGCGATGTGGCCTGCCCATTGCCATTTAAACTTACTAATTCTAAGGGCTATATCGGTCACTTTAGTCCTTCTGCGGATTTCCTCGTTCCGGATTAGTTAGTATAATAATTATTCAGAGTGAAATTAACATCGTCAACATCATGTGCATAATGTTCCCCAGTAATATTTACATGGATTGTCTTATATTTTATATTATTCATTAGCTAATAGCTGGGGGTCTAGCAAAGATACCAACCATTAACGCTAACGCCAAACGCTAACTCCAAAATGTACTGGAATGACAACCGCTTACTTTTCTACGGTTAATGTCATTTCAATACAGTTTTGGAGTTAGAGTTTGGCGTTAGCGTTAGTGGTTGGTATATTTGCTAGACCCCCTGGCTGTACACTTCAAGTTTTATGAAAATTAATGATGAAAAGTAACCACATTTCCATTAAATAAATTAAGTCTTACCTATCTACTAAAACACATCCAACTATGTTAAAAGAAGTGCTGTAGAAATCCGCCATATTAGACCATTATTCATAAAATGGCAGCACTGGTGCGAACGCAGCGACGCTCTTCAGTTCACAGATAACTTGGCCAGACTATAACTTCGTGGTTTTATTGTTATTACTTTCATTTGTTTTTGTGGTTTCATAGGTACGGGGTAGTTACTATTACGTCTTCTTCATACTTTCAAAGCGAGATGTGAATTTTAATATTATGATCTTTAATTACTAAATAAACAATATGATAATGTCCATTTATTCAATGTTGTCGAGTTTTGTTTTTCATAACATAATTATTTATTTAAATATTTACGTCATTAACAACTTATCACATTATTATTTTTAGTCAGAGTCCTTGCCTATTTTGTGGTTATTTATTTGTTTCTTGATTCATTTTTTGCGATGCCTACAACACTAGAAAAATATATTGCAAATAATTTTATAAATCATCTCTAGAACTTATTTTAGCACCCAATATTGCATTGAATCTGCAAATAAAGCTTACTATTTTGAGTAATCCTCTTCAAAATTATATCCTTCCGCGTAGTTCCTTCACCCATGTTAAAGCTAAATTGTGGCGCGCCATGAGAGCTCTGGCGATAAATCAGTTCCCGATTCCGTGACTGTAGCCATTCCGTGACGATGTATAGCGAGTAACGATCTATTCCATTCCGTTTTGTAGTAGTTTTAAATTAGATTTGCCGCGGTAGGAACCGCCTTTACATCGCCCGATTAAATTGGTGCTTCATTTAGGAATGCATGACATGAAGTCACAGGCAGCTTTAAAGGGCTGTAACTACATCAAATGTTTATGGAATGTAATCTTTAGGTATATGCGTTTCGTAAATTGGTTCTTTTGGCGTGACGCTTAACGCATTACAGCGGCATAACTTTTAACACTTAAATCTATAAACTACAGAATCTACAGAGAGTCATCTGACATGAATACAAGAGTTTATGCTCGTCTGCACTAAAGTTTGAGAGCCCTTAAGTTTGCACTTATCTCCTTAACTAGGATGTACTCAAATGCGTTGCAGTAGGTAAGTCAGAGTGCCAAGTGACTTTAGTAGAGACGGAAATTAATGTCTCATCCTGCGCTCATAGCAAAGCTCAACCGATTGGTAAAGAAAAGCAACGTTCACAGCTATATACAACCGAGGGGCTACTCCATACTTCGCTAAGCACTTTAAGCCAAAGGTGCCAGCTGTTGTTGACATAAGACAACAGACGTTAAGCCAAGTCAGCCGGCCTTTAGGCGGCCTGAAAATTCTGATGCAATGCTGCGGCTTGCCCTCTAAAATGGCCGCATACATCATCGCAAAACATCGCGTAAGCCGTTTTGCGTGCCAACGCATCACGGATATTCGCACGATAATGTAGCCAGACCATAAAAATTTGTAAAATAGCGTTCTAAAATCAAATCTTTTCAATTTATTTTCATGCTCAGCATTCAGTGTAATGTCGTCCGAGCTGACATCATGATCCCCACGTGCCGATATCCTGCCGGTATCCGATAGGTAGGTACCCTAATACCATGACGTGCCATGCAATGTCAATAGCAGGTTCACGGGTAGGGTGACCATATGTACTGTTACTGTGTTTGAGACTGTTCATGTTCAAAATATCTATATTAAAGATAGGGTTAAAAATGTTACTATGGTATGGCAAAAACTCAAACATTTTAATTAGGTGATAAAATAATACAATATGATAAAAACGTGGTGAGATTTTTTTAATTTTAAGTCCATCCAATTTGTAAATCCTACATTGAGTCACAAAAAAACTTGTTTCCGCGCTCATGATACCTTTTTCTCTTCTGATCATAAATAAAAGTTTAAAAAAAAGTAAAATAGTTCCTTTGTTTATAACAAATGCTACCTACTAAGAGTGTTAGTATAAAATCAAATATAAAAACCAGTTGACTTTCTGACAGTCAAAACATACACAGCCAAAACGTTGTTAGTCAAAAATAAGTAAGTTTCTAAGTATTTGATTTTGATCACCATGGAATCAACAAGATTGTTTCTGTATGAGCTCGTATCGTCTATCATCATGATTTGTCGTATTTTATCTTTTATTAGGTATACTTCTATCAAAAATGTTTGGAATTGTCATTAACTCAGTAAGCAAAAAGAGCAATAATCATGGAAAAAAATATCCGTAACATTTATCTAAAACTTTTGTCACCCTCTACCTATTGGATCCCTTTGTGCGAAACTTATGGAGCGAAACTGCACGGCTCATTCCCCGTGTGTCAGTGACGGTGTACGTCGCATTTAGACCTGTCTCTACTGGAGCTTGAGCGTGGTCACCCCTTTTAACCTTTTTTTTTGTCCTGATAATAAAAATAATGTTAATGGACAATCTTGTGGTCTTCATCCAGTGATGATAAGGTTTTTGGACTAAGTTCAGTTTTTCCTTCTGCAAATGTGTGCGTTATTCGAATACATTATACAGGAATTGGATTTCGGTTGACTTTCCCTCATATGTCTAGGTATTAATAGGTTCACTATGTCTAATATATGCTAAGAAAACAATAAAAATTTCACTAAATCACTTAAATTCCTGCTAATTAACGTAAAATAAATAATAATAATGTTTTTGGAGAAACAACGCCATCTCGCAGGATATGGTGCTTAGCGACATCTGACATTTAACCTTAATAACAAAATTGTGATTGATTTGTTCTATATTGTTGCTTTTTGAGCAGATTTTCCAAAGGAATTATGTTTTTTTTTTTAAAGTAAATGACTGACTGTATTGAGCTATATAGTAGTTGTAGTTGTTTTAACTTTCTCCCTGGCAAGGTTTGAAATATCCGGAAAAAATGTGTTTATAAACACAATGGATTTCTCCGGATAACTTGGCTTCCAAGACCCTGATGGATATTCTCAGAAACCTACGTCACAAGGCTGCGGTTCATCAATCTTTATTTAAAATATCCGGTCGTGTCTATGAAATCGGTGTCTGTCTTCAGTACCTAACCTAGTGTATAGTGTAATTTTTTTTTCCATTTCGATGCTTTGTTAATGCTTATTTTTGGGGGAAACCCCGTTTTTCTTTAAAGATTTCACCTTTACGAGAATTTAGTGAACTCAGTCATAGGATTTTTTACTAGGTGCTATATGCTTGCTCGATTTTTTTTTCTGGATGAATTTCAGTACAATAGTTAAAAAATAATGTAATTTAATAGTTTTTCTTGAGAACTCACTATAACACTATATCCATAATTTTCTATCGTCGAAGTAGGTACCTAGGTGTTTTATGGGAATTTTCGTGTGAAAGCTGTGTGAATAATTATGTTAATGGCAGGTAGGTACATTGATATTTAAAAAAGTTAACTGATGAAATTACATTCTACCCCCAGGAATTAAGTTTGACCTTATAGCTAAAGCAATGCCTTCAGCCCGCCTTAAAATAATATCTATCTCTCTTTTGATTGTATTTTATTTCTGGCAGATAAAATACTCAAAAATAAGATTCACAGTGTTTAATTAAAGAATTAAGACAACGCTCGCGTGTAAATAAAATTGCCGAAAAAGCGCTCTACCTTCCAAACTTGTTTTACAGGCGAATAATTAAGAGCGAAGTTTCAAATTAACTCGTCATAATTACAGCATTTTTTGCGCGAAACACGTTACATTTTCGGCGAAAACGAGTCGCTTTGATTTACACGTAGGTAGAAGCTGGGGTGCTTATGACCGGTGTACCGTGAAGGCCTTTTGACTTTGACGCATCAGGGTCAGTCATGCCTTTATAGCATGTGTTTTATTGTACTACAGTATTGCAATTTGTTTGATAGCGTCTGATGTCATGTTTTAACAGCATTTTTAGGGTTCCGGGAATGGATACGCACTGGGTTTCATATTTTGATAAATTCTTCGTATATGACCGTAATTTCGTCTTTAAGCTATTCAGAAGTCCTACAGACAGACCGGTAGTGGTCAAGTGGTCGGATTTGGTCAGTTTCATAGTATATTGAAGACTTTATGGGAACCACTAACACAATTTTTCAATAGCGATTCATTGAAAGTAGCGATTTGACGGCTTCTGTGGTGCAGTAGCTGAGGCCGGCTCATAGCTTGAAGGCGTCGGGTTCGATTCCCGCAACAGGACAAGGTGATTGTGCATAGGAAAAAGCGCAAACAATTGTTCTGTGTCTGGGATGTTGTGTGACCATGGTCCTCATAGTTCCTGGATCCATATAGATACAGCTAATTCCAGCTAAGGTCCAGGACCTGCATATCGATTCAGGAGATCTCAGCGCTGAAGCTCAGCGCTGAGGCTCAGCGTCCAACCTCGATTCAACCAACTTTTATTTGAAAATAGAACGGAAAGCTCTCCCCTAGCTCGTGCCTTTTGCAGAAACGATGACGCCATTTCCGTTCTATTTTCAAATAAAAGTTTGTTGAATCGAGGTTGGACGCTGAGCCTCAGCGCTGAGGTCTCCTGAATCGCTATGCTGTGCATGTATTTGTTGTGCGTTATTTATTTATTTATAACTTCATGATGACATTGGTTAGGCCCATGATCTTAAAAATGGTCTTCTAAAGCTAGATACATTTTTAGACAAACATAGTTAATTTAACCGCATACTATCGTTCGTGGTCCTGAAAAGTCAGCAAGATAGGGTACCTATTTTTATAATACACTTGTCACAAAAAAGATCATAAAAAATGTAAATGACCATAGAATGTGGTTATTGAGACTGGTTTTGAAAACATACAGGGTAGTAAAATACCGTTATTGTTATAGCATCGCAGCCGGGGTCAAGTTATGGCGACGATTGTAAACCACTATGCGACCGTTCGACGACAGAACGTAAAAGCACACTTATTTTATACAGATTTCACGGTGCTAAGTTTAGTCATAATTAACCTTTTTTCAATTATTTTTGTATCCTTTTAACATATTGGGAGCAGCAAAATGAAAGCACATAAGTATATTGTCAAAGTTTTTGCGCATTAGCGTGTGTTGCACTAGCGTAATCTCTGACCATTGTGAGTCGCATGGTAGTGAAACGTACCTCTTTATGTCGCTTCTGCGAAGGACCCTTTGAGTATAGATGATCAATCAAAGACATCATAATATATAAAGTTCGTCACCCACTCACTCACTCACTCACTGACTGACATTTTTGATCTCAGCTCCTGGAAGTGGTGGAAAAAAACCGAGTATGAGGTTGCATAGAGATGGGTCACGTGACCACCAGAAAAAGCTGACATCAGCAAAAAGTCGTCTCCTTGATGGAACCGGTCAACGGCTCTCGGAAACTACAAGTCGGATGGGTGACCTGTTTTAACTAAAGTTGTAGTAAACCTTGGGACGCTTGGAGAGAAATAAAAAAAAATGGGGGTTGCCATACAAAAAAACAAAAATTCCATACAAAATTGAAACGCTTATAAATCGGAAACGGTAAGAGGTAGGTGGGGTGTGTTCGACCAAATGTCATAGAGGAGGATGGGCGCTTTCGGATGGTAGTCATGAAAATCCAAGATGGCGGATCCAAGATGGCGGCCATTTTGAAAGTTGGTCCGATCGGGCTGATTTTTTGCATCGGGGGGTTTTTGGGGTCCCTGATTCCATATTTGAAAAAATATTTTGGATCCCGCCATTTTTAAAGATGGCTGCCATACAAATTTTTTTTTTCATTTTTGGCTCATTGTTTCTCGATACCTATGGTAAATTTTGATCCTATTTTTATAAATTTGTATGAAAGTGGACAATCGAAATTCAAAATATTTCATGAACTGGTCTTCCGACCTTCCATCATCGTGACCATCAACGGCCTGGCTAAACGATGTGAGATAGGTCATATGCGTTCTCAGGAATGTCATAGCAAACCCTAAGACGATTTTAGAGAAAATAAAAAAAATCCAAAATGGCGGAAAAAAAAATCTTCCATACAAATTTAAACCGGAAATGACGTCGAAACCATGATACTTTAGTATAAAGAGCTCGAACTAATATTGTTTGGAGGCCAAAAGGGAAAAGAACACCAAATTTTTTTTTTCAAAATGGCGGAAATTTTGGTCATAGCGGAAAAAAAAAATTCTTCGATCCGGATCAAAATCGATATCTGACGGTCCCCAAGGATGCTGATCAACATTCTAAAATCAAATTTTGACATGCGCCATTTTTCAATAGGGTTGCCATACAAAGGTGATTTTAACGAAATATGAACTTTCCTTTTTTACGCCTCCAATATGAATGTAATAGAAAAGTTGTTTCTGGGGATCGAGTAAAGATGTATAAAGGAACAAAACAGAACACAAATGAAATTGATTTTTTCAAGATGGCGGATGGAGACGTATCGACTTATAGAAAAAGTTAACCGATCCGAATGAAAATCGATATCTAAGACTCCCCCTAGATACTTAGCAAGAATATGGGGAAAAAATTTTGATTCCGCCATTTTGAAAAATTTCATTCATTTTACCGAACTTTTTTATGGATCTCCAATCCGTATGAAAATTGATATCTGAGTGTCCCCAAGGATACTGATTAACATGCTTTAGCTTCTTTTAGACATCCACCGTTTTTCAAAATGGCTGCCATACATATTTTCAAAACCACCAATGCGACGACGAGCGAAGCGAGGAGGAGCTTCAAACTACCTATCGCGACGACGAGCGAAGCGAGGAGGAGCTTCAAACTACCTACCGCGACGACGAGCGAAGCGAGGAGGAGCTTCAAACTACCTATCGCGACGACGAGCGAAGCGAGGAGGAGCTTCAAACTACCTACCGCGACGACGAGCGTAGCGAGGAGGAGCTTCAAACTACCTATCGCGACGACGAGCGAAGCGAGGAGGAGCTACAAACTACCTATTGCGATGACGAGTGAAGCGAGGAGGAGCTTCAAACTACCTATCGCGACGACGATCAAACTACCCATTGCTACGTTTACAATGTTATACTAATGCAACGTTTTTTCATTGGCTTTAGCTAATCTAACCTAACTTCAACACCACTAACATTTTTTACCTAACAACTGAATATTTTCGGGAACCTTGAATAAAATAGACACTCTTTGAAGAAACATAACAAAATGGCCGCCATGCAAAATTAAAAGGCGCACACTATCGAAACTAATAGAGGCAAGCATAGCGTGTTTGGACTCATGTTACAGAGAACAACGGAGGCTTTCTTACAGTCTTAAAATAATTCAAATATGGCGGATTCAAAATGGCGCCCGATTTTATAGTAACTCGGATTCGGCTGATATTTTATATTTGGGGGTTTTAAAGGATGCTGATTTCAAATTTTGACCTTTTACTTGACTGACAGCATTTTTCAAGATGGCCGCCATGCAATGTCAAGCGCATTATCATTTTCTTTGAAAAATACCGTCGTTTTGTACTTGTACTTGCAAAATTTAAAGTTTAGCACAAAGTATAAGACTTTTATAAATACAACAGCCACGATAACGTCCTCGCGGGCCGCACGCGGCCCGCGCACAGAGCAAAATACTAGTTATAATATATAAAGTTCGTTACCCACTCACTCACTCACTCACTCACTCACTGACTGACATTTTTGTTCCCGAGCTCCTGGAAGTGGTGGAGAAAAACCGAGTATGAGGTTGTATAGAGATTGGTCACGTGACAACCAGAAAAATCTGACATCAGCAAAAAATCGTCTCCTTGATGGAACCGGTCAACGGCTCTCGGAAACTACAAGTCGGATGGGTGACCTGTTTTAACTAAAGTTGTAGTAAACCTTGGGTCGCTTGGAGAGAAATAAAAAAAAATGGGGGTTGCCATACAAAAAAATAAAAATTCCATACAAAATTAAAACGCTTATAAATCGGAAACGGTAAGAGGTAGGTGGGGTGTGTTCGACCAAATGTCATAGAGGAGGATGGGCGCTTTCGGATGGTCGTCATGAAAATCCAAGATGGCGGATCCAAGGTGGCGGCCATTTTGAAAGTTGGTCCGATCGGGCTGATTTTTTGCATCGGGGTGTTTTTGGGGTCCCTGATTTGATATTTGAAAAAATATTTTGGATCCCGCCATTTTTAAAGATGGCTGCCATACAAATTTTTTTTTTCATTTTTGGCTCATTGTTTCTCGATACCTATGGGAAATTTTGAACTTTTTTTTTTAAATTTGTATGAAAGTGGACAATCGAAATTCAAAATATTTCATGAACTGGTCTTCCGACCTTCCATCATCGTGACCATCAACTGCCTGGCTAAACGATGTGAGATGGGTCATATGCGTTCTCAGGAATGTCATAGCAAACCCTGGGACGATTTTAGAGAAAATAAAAAAAATCCAAAATGGCGGAAAAAAAAATCTTCCATACAAATTTAAACCGGAAATGACGTCGAAACCATGATACTTTAGTATAAAGAGCTCGAACTAATATTGTTTGGAGGCCAAAAGGGAAAAGAACACCAAATTTTTTTTTTCAAAATGGCGGAAATTTTGGTCATGGCGGAAAAAAAAATTCTCCGATCCGGATCAAAATCGATATCTGACGGTCCCCAAGGATGCTGATCAACATTCTAAAATCAAATTTTGACATGCGCCATTTTTCAATAGGGTTGCCATACAAAGGTGATTTTAACGAAATATGAACTTTCCTTTTTTACGCCTCCAATATGAATGTAATAGAAAAGTTGTTACTGGGGATCGAGTAAGATGTATAAAGGAACAAAACAGGACACAAATGAAATTGATTTTTTCAAGATGGCGGATGGAGACGTATCGACTTATAGAAAAAGTTATCCGATCCGGATGAAAATCGATATCTAAGACTCCCCCTAGATACTTAGCAAGAATATGGGGAAAAAATTTTGATTCCGCCATTTTGAAAAATTTCATTCATTTTACCGAACTTTTTTATGGATCTCCAATCCGTATGAAAATTGATATCTGAGTGTCCCCAAGGATACTGATTAACATGCTTTAGCTTCTTTTAGACATCCATCGTTTTTCAAAATGGCTGCCATACATATTTTCAAAACCACCAATGCGACGACGAGCGAAGCGAGGAGGAGCTTCAAACTACCCATCGCGACGACGAGCGAAGCGAGGAGGAGCTTCAAACTATCTACCGCGACGACGAGCGAAGCGAGGAGGAGCTTCAAACTACCTACCGCGACGACGAGCGAAGCGAGGAGGAGCTTCAAACTACCTACCGCGACGACGAGCGAAGCGAGGAGGAGCTTCAAACTACCTACCGCGACGACGAGCGAAGCGAGGAGGAGCTTCAAACTACCTACCGCGACGACGAGCGAAGCGAGGAGGAGCTTCAAACTACCTACCGCGACGACGAGCGTAGCGAGGAGGAGCTTCAAACTACCTATCGCGCCGACGAGCGAAGCGAGGAGGAGCTACAAACTACCTATTGCGATGACGAGTGAAGCGAGGAGGAGCTTCAAACTACCTATTGCGACGACGATCAAACTACCCATTGCTACGTTTACAATGTTTTACTAATGCGACGTTTTTTAATTGGCTTAAGCTAACCTAACCTAACTTCAACACCACTAACCTTTTTTTACCTAACAACTGAATATTTTCGGGAACCTTGAATAAAATAGACACTCTTTGAAGAAACATAACAAAATGGCCGCCATGCAAAATTAAAAGGCGCACACTATCGAAACTAATAGAGGCAAGCATAGCGTGTTTGGGCTCATGTTACAGAGAACAACGGAGGCTTTCTTACAGTCTTAAAATAATTCAAAGATGGCGGATTCAAAATGACGCCCGATTTTATAGTAACTCGGATTCGGCTGATATTTTATATTTGGGGGTTTTAAAGGATGCTGATTTCAAATTTTGACCTTTTACTTGACTGACAGCATTTTTCAAGATGGCCGCCAGGCAAAGTCAAGCGCATTATCATTTTCTTTGAAAAATACCGTCGTTTTGTACTTGTACTTGCAAAATTTAAAGTTTAGCACAAAGTATAAGACTTTTATAAATACAACAGCCACGATAACGTCCTCGCGGGCCGCACGCGGCCCGCGCACAGAGCAAAATACTAGTCTTAACAGATATATAAAGCTAAAAAACGGTGACAGACGTTAATTGATCATTGACATGAATGTTCCCGAAAACTGGCCCATAGGATGATTTGGAAATGTACTAGAGATATGTTCGGAAAAATCCCAAGGCCAAAAATTAAATATGTCAGCATCAGAAAGTGGTACCAGGAAGAAGTTCCAGATGGGATCTCGGAAACGGTAAGAGATAAAGATAAACTAATTGAACAAAAATGTAGTAAACCTTGGGACGATTCTAAATAAACAATAAAAAAAGGTACCTCTTATACAAAAAAACATATTTTTCATACAAAAACCGAAAAATACTTACTCAGAAAGTCATATATTCCTGTCCTGTCATCCAGTAAGAAACTTTATCGGCTCTCAAATAAGGTCGGTAATCGTAAAACCGAAAGAAAACACGTCACGAGTCACCTAGGTACTTATTAGCATGCATCAGTCGCATGAACATTTTTAGGTATATTTTCAATGCAAACCCTCAGCTATAAATAAAAATAATAATATAGAAATCATTTTATTTTCGTATTTGGTTCATTAGATCTGATTCTGATTCCATATACTGTTTATACGTCATGAGTGTGAACGAGATGGCTAAATTCATTACGCTGAAGGAACGATAGAGAAAGCAATATGGCACCCAAGTTTAAATTTATTTTGACATTTGGCATCATTGCGTAATGCCGCGGCCAGACTTAAAGGTGAACGGCGAAACCTGACTTGGCTGTTGACTATCCTCGAAGGTATTCGCGCGATGTATTCGCCGTAGCCCGAAAAGTGTGACATACTGCCGGTAAAGCTGGCGCGCCGATTACTTTTCTTTTGTCTTTTCAGATACATGCATTAAATTACTTCCTTATTGCTTAGTGCAGTGTGAATGCCCCACTGCACTAAGTAATAACATAGCACTGCACTAAGTTCATTTTTAGGGTTCCATACTCAAAGGGTAAAAAGGACCCAATTACTAAATTTCCGCTGTCCGTCTGCTACCAGGATTTATCTCATGAATCGTGATTGTTAGACAGTTGAAATTTTCACAGATGATGTATTTCTGTTGCCGCCATAACAACCGTGATCTGTATTCAAATGGACAGATAGACAGAGAAATAATAACAAATTAATGAATTTTAAAATTAAAACTTATAAAATTGACAGTCTGTATATAACGCTACTGTTTCCTCCATTTTATTTATTCCACGCGTCGCGTCGATCGCGCAGCAGGCTAACAATTTGACAGTGTGTCCGGGTTAGCGTGCTCACAAAAATTCGAGAATAGTCAACAGCGAAGCTTCGCCGTTCTCCCTTAAGTCTGGCCGGACCATTTTTTGAGAAGATATGGCCGCGCCAGGGTTTATTGTTGTTATGTCATAATTTTATAGTTTGTTTTTGATCTGTAAAAAGGGCATTTTGTGTGATGGATGTTCAATTCAAAGAGTGCGCCTGCGCCACAAACAATTTTACAGAAATACAGGCTGCGGAGTCCTGGTTGGTCCCGGTTATTTCTTTCCGTGGGTATCATATGCACGTGACACGCGTAACAAGTAAGTCTTTTATACTACACAAGTTATTCAAGTAAATACAGACTCAAAATATGTTGCAGAAAAGCATAGAATTATTACTAGGTACTTATTCTAAGCAGAAAAGCATTCATAATGAGCATAAAATAATTACAATATCAAGAACAATTTAATGCTCCATCTTTCACCCAGATTTTCTATACTTGACAGTAATCTGTATTATACATTGATTAGTACCTATTCTATTATACACAAGAAAATCTACCTTGTCTCATTTTCAGAGTACCTACTTACCTATTTCTTGTTAGCCATATATATATATTTCTTTTGTGGCTGTGTGGTATAGCATGCTACCTTTAGTTTAGTATTTGGCATGCAAACTTTTGCACCTATATAGGTACCTAACTAATTATATACTACTGTTATTACTATTTTTAATCTGAGATCTGCAGAACTAATGTCACAAAGGTAACATTCAAAATAGCAAAGGGTAGACCATATTGCTTGCAGAGCTTTGTCAAGTGGCAACCACAAACCAGAAGACACAGTGTATGTTGGCTGCCACTAGGCAACCCACCACTTGGTCTTATGTTTCTTTCTCATCTGCAGAACAATCAATATACATAAAGAATTTCTTTAATATGAGCTAAGATGAGTGAATTGCTGCACAGCTTCAATATCAAATCAATTCTACTTTGATGCTATTGCACAGGTAATTATTTTCATGTGTCATTATCATTATCATTGTAGACTGGAAGATGCAGCGTTAGGTGGACCAACATATGGTGAAACTGCAGGGATGGATGCAGGAGGCAAAGCAGCTGCTCGGGGTGGTGTTCTGTAGGGGAGGCCTATGTTCAGCAGTGGATGTCTTCTGGCTGTTGTGATGATGATGATAGATTATATTCTCATTTTCGTTTTTTTCTTATTTACAGAACAATCAACAACACTTGCAACTATAAAAAAGTTATTTTTTTCACTATATAACACTGTTCATCGCTATGGTACCTGCTATCTACAGTTCCAAGTGGAAGATTAGATGCTATTGCACACCACACGTAATTATTTTCAAAGTTTTACCTGCATAAAAGATTTCAATTGAGAATTAAAGTCACCATACAAGTAGATAAAAGGCAGACTTACATTACAGTTATGCTTTGCAATGTGTTTTATGACTGATGAATTGAACGCTCAAAGTAGTTGATAATACGAAAAAGAAAGCAATTTTATCAAGTCAGTCAGTATATGGTAAGTAGTAAAGTACTTATGTAGCCCTTAATCTGTAGTAGGTATTCATCCTTTTTAGGGTTCCGTACCCAAACAGTAAAGCGAACCCTATAACATTCTATACATTCTCCCTTCTCTTTCCTACAGTACAGGACAGAAGCGGTTTTGGATCACATGTATTTCTGTTGCCACTATAACAATAAATACGTATTAAAAACAGAACAAAATAAATATTAAAGGGGCGCCCATGCAACGGATGTTGTTTTTATTTTAAAGATAATGTGGTATTTTCATTTCTTTCTAGGACAGTGGATTTGAGAACAACACTGGCAGCGGGGCCAAAAAGAAACACAAAGAAACAATGGCTATCATTATCGTTAGGCATAGAAGAAAGTAATAAGTAATGTGAAATATCTATGTATCTTGTGTGTGTGTATGTATCTTATTTAATATAATAAATGTATAGATAAAAACCATTGTTTCTTAGTATTTATAGTTATAGCAGCAATAGACATAGGTACATCATCTGTGAAAATTTCAACCATCACGGTTCATGGGACAGATATCAGATGGACAAACAGACAGACAGCCGGGCCTTTCGTAATTTCTACAGATTCCTATGTCTGCAGATTCCCATATCTACAGACTTCCAATTAGATTTCTGTAAAATTGGGAATCCATTCACTTAAGGATCTGTAAAATTAAGTATATGTAGAGAGAGGAATCTGTAATGAAAATTTGTAGAATTGGGAATAATCCATTTTAAGGACTACAAATATATCTTTATAGATTTATAATATACTTGTGGTTTATACTTTAAAAAAAGTTAATTTCAATAGTAGGATGTTCCTGCCTAAACTAATTATGATATAGGGCTTAAAAACATTGTAGGTATACTTAAATTATTTATTAAAATATTAATTAATCCACCTGGTACCAACATTTGTGTGATGAAAATAGGTATTTGTCCTCTGTCTGGGTATTATATACTGTTAGTTTATCTGAGTATATCAGTTATCTGGTTCCCATAGTACAAGCTATGCTTAATTCTGGGTTAGATGGTGCTGTGTGTAATGTCCACACATTTATTTATTTTCCTCTTCCTTTTCTTGTGTTTTTATTATAATCAAATCCTCCTTTCTAATGGGAACGCCTATGTTCAGCTGTGGACATCTGACTGGTGACATGCCTATTCACAATTTATTGGTAAGTCCTAAAATGAATAATACTACTACTACTTTCTCCATGTGTATATAATTTATATATGTTTTGCACTATAAATAATAAATAAATATCTGGACATTCACACACCGGCACCACAATCTAGCCTTAAACTAAGCAAAGCTTGTACCATGAAGACAATAATAAATTTAATACAATATTTACACCCTTGTTTCTAAATTCAACATTTTTACCAGAAATCTGCCAATACAAACAGTATATTCATGTTGCCGCAAATTCAATTCAATTATACAACTATTTTTGTTAAAAAAGCTTACAATTGTAACTGAATTTTGAATATTTTATTAACGAATATCTATCATAATTCAATTTTGAACAGTTGACTTTTTAAATAAATATTAATAGCCCTAACACGCCCACTACTGAACATGGGCCTCCAATTTAGCAAAATTCATTAGCTACTTATATTTAAATGTGCATAGGTACTTAAATGTTTAAATATAATGATCACAATAATAAATCCTTTTTGTATTTTATCCATAGCATTTTACTGTTACATATAGCTGGTTGGCAATATACAACTCCTTACTTAAAAGATATCCATGCCCTCATGTGTGTTATACAGTTATACTGTACTATTGCAGCTACATACAGTTTTTCTAAGTACTTTCAAACAATTTTTCACCTGAAACATAAGAAACAACACAGTTAATATAAAAGAAGGTATAATCTATACAAATGGGTAATTGTATAAAAAAATTACAATGAAAGAAAATTTGTCATCAACCGGAAAACATCCATAATAATCATGTTAAATAAAACGATGTTATAATAAATTTAGTATGTGCATATTGAGCTAGGTGCTAGCTTAAACCCTCGGCTCAGACTCCAGTCAGGCGGTTAAGAAAAGGATGTCCCGGCTTAGGCTTTCAGGATGGATAGATGCAGGTTAAAATTGCATCATGATTCAAAATATTTCCGTACCAATAAAATTAATCTGTCCTAGAATGATATTTAAGCAATTTGTGTAGAAGTTTGTCTGCCTCCGCTTATTGTAACCATTCCATCTGAAAACAAATCATAATAAATTCTCATGGGATATGGAAATCAGATATTATCTGTGAATGGTCTATCCATGTTGTATGGTATCATCATCATCAGCTTAGTGTGATGTCTATGCGGCCTAATTATACTTACAGGGTCAAAATATCTTTTAGATGAATAAGTGTCAGATACAAACAGTGGTACCGATGTCTACTATTTATTATTTTTCTCTATGTTTTCTCTGTTAGGTTTTGTTTTGAGGAACTTTGTTATATAGATTGATAAATCTTCCCCACAAATAACATCAGTCAAAATGACCATAGTGACTTCTCTATAGATAAGCTCTTTCCATTGTCCAGTATTGCCGAGGTTGTTGGCAGTCAGCAGATTCGGTCTGCGAGCTGAAAATGAAAAAGCTATTTATATTTCTATTCGTAATTACCTATGTAGTACCTGTATATAATGTTTTTGTACGAGTTGGATAATAAATTATTAGTTGGATAATAAATTAGAAGATCTAACTCTGAAACATTTATTGCTCAATACAGCTAGCAAGTGGCCTATGCTGCGCTTTTCGGTTCGTAGCCTTTACGGAAGCGTAAATAAAAAGGGAAAGAAAGAAAATTATACAGTAATCCGATCAAATCCTGTCTGTCGTTTGATGATCTTTATACGTAATGGTGATGAAATGGAATAGTATTGTTTCAAATATGTTTGGTTGCACTTTTACTGACCTCAGCTCTATTATGTACTGCAATCAGGGTGGATCGGAGCCCCGGAGCCTTCGGCTTCAAACACTTCATAGTTGGCAGAAACAAGTCACACATCAATGTTCCTCAAAACAAAACCTAACAGAGAAAACATAGAGAAAAATAATAAATATAAAGGAAATGAATCCTAGAATAGGTATTATAAACTCTTTGAATGAAACTAAATAGCTAAGTTCTCTGTGGAAACTACCAAGCATAACGTTATTATACTCTTTGCTACCAACCCCGTATTCTGATTAACGCTATAATCGCTCGCAACGCTCACGTTAATTATTCAGTGTTCCAATTCAGATAATGAGCTCACGGCATTGAGCGCTGTCCATGACTAACAACCAATCGCGGACGGCGATATTGCAAGATGACGTCGGTCATGACGTTTACAAAAGATTTCATTGTCACAGTCACGGCCATTCGGTACACGTTCTTAGCGCGATAACATTGATATTATCGATTTTAGCGTGAATCGAAATACGGCCCAAGTACAAACTAGACATAGACAAACGTCATTGTAATACACTGACTTTTTTTTTTCTTATATTTTGGCTCTACACATAGTGTATTTAGCCAGTGTCAAGTATTGTAATTTTTCATCATGTTAATAGAATATTTCAGGTAAGAGTATATAATTTACTAACTTCAACTCTTAGTTAAAGGCAAAGAGTATCAGTTCGTTTTAGAAAAAGGTGGAGTGGAGTCTTTTCGTTTTTGACGCTGTTTAGCATTTTCTGCAAGTGTCAATGCCAATGTCGAGCGGAGAAAATGACAGCTGATAACGGCATATTGTGCTGTCAAAGTCATTTGTTACCTGACAATTTTTTTTTCTTATATTTTGGCTCCATAAATAGTGTATTTAGCCAGTGTCAAGTATTGTAATTTTTCATCATGTTAATTAATAGAATATTTCACGTAAAGTCAAGTCTTAGTCATAGTCCAGTCTTAGTCATGCTCCAGTAAAGTGGTGGCAACTTTATTAGAAGCTTCTATGGAATTTTGGAAGCATCACTAAAAATCACGTTTCACCACATTATATCACTTGCCTACACTCATGCTCGTAATCCAGCACTTAATGCATAAAAAGCCACCAATTTTAAACATTAACACTGGAAAAAGCATAAGTTTTGAAAAATAATACAATGCAACGACGTGACCTTTTTCACGTTCCCGCCAAAACCCACAAATTATTTTGATATGACATAACTGTACAAATGTATTTTTTTTAAGTTCGACTCATCGACTAAACGCTACTTAGCCAGAAGGTATCAAGTTAGGTACATTTTAGGGTTCCGTACCCAAAGGGTAAAGCGGCAAAAATAACGAACTAATATTGTTTGGAGAACGGAAGGGAAGACATCACAAATTTTTTTTTTCAAAATGGCGGAATTTGGTCATTGCGAAAAAAAAAAATCTCCGATCCGAATGAAAATTGATATCTGGGGGTCCCCAAGAATGTTGATCAACATTCTAAAATCAAATTTTGACATGCGCCATTTTTCAATAGGGTTGCCATACAAAGGTACTTTTATCAAAATATAATCTTTCCTTTATTACGCCCCTAATACGAATGTTATAGAAAAGCTGTTTCTGGGGATCGAGTAGAGATGTAGTAAGGGACAAAAGGAAATATTAATGAAATCGATTTTTTCAAGATGGCAGATATAGGCATATCGACATAGAGAAAAAGTGATTCGATCCTGATGAAAATTTATATATGGGAATCCCCCTAGATACTCAGTAATAATATGGGAAAAAAATTTTTATTCCGCAATTTTGAAAAGATTCATATATACTACTGAACTTTTTTATGGATCTCCAATCCGTATGAAAATTGATATCTGAGTGTCCCCAAGGATACTGATTAACATGCTATAGCTTCTTTTAGACATCCACCGTTTTTCAAAATGGCTGTCATACAACGCGACGACGAGCGAAGCGAGGAGGAGCTTCAAACTACCTACCGCGACGACGAGCGAAGCGAGAAGGAGCTTCAAACTACCTACCGCAAGGACGAGCGAAGCGAGGAGGAGCTTCAAACTACCCATCGCGACGACGAGCGAAGCGAGGAGGAGCTTCAAACTACCTACCGCGACGACGAGCGAAGCGAGGAGGAGCTTCAAACTACCCATCCCGACGACGAGCAAAGCGAGGAGGAGCTTCAAACTACCTACCGCGACGACGAGCGAAGCGAGGAGGAGCTTCAAACTACCCATCGCGACGACGAGCGAAGCGAGGAGGAGCTTCAAACTACCTATCGCGACGACGAGCGAAGCGAGGAGGAGCTTCAAATTACCTAACGCGACGACGAGCGAAGCGAGGAGGAGCTTTAAACTACCTAACGCGACGACGAGCGAAGCGAGGAGGAGCTTCAAACTACCTAAAGCGACGACGAGCGAAGCGAGGAGGAGCTTCAAACTACCTATCGCGACGACGAGCGAAGCGAGGAGGAGCTTCAAACTACCTACCGCGACGACGAGCGAAGCGAGGAGGAGCTTCAAACTACCTCTACTCTCTCTACCTCTTTGGAGAAATAAAACAAAATGGCCACCATGCAAAATTAAGAGGCGCAAACTATCTGAACTAATAGAGGCAAGCATAGCGTGTTTGGACTCATGTTACAGAGAACAACGGAGGCTTTCTTACAGTCTTAACATAATTCAAAGATGGCGGATTCAAAATGGCGCCCGATTTTATAGTAACTTGGATTCGGCTGATATTTTATATTTGGGGGTTTTAAAGGATGCTGATTTCAAATTTTGACCTTTTACTTGACTGACAGCATTTTTCAAGATGGCCGCCATGCAAAAGTCAGATCAATTATCATTTTCTTTGAAAAATACCGCTGTTTTGTACTTTTTCTTGCAAAATTTAAAGTTTAGCACCAAGTATAGCGTTTTGAAATAATGATACGCCACGAAAAAACACCCACGCGGCCCGCATGCGGGCCGCGAACAGAGCACCCTAGTCTTAACAGATATATAAAGCTAAAAAACGGTGACAGATCATGTTGACATGAATGTTCCCGAAAACTGGCCCATAGGATGATTTGGAAATGTACTAGAGATATGTACGGAAAAATCCCGAGGCAAAGAATTAAATATGTCAGCATCAGAAAGTGGTACCAGGAAGAAGTTCCAGATGGGATCTCGGAAACGGTAAGAGATAAAAATAAACTAATAGAACAAAAATGTAGTAAACCTTGGGACGATTCTAAATAAACAATAAAAAAAGGTACCTCTCATACAAAAACATATATTTTTCATACAAAAACCGAAAAATACGTACTCAGAAAGTTGTATATTCCTGTCCTGTCATCCAGTAAGAAACTCTATCTGGCCTCGAATAAGGTCGATAATCGTATGAAATAAGATGGCCGCATACGGCTAACTTCAGTTTCATGTTTTGACATTTGACGTATATAGCAAAGTTCTCTGTGCATTTGACTAGATAGATATGGCGGCCACAGAGATGGCGGCGGTTTAATTTTTGTTTGTAATAAGAAAAACAACATTATTTATGTATGTGAGACAAGTAATAAGGGGAATTCTGTGATGTGAGAATAGAACCAGCCTATTCGTTCCCGTGGGTATCATTTGCACGTTCTGACACGTATAGCAACAAGTAAGTCTTATGATAAACGAAATTTACTACTATACAAGATAAGCAAGTAAAAGCAGACTCGAAATATACTGCAGAAATGCATAGACTAGGTACTTATTCTAAGCATTAGCATAAAATGATAACAATACCAGGAACAAATTATGCTCTTCACCCAGAACACACTAAAATTCTATGCTTGTTTATTAGTACCTAAAGTATTAATATCCACCTTGTTTTTTATTAACTCAATGCTACCTTGTCTCATTTTCAGAGTTCCAACCTATAAAAGATCCAAAAAACAAGCGCTCAGTGATGGATGTTAATTATGACAGAGGAAAAACAGGAGTTTGGTTTAGCATCAGGTAAATAATTAGGTCACCTATTACTGTAAACCTTCTTGTTAGCCTATATAATATATTAATTCTGTGGCTGTGTGGTATGCTACTACCACACTATAGATACATTTTTTATTATTTAATCTTCTAAGCTTATGGGGAAACTGTGAATAATAGCTTAATATAGATTTAGGGTGGGTATTTTCACCAATAGTTGAGGTAAACAAAGCAATTTTATGAAGTAAGTATGTATATATTTATATGTAGTATGTATAATGGTGTAATTTATGTTATCTTATTTAGAAGTGGCAATGGGCAAGCCACATCACTCGTAGAACTGACAACAGAAGGGAAAAAAGGTGGGCCGCTAACCTGGTGACCATAACCATGGGGAGCCGATGGATGCAGAAAGCAAGCAGTCTCTTAAAGTGGCATTCTTTGGGGGAGGCCTGGTTGTCTTCATGTTGTTGATGATGATACAAATTGGTTTTTATTCAAAGATTCAATATAATAATAATAGTTATGTAGGTGTATAAAATTATATAATGAGGTGCTACTTATGTCATGTAAAGACAGTTTCTCTTTTCTATTGTTATATAAACTATCTTATAAATGTATCTAAGTGTTTTTTTTTTTGGGTCTTGGTATAGAAGTACTATATATTTATTCTGTGGTATAGGTAAGGTAATTGTGTTAAGTCCAGGTAATGAATACATATATTTCTATCTCTTGGTAGTGTGGTACAAACTCAATGGCGGCTATGAAGTGCATTCCAAGCCATCCACATGCTGCACTCATACTTCTCACCGACTTCAAAGCGGACATTGAGTTTGAATCACACTTTATGTATGTAACCGGTATATTCCCAGTTGCCCGTACATTGCCCTGAGGTGGTTTTTGGGAATAATATGCAGGGTTGCAAGTTGGTAATGTTTTTTAAATAATGCTACTTTGGATCTAGAGTTGCAGTGGAATAGTTAGGAAACTGTGGGTTGGATTCCCACCTGGTACCAACATTTGTGTGATGAAAATAGGTATTTGTCCTCTGTCTGGGTATTATATACTGTTAGTTTATCTGAGTATATCAGTTATCTGGTTCCCATAGTACAAGCTATGCTTAATTCTGGGTTAGATGGTGCTGTGTGTATATGTCCACACATTTATTTATTTTCCTCTTCCTTTTCTTCTGTGTTTTTATTATAATCAAATCCTCCTTTCTAATGGGAATGCCTATGTTCAGCTGTGGACATCTGACTGGTGACATGCCTATTCATAACTTATTGGTAGGTCCTAAAATGAATAATACTACTACTACTTTAACACAAACCTCATGAGTAAGGGAGAGAGCTTAGCTCGGTGTTTCCTGTGTGCAGAACTAAAGTTACCAATATGGCTTGTAGAATCATTTCCTACACAAGAGGAATTTAATCCAGGAAAGCATAAAAAGCATAGTAACTACAGTAATCCTTCAGTTTAATAAATTCAAAAATGTACAGTACCTATAACAAATACAACTGTGTAACATTATTATCTTTATCATTTTCAGGTTACAAAAGAAGGGAAAGAGTCAAAAAAACTGCCCAAAACCTAGATTTTTACCACCCTATCTGCCCTTTCAGTCTACCTGTGATCATAAAGCATGTAACTGTGCTGCTGGAACTTAGGAAATGATTCCAATAGTGGTAAAGATCCTAAGAAGAATGTAAATGTAATATCCTGAAGGACTGAAACAGTGTTTGTGAATTAATGTGGTAAAATAATAATTAGAAAATGGTGTCTCAAAGTTTCTTTGGTCCCTTGATTTATTTTTATAACACCGATGTACTATGTTCAAGAGTCCATGAAAGTACTATCACAATATACTAATCATAATAATAGTGTGATCTAAGATTCACAGCGTAGGCAGACCCCCCACTAAGTGGACCGACGACCTGGTGAAAACCGCGGTGAGCCGATGGATGCAGGAGGTGAGCAGCTGCTCAAAGTGGCACTTTCTGGGAGAGGCCTATGTTCAGCAGTGGACGGCTACAGACTGTTGATGATGATGATGGACTATGATGAACCATCAGCTCCTCGCAGTAGGTACTGACCAGATCAATAATTACTATTAGGTACCAGGTTTAAACATAAATTAAGATATGCCTTGCATGAGACCAGTAGGTAAGTACAATCTATGTATGTATTTTTAGCTAACAGGCAATTTACTAATATTATTTCCCTTCATTTGAAACTACCTACATACATTGAAAAAAAAGTAAATAAAACACCATTAACTTTGCTAAGGTTGTATTTGGAACATCTGTGAATAAATGGATTCTATAATTAATTGTTCACCCTGTTGCAACTGAAATCATTTGTTTCATGCAGTCATTGCAGTCTGCTGTAATATCTGGTATCCATACATCTGATCAAGTTCTTGGTTACAGCAAAAATAGGGCTGCAAAAGAAAATAATTTAAGGTGAATTTACTATTAATTCCATAAAAGCATTATTATGCATCAACAACCATCAGACATTACAAAATAGCTTTTATTCACTGAATTTTTATACTAATAGTCATTACTACTAACATATTTATTGTTTTGACAGTGTTTGGGCTGTTTTTCGTTTGTACCGGATAAGACCACACGGTATTAGTATCATAAAAAATTACAGTGTCAAATTAAATGTAAAAATTACAGAAATGTTTTGGAATATGGGGGTCAGTTTCAAGCTTGTGTGTATATTCATTATTTTTTTGTAAGTGTGGCGTTTCAATAAAGTGTTTTATCTATCTGTAGAATTATGAGGTGCTACCTACGTCATGTAAAGATAAGTTGCTCTTTCTATGTAAACTGTATCTTACCTAAATAAAGAAATGTATCTATGAGTTTTTTTTGTGTCTCAGTATAAGGTAATGGTGGTGGATCATCAACTGTTATATTATTCAAATTTAAAATTATTAGGGCAGGATTTATATATCTAGCTACCTAGAACTTTATTAATTTTGGTGGATTTTTCATACTATTATCTGAACCCGACTGAAAAAATAGAGGATTTTTTATTTTCTTAATTCTTAATTCTTAATTCTTAACAGATATATAAAGCTAATAAAGCTAAAATAAAGCTAAAAAGATATATAAAGCTAAAATACGGTGACAGATGATTTATTGACATGAATGTTTTCGTAAGAAGGAGCCATCGGACGACCTTACAATCTATGAGAGATATGTACGGAAAAATCCCGAGGCCAAAAATTAAATATGTCAGCATCAGAAAGTGGTACCAGGAAGAAGTTCCAGATGGGATCTCGGAAACGGTAAGAGATAAAGATAAACTAATTGAACAAAAATGTAGTAAATCTTGGGACGATTCTAAATAAACAATAAAAAAAGGTACCTTTCATACAAAAAAACATATTTTTCATACAAAAACCGAAAAATACTTACTCAGAAAGTCATATATTCCTGTCCTGTCATCCAGTAAGAAACTTTATCGACTCTCAAATAAGGTCGTTAATCGTATGAAATAAGATGGCCGCATACGGCTAACTTCAGTTTCATGTTTTGACATTTGACGTATATAGCAAAGTTCTCTGTGCATTTGACTAGATAGATATGGCGGCCACAGAGATGGCGGCGGTTTAATTTTTGTTTGTAATAAGAAAAACAACATTATTTATGTATGTGAGACAAGTAATAAGGGGAATTCTGTGATGTAAGAATAGAACCAGCCTATTTGTTCCCGTGGGTGTCAACAAGTAAGCAACAAGTAAGTCTTATGATAAACGAAATTTACTACTATAGAAGATATATAAGCAAGTAAAAGCAGACTCGAAATATACTGCAGAAATGCATAGACTAGGTACTTATTCTAAGCATTAGCATAAAATGATAACAATACCAGGAACAAATTATGCTCTTCACCCAGAACACACTAAAATTCTATGCTTGTTTATTAGTACCTAAAGTATTAATATCCACCTTGTTTTTTATTAACTCAATGCTACCTTGTCTCATTTTCAGAGTTCCAACCTATAAAAGATCCAAAAAACAAGCGCTCAGTGATGGATGTTAATTATGACAGAGGAAAAACAGGAGTTTGGTTTAGCATCAGGTAAATAATTAGGTCACCTATTACTGTAAACCTTCTTGTTAGCCTATATAATATATTAATTCTGTGGCTGTGTGGTATGCTACTACCACACTATAGATACATTTTTTATTATTTAATCTTCTAAGCTTATGGGGAAACTGTGAATAATAGCTTAATATAGATTTAGGGTGGGTATTTTCACCAATAGTTGAGGTAAACAAAGCAATTTTATGAAGTAAGTATGTATATATTTATATGTAGTATGTATAATGGTGTAATTTATGTTATCTTATTTAGAATCAGCAAGTTGAAGTGGCAATGGGCAAGCCACATCACTCGTAGAACTGACAACAGAAGGGAAAAAAGGTGGGCCGCTAACCTGGTGACCATAACCATGGGGAGCCGATGGATGCAGAAAGCAAGCAGTCTCTTAAAGTGGCATTCTTTGGGGGAGGCCTGGTTGTCTTCATGTTGTTGATGATGATACAAATTGGTTTTTATTCAAAGATTCAATATAATAATAATAGTTATGTAGGTGTATAAAATTATATAATGAGGTGCTACTTATGTCATGTAAAGACAGTTTCTCTTTTCTATTGTTATATAAACTATCTTATCAATGTATCTAAGTGTTTTTTTTTTTGGGTCTTGGTATAGAAGTACTATATATTTATTCTGTGGTATAGGTAAGGTAATTGTGTTAAGTCCAGGTAATGAATACATATATTTCTATCTCTTGGTAGTGTGGTACAAACTCAATGGCGGCTATGAAGTGCATTCCAAGCCATCCACATGCTGCACTCATACTTCTCACCGACTTCAAAGCGGACATTGAGTTTGAATCACACTTTATGTATGTAACCGGTATATTCCCAGTTGCCCGTACATTGCCCTGAGGTGGTTTTTGGGAATAATATGCAGGGTTGCAAGTTGGTAATGTTTTTTAAATAATGCTACTTTGGATCTAGAGTTGCAGTGGAATAGTTAGGAAACTGTGGGTTGGATTCCCACCTGGTACCAACATTTGTGAGATGAAAATAGGTATTTGTTTATATACTGTTAGTTTATCTGAGTATATCAGTTATCTGGTTCCCATAGTACAAGCTATGCTTAATTCTGGGTTAGATGGTGCTGTGTGTAATGTCCACACATTTATTTATTTTCCTCTTCCTTTTTTTCTGTGTTTTTATTATAATCAAATCCTCCTTTCTAATGGGAACGCCTATGTTCAGCTGTGGACATCTGACTGGTGACATGCCTATTCATAACTTATTGGTAGGTCCTAAAATGAATAATACTAATACTACTTTAACACAAACCTCATGAGTAAGGGAGAGAGCTTAGCTCGGTGTTTCCTGTGTGCAGAACTAAAGTTACCAATATGGCTTGTAGAATCATTTCCTACACAAGAGGAATTTAATCCAGGAAAGCATAAAAAGCATAGTAACTACAGTAATCCTTCAGTTTAATAAATTCAAAAATGTACAGTACCTATAACAAATACAACTGTGTAACATTATTATCTTTATCATTTTCAGGTTACAAAAGAAGGGAAAGAGTCAAAAAAACTGCCCAAAACCTAGATTTTTACCACCCTATCTGCCCTTTCAGTCTACCTGTGATCATAAACCATGTAACTGTGCTGCTGGAACTTAGGAAATGATTCCAATAGTGGTAAAGATCCTAAGAAGAATGTAAATGTAATATCCTGAAGGACTGAAACAGTGTTTGTGAATTAATGTGGTAAAATAATAATTCGAAAATGGTGTCTCAAAGTTTCTTTGGTCCCTTGATTTATTTTTATAACACCGATGTACTATGTTCAAGAGTCCATGAAAGTACTATCACAATATACCAATCATAATAATAGTGTGATCTAAGATTCACAGCGTAGGCAGACCCCCCACTAAGTGGACCGACGACCTGGTGAAAACCGCGGTGAGCCGATGGATGCAGGAGGTGAGCAGCTGCTCAAAGTGGCACTTTCTGGGAGAGGCCTATGTTCAGCAGTGGACGGCTACAGACTGTTGATGATGATGATGGACTATGATGAACCATCAGCTCCTCGCAGTAGGTACTGACCAGATCAACTTAGGTACCAGGTTTAAACATAAATTAAGATATGCCTTGCATGAGACCAGTAGGTAAGTACAATCTATGTATGTATTTTTAGCTAACAGGCAATTTACTAATATTATTTCCCTTCATTTGAAACTGCCTACATACATTGAAAAAAAAGTAAATAAAACACCATTAACTTTGCTAAGGTTGTATTTGGAACATCTGTGAATAAATGGATTCTATAATTAATTGTTCACCCTGTTGCAACTGAAATCATTTGTTTCATGCAGTCATTGCAGTCTGCTGTAATATCTGGTATCCATACATCTGATCAAGTTCTTGGTTACAGCAAAAATAGGGCTGCAAAAGAAAATAATTTAAGGTGAATTTACTATTAATTCCATAAAAGCATTATTATGCATCAACAACCATCAGACATTACAAAATAGCTTTTATTCACTGAATTTTTATACTAATAGTCATTACTACTAACATATTTATTGTTTTGACAGTGTTTGGGCTGTTTTTCGTTTGTACCGGATAAGACCACACGGTATTAGTATCATAAAAAATTACAGTGTCAAATTAAATGTAAAAATTAAATTTAATGTAAAAATTACAGAAATGTTTTGGAATATGGGGGTCAGTTTCAAGCTTGTGTGTATATTCATTATTTTTTTGTAAGTGTGGTGTTTCAATAAAGTGTTTTATCTATCTGTAGAATTATGAGGTGCTACCTACGTCATGTAAAGATAAGTTGCTCTTTCTATGTAAACTGTATCTTACCTAAATAAAGAAATGTATCTATGAGTTTTTTTTGTGTCTCAGTATAAGGTAATGGTGGTGGATCATCAACTGTTATATTATTCAAATTTAAAATTATTAGGGCAGGATTTATATATCTAGCTACCTAGAACTTTATTAATTTTGGTGGATTTTTCATACTATTATCTGAACCCGACTGAAAAAATAGAGGATTTTTTATTTTAATCTTATATAGATAGGTAGGTAGGTACAACCGATGGGGAAAAAAGGTTTTTGAGTGGCGACCACGGACCGAAAGATGCAGCGTAGACTGGCTCCCTACTAAGTGGACCGATGATCTGGTGAAAACCGCAGGGAGCTGACGGATGCAGGAGGCGAGCAGCCGCTCAAGGTGGCGCTCTCTGGGGGAGGCCTATGTTCAGCGGGGTTCAGCAGTGGATGTCTTCAGGCTGTTGATGATACATTATTTATACAGGTGCTTGATGGTCAGGCAGCGTTCCCCTTGATCCGTAGTATACCTAATCAATCTAAAGAAAAAGAACTACATCTCTCTGAACATAAGCTTTTTTTATAGAGTGCCACTTTGACCGGCTACTTGCATCCTACATCCATCAGCTCCTTGCATGTCTGACCAGATCAATTATTACCAATTATAGTTATGCATGTTTGTCCAGCTAACAGGCACTTACCTTGCCCTTTTAGGGCTTTGTTACCTTTATAAAATGAAAAAATAAAAAAAACACCATTTACTATAAAGTTCTTATATTGTGGTATTCAAGCCGTCACCGCCGTATGTTGTGATGCTTTAGGCTTCACATCAACAACCATCAGAGATTCACTGCTGAACATGGGCATCCTCTATAATATGCCACTTTGGACACTTATCATAGGGGGCTATAAACTTTGTAAACAGGGTGAATTCTATGAGGGGCTTGCTTGGTAGGCAGCTTGGAGATGGCAAACATTTCAATACATTTGTATCCATGGATTTTCCCCTTTAGACAGCTCTTACGGGACCAACATAGGCTTATCAGTAAAACAGATAATAACGGCCCAAATATCTTGACTTAGAATTGTGTTATAAAACATTGAGAGCTGTTCAGCAGCTGCATAGTCACATAAGTACACTTCACAGTTTTAATATTTGGAGGTATATAGTATATGGGGTAATAAGATTAGCCATGTTAAATTTCTGAATGAGTAATTTATAGGTAGGTATTAAACATTGAATAGGTATTTGAAGTAAACCTCTTGGGAATTGGGTAATAACTGTGTAATAATGGTTTGTTCGCATGAGTTCAACTTTTATTAATGTATATAACTTTTATCTAATCTTCGCATGTATCTAACTTATTTATGCATGGTTCTTCTGAGTCAGTAAAATTTATAGCATCATATTGTTTGTCCTGGTGCTGAATTGTCCACTACATACACCATTCAGACTTTTACAGTCATGAACATACAGCATAAATGAAGTATTCCTCATCAGTAGGTAATCTGTAAAAAAAATAGGTCTTAATATACTTGACACAGATCTAGCTAAGAATCAGGACATCTAAATGGACTATTTTACATCTTTCTGCTTATTATACTTACCTATATTATAGCATTCAGTTCAGTTCAGCTGTGGAGAGATATTTACATAACCACTATTTTGCTGTCGCACAAAATTATAGCACAACAAACTCTTTTTTTTATTTCATCCATGCATCAAACAAAGACTTTTAATATAGGTATTCAAACATAATTGCAGCTACAGTTGAAAATAATAAGTTTAGGTAGGTACCTAACCTAACTAAACTTATTATTTTCATGTGCGAAGAACATATTCTAAGTGAATGAATGCAGCGTTTTATATTAGGTACCTACCTACTAAATCACGTAAACATCCACAGCTTCCTTATCTTACTACTGGGTATTCAAGTCTCTGCTCTTGTCTTATAAGAAAACTGGAAAAAATGCATTTATTTTAATAAGTTTGTTAAAGACGATTTCTACATCTTTACCAATGTACTCTGTGATTTCTACATTTTCGACAATAGGTGCGTTCCAGTTGCACTTCTTTATTTTAGATCAAAGAGCAGGTGAAAACTCATATGATTTCATAAATCACTCGGGTCCTTTTTGGAACATACTCTGCTACAAATTATCGCAGAATGATTAATCACACTTAAGAATCGGGGCTTCGGATTTTATAATACGAGAGTAGCATCAGCGGTGAATATCGGTTCAGAAAACAAACTAAGACCTGTAAGGTCTTTTCATAAAGTACCTTCAATCGCCATGGATCATAATCTCACTAGGCATTTGAAAAATCCGTCTGTTAAAAATCACAGCCTATGTAAAATAGCAGATGAAATCACGGTCACTGAAAAAAAACATATATGATGAAATGATTATGATTTTAAAGAAGCAATCATTTCCACGCCTACGCAGAACCAGACCTTTAAAATCACTCGTGAATTCACAGAGTAAAAATTGTTTTCAGTGTTCTTAAATAGGCTTGACAATTCAGAAAATAGGTATGTATCACAAAATATAAAACGAAAGGGTTTATAGTCGTCAGCTTAGCTTGAAACACTGACAGTGACAGATAGTGATACACACCTATTTAACGCCATCTATTGGGTCATATTTAAATTACAATTTCTTTGTTTTAATAAAACAGCTCATTAATGTCATCATTGTGAGAGTTTTTGATAGTCAAAATATAAAAAATACCGAAAATGACACCAACTGGAACCCATCCAATGCATCAGCGATTTTTCTCTAATCTGTGAGCGAAACTAGGAACTAAGTGACAGCTGACAGAATGATATCGACAACATGAAAAACCGCCGATGGATGATTTGTATATACTATATCACACCCTGTGTTCGTTTTAGCCCCGGTGGCATTATTGGCATTTGCAAAATTAGCGATGATGTCAAGCGTTCGTTTTGGAAATTTTACCAATAATGCCAATTTTGATATTTTTTCCCAAGAGTGAATATTGGTAGTTCACGATGACAATTTTGAGCTATCCAAACGGTGAACGAAAACAGTTAAAAATGCCAGAAAGTTTTGGTCATGGCGGAAAAAAAAGTTACACCGATCCGGAAGAAAATCTGGGGGTCCCCAAGGATGCTGAACAAAATTTTTAAATCAAGTTTTGCATTCGCCATTTTTCAATAGGGTTGCCATATAAAGGTGCTTTTATCGAAATATGAACTTTCCTTTTTTACGCCTCTAATATGAATGTTATAGAAAAGTTGTTTTTGGGAATCGAGTAGAGTGTAATAAGGGACAAAACGGAATATTAATGAAATCGATTTTTTCAAGATGGCGGATATAGACATATCGACTTAGAGAAAAAGTGATCCTATCCGGATGAAGATCTATCTGAGAATTCCCTTAGATACTTAGTAAGAATATGGGAAACTAAATTTCATTTAAAAATCATAGGGTTGCCATACAAAAGTGATTAACCCCAAGGGATCTCAGAAACGGTAACAGATAAAAAAAAACTAATGGAACAAAAAATGTAGTAAAGCTTGGGACGATTTTAAATCAGTCATAAAAATTGGTACCTCTCATACAAAAAACATGGTTTTCATACAAAGTTGTAATGCACCTATCATTTTTTAACCGAAGCTTATCAGAAAAGAAACTAGATGGCGTTGTACGACTCTAAAACTCGCAAGCGTTTTATACCCGAACTACAGTGGTAGAGAAATGAACAAAAATAAACTGCAAGAATAATTATTGAAATGCTTATTAACGAAAACTGTAAGAGGTAGTTGGGGGGTGCTCGACTAAAATGTTATAGAGGACCATGGCTTTCGGATGGTCACCAAAATTCAAGATGGCGGCCATTTTAAAAGTTGGTCCGATTCGGCTGATTTGATGCATCGGGGAATGTTTGGGGCCCTTGATTCCATAGTTGAAAAAATATTTTGGATTCCGCCATTTATAAAGATGGCTGCCATGCATTTTTTTTTTCATTTCCGGCGCATTGTTTCTTTATACCTATGGGAAATTTTGATCCTTTTTTTTATAAATTTGTATGAAAAAGGACAATCGAAATTCAAAATAATTCATGACCTGGTCTTCCGACCTTCCATCATCGTGACCATCGAAGGCCTGGCTAAGCTATATGAGATAAGTCATATGCGTTCTCAGGAATGTCATAGTAAACCCTGGGACGATTTTAGAGAACACAAAAAAATTCAAAATGGCGGAAAAAAAAAACAGCCATACTAATTTTGACTGGAAATGACGGCGAAACCATGACACTTTAGTAAAAAGAGCTCGAACTAATATTGTTTGGAGGCCGGAAGGGAAGATATTACAATATTTTATTTTTTTCAAAATGGCGGAAATTTCGGTCTTGGCGGAAAAAAAAGTTTCTCCGATCCGGATGAAAATCGATATCTAGGAGTCCCCAAGGATGCTGATCAACATTCTAAAATCAAATTTTGACATGCGCCGTTTTTCAATAGGGTTGCCATACAAAGGTGATTTTATCGAAATATGAACTTTCCTTTTTTACGCCTCCAATATGAATGTAATAGAAAAGTTGTTTCTGGGGATCGAGTAAAGATGTTTAAAGGAACAAAACAGAACATTAACGAAGCGAGAAGGAGCTTCAAACTACCTACCGCGACGACGAGCGAAGCGAGGAGGAGCTTCAAACTACCTAACGCGACGACGAGCGAAGCGAGGAGGAGCTTCAAACTACCTCTTTGGGGAAATAAAACAATATGGCCGCGATGCAAAATTAAAAGGCGCACACTATCTGAACTAATAGAGGCAAGCATAGCGTGTTTGGACTCATGTTACAGAGAACAACGGAAGCTTTCTTACAGTTTTAACATAATTCAAAGATGGCGGATTCAAAATGGCGCCCAATTTTATAGTAACTCGGATTCGGCTGATATTTTATATTTGGGGGTTTTAAAGGATGCTGATTTCAAATTTTGACCTTTTACTTGACTGACAGCATTTTTCAAGATGGCCGCCATGCAAAAGTCAGATCAATTATCATTTTCTTTGAAAAATACCGCTGTTTTGTACTAATTCTTGCAAAATTACAAGTTTAAACACAAGTATAGCGTTTTGAAATAATGATACGCCACGAAAAAACACCCACGCGGCCCGCATGCGGGCCGCGAACAGAGCACCCTAGTTATAATATATAAAGTTCGTTACCCACTGACTCACTCACTCATGATTGACATTTTTGTTCCCGAACTCCTGGAAGTGGTGGAGAAAAACCGAGTATGAGGTTGTATAGAGATCGGTCACGTGACAACCAGAAAAATCTGACATCAGCAAAAAATCGTCTCCTTGATGGAACCGGTCAACGGCTCTCGGAAACTACAAGTCGGATGGGTGACCTGTTCTAACTAAAGTTGTAGTAAACCCTGGGACGCTTGGAGAGAAATAAAAAAAAATAGGGGTTGCCATACAAAAAAATAAAAATTCCATACAAAATTGAAACGCTTATAAATCGGAAACGGTAAGAGGTAGGTGGGGTGTGTTCGACCAAATGTCATAGAGGAGGATAGGCGCTTTCGGATGGTCGTCATGAAAATCCAAGATGGCGGATCCAAGATGGCGGCCATTTTGAAAGTTGGTCCGATCGGGCTGATTTTTTGCATCGGGGGGTTTTTGGGGTCCCTGATTCGATATTTGAAAAAATATTTTGGATCCCGCCATTTTTAAAGATGGCTGCCATACAAATTTTTTTTTTCATTTTTGGCTCATTGTTCCTCGATACCTATGGGAAATTTTGAACTTTTTTTTTTAAATTTGTATCAAAGTTAGCGATCGAAATTCAAAACATTTCACGACCTGGTCTTCCGACCTTCCATCATCGTGACCATCAACGGCCTGGCTAAACGATGTGAGATGGGTCATATGCGTTCTCAGGAAAGTCATAGCAAACCCTGGGACGATTTTAGAGAAAATAAAAAAAATCCAAAATGGCGGAAAAAAAAATCTTCCATACAAATTTAAACCGGAAATGACGTCGAAACCATGATACTTTAGTATAAAGAGCTCGAACTAATATTGTTTGGAGGCCAAAAGGGAAAAGAACACCAAATTTTGTTTTTCAAAATGGCGGAAATTTTGGTCATGGCGGAAAAAAAAAATTCTCCGATCCGGATCAAAATCGATATCTGACGGTCCCCAAGGATGCTGATCAACATTCTAAAATCAAATTTTGACATGCGCCATTTCTCAATAGGGTTGCCATACAAAGGTGATTTTAACGAAATATGAACTTTCCTTTTTTACGCCTCCAATATGAATGTAATAGAAAAGTTGTTTCTAGGGATCGAGTAAAGATCTATAAAGGAACAAAACAGAATACAAATGAAATTGATTTTTTCAAGATGGCGGATGGAAACGTATCGACTTATAGAAAAAGTTATCCGATCCGGATGAAAATCGATATCTAAGACTCCCCCTAGATACTTAGCAAGAATATGGGGAAAAAATTTTGATTCCGCCATTTTGAAAAATTTCATTCATTTTACCGAACTTTTTTATGGATCTCCAATCCGTATGAAAATTGATATCTGAGTGTCCCCAAGGATACTGATTAACATGCTTTAGCTTCTTTTAGACATCCACCGTTTTTCAAAATGGCTGCCATACATATTTTCAAAACCACCAATGCGACGACGAGCGAAGCGAGGAGGAGCTTCAAACTACCTATCGCGACGACGAGCGAAGCGAGGAGGAGCTTCAAACTACCTACCGCGACGACGAGCGAAGCGAGGAGGAGCTTCAAACTACCTACCGCGACGACGAGCGAAGCGAGGAGGAGCTTCAAACTACCTACCGCGACGACGAGCGAAGCGAGGAGGAGCTTCAAACTACCTACCGCGACGACGAGCGAAGCGAGGAGGAGCTTCAAACTACCTACCGCGACGACGAGCGAAGCGAGGAGGAGCTTCAAACTACCTACCGCGACGACGAGCGAAGCGAGGAGGAGCTTCAAACTATCTACCGCGACGACGAGCGTAGCGAGGAGGAGCTTCAAACTACCTATCGCGATGACGAGCGAAGCGAGGAGGAGCTACAAACTACCTATTGCGATGACCAGTGAAGCGAGGAGGAGCTTCAAACTACCTATCGCGACGACGATCAAACTACCCATTGCTACGTTTACAATGTTTTACTAATGCGAAGTTTTTTAATTGGCTTTAGCTAATCTAACCTAACTTCAACACCACTAACCTTTTTTTACCTAACAACTGAATATTTTCGGGAACCTTGAATAAAATAGACACTCTTTGAAGAAACATAACAAAATGGCCGCCATGCAAAATTAAAAGGCGCACACTATCGAAACTAATAGAGGCAAGCATAGCGTGTTTGGACTCATGTTACAGAGAACAACGGAGGCTTTCTTACAGTCTTAAAATAATTCAAAGATGGCGGATTCAAAATGGCGCCCGATTTTATAGTAACGCGGATTCGGCTGATATTTTATATTTGGGGGTTTTAAAGGATGCTGATTTCAAATTTTGACCTTTTACTTGACTGACAGCATTTTTCAAGATGGCCGCCATGCAAAGTCAAGCGCATTATCATTTTCTTTGAAAAATACCGTCGTTTTGTACTTTTACTTGCAAAATTTAAAGTTTAGCACAAAGTATAACATTTTTATAAATACAACAGCCACGAAAACGTCCTCGCGGGCCGCACGCGGCCCGCGCACGGAGCAAAATACTAGTTATAATATATATCTTAATATCTTAATTAACAGATATATAAAGCTAAAAAACGGTGACAGACGTTAATTGATCATTGACATGAATGTTCCCGAAAACTGGCCCATAGGATGATTTGGAAATGTACTAGAGATATGTTCGGAAAAATCCCAAGGCCAAAAATTAAATATGTCAGCATCAGAAAGTGGTACCAGGAAGAAGTTCCAGATGGGATCTCGGAAACGGTAAGAGATAAAGATAAACTAATTAAACAAAAATGTAGTAAACCTTGGGACGATTCTAAATAAACAATAAAAAAAGGTACCTCTTATACAAAAAAACATATTTTTCATACAAAAACCGAAAAATACTTACTCAGAAAGTCATATATTCCTGTCCTGTCATCCAGTAAGAAACTTTATCGGCTCTCAAATAAGGTCGGTAATCGTAAAACCGAAAGAAAACACGTCACGAGTCACCTAGGTACTTATTAGCATGCATCAGTCGCATGAACATTTTTAGGTATATTTTCAATGCAAACCCTCAGCTATAAATAAAAATAATAATATAGAAATCATTTTATTTTCGTATTTGGTTCATTAGATCTGATTCTGATTCCATATACTGTTTATACGTCATGAGTGTGAACGAGATGGCTAAATTCATTACGCTGAAGGAACGATAGAGAAAGCAATATGGCACCCAAGTTTAAATTTATTTTGACATTTGGCATCATTGCGTAATGCCGCGGCCAGACTTAAAGGTGAACGGCGAAACCTGACTTGGCTGTTGACTATCCTCGAAGGTATTCGCGCGATGTATTCGCCGTAGCCCGAAAAGTGTGACATACTGCCGGTAAAGCTGGCGCGCCGATTACTTTTCTTTTGTCTTTTCAGATACATGCATTAAATTACTTCCTTATTGCTTAGTGCAGTGTGAATGCCCCACTGCACTAAGTAATAACATAGCACTGCACTAAGTTCATTTTTAGGGTTCCATACTCAAAGGGTAAAAAGGACCCAATTACTAAATTTCCGCTGTCCGTCTGCTACCAGGATTTATCTCATGAATCGTGATTGTTAGACAGTTGAAATTTTCACAGATGATGTATTTCTGTTGCCGCCATAACAACCGTGATCTGTATTCAAATGGACAGATAGACAGAGAAATAATAACAAATTAATGAATTTTAAAATTAAAACTTATAAAATTGACAGTCTGTATATAACGCTACTGTTTCCTCCATTTTATTTATTCCACGCGTCGCGTCGATCGCGCAGCAGGCTAACAATTTGACAGTGTGTCCGGGTTAGCGTGCTCACAAAAATTCGAGAATAGTCAACAGCGAAGCTTCGCCGTTCTCCCTTAAGTCTGGCCGGACCATTTTTTGAGAAGATATGGCCGCGCCAGGGTTTATTGTTGTTATGTCATAATTTTATAGTTTGTTTTTGATCTGTAAAAAGGGCATTTTGTGTGATGGATGTTCAATTCAAAGAGTGCGCCTGCGCCACAAACAATTTTACAGAAATACAGGCTGCGGAGTCCTGGTTGGTCCCGGTTATTTCTTTCCGTGGGTATCATATGCACGTGACACGCGTAACAAGTAAGTCTTTTATACTACACAAGTTATTCAAGTAAATACAGACTCAAAATATGTTGCAGAAAAGCATAGAATTATTACTAGGTACTTATTCTAAGCAGAAAAGCATTCATAATGAGCATAAAATAATTACAATATCAAGAACAATTTAATGCTCCATCTTTCACCCAGATTTTCTATACTTGACAGTAATCTGTATTATACATTGATTAGTACCTATTCTATTATACACAAGAAAATCTACCTTGTCTCATTTTCAGAGTACCTACTTACCTATTTCTTGTTAGCCATATATATATATTTCTTTTGTGGCTGTGTGGTATAGCATGCTACCTTTAGTTTAGTATTTGGCATGCAAACTTTTGCACCTATATAGGTACCTAACTAATTATATACTACTGTTATTACTATTTTTAATCTGAGATCTGCAGAACTAATGTCACAAAGGTAACATTCAAAATAGCAAAGGGTAGACCATATTGCTTGCAGAGCTTTGTCAAGTGGCAACCACAAACCAGAAGACACAGTGTATGTTGGCTGCCACTAGGCAACCCACCACTTGGTCTTATGTTTCTTTCTCATCTGCAGAACAATCAATATACATAAAGAATTTCTTTAATATGAGTGAATTGCTGCACAGCTTCAATATCAAATCAATTCTACTTTGATGCTATTGCACAGGTAATTATTTTCATGTGTCATTATCATTATCATTGTAGACTGGAAGATGCAGCGTTAGGTGGACCAACATATGGTGAAACTGCAGGGATGGATGCAGGAGGCAAAGCAGCTGCTCGGGGTGGTGTTCTGTAGGGGAGGCCTATGTTCAGCAGTGGATGTCTTCTGGCTGTTGTGATGATGATGATAGATTATATTCTCATTTTCGTTTTTTTCTTATTTACAGAACAATCAACAACACTTGCAACTATAAAAAAGTTATTTTTTTCACTATATAACACTGTTCATCGCTATGGTACCTGCTATCTACAGTTCCAAGTGGAAGATTAGATGCTATTGCACACCACACGTAATTATTTTCAAAGTTTTACCTGCATAAAAGATTTCAATTGAGAATTAAAGTCACCATACAAGTAGATAAAAGGCAGACTTACATTACAGTTATGCTTTGCAATGTGTTTTATGACTGATGAATTGAACGCTCAAAGTAGTTGATAATACGAAAAAGAAAGCAATTTTATCAAGTCAGTCAGTATATGGTAAGTAGTAAAGTACTTATGTAGCCCTTAATCTGTAGTAGGTATTCATCCTTTTTAGGGTTCCGTACCCAAACAGTAAAGCGAACCCTATAACATTCTATACATTCTCCCTTCTCTTTCCTACAGTACAGGACAGAAGCGGTTTTGGATCACATGTATTTCTGTTGCCACTATAACAATAAATACGTATTAAAAACAGAACAAAATAAATATTAAAGGGGCGCCCATGCAACGGATGTTGTTTTTATTTTAAAGATAATGTGGTATTTTCATTTCTTTCTAGGACAGTGGATTTGAGAACAACACTGGCAGCGGGGCCAAAAAGAAACACAAAGAAACAATGGCTATCATTATCGTTAGGCATAGAAGAAAGTAATAAGTAATGTGAAATATCTATGTATCTTGTGTGTGTGTATGTATCTTATTTAATATAATAAATGTATAGATAAAAACCATTGTTTCTTAGTATTTATAGTTATAGCAGCAATAGACATAGGTACATCATCTGTGAAAATTTCAACCATCACGGTTCATGGGACAGATATCAGATGGACAAACAGACAGACAGCCGGGCCTTTCGTAATTTCTACAGATTCCTATGTCTGCAGATTCCCATATCTACAGACTTCCAATTAGATTTCTGTAAAATTGGGAATCCATTCACTTAAGGATCTGTAAAATTAAGTATATGTAGAGAGAGGAATCTGTAATGAAAATTTGTAGAATTGGGAATAATCCATTTTAAGGACTACAAATATATCTTTATAGATTTATAATATACTTGTGGTTTATACTTTAAAAAAAGTTAATTTCAATAGTAGGATGTTCCTGCCTAAACTAATTATGATATAGGGCTTAAAAACATTGTAGGTATACTTAAATTATTTATTAAAATATTAATTAATCCACCTGGTACCAACATTTGTGTGATGAAAATAGGTATTTGTCCTCTGTCTGGGTATTATATACTGTTAGTTTATCTGAGTATATCAGTTATCTGGTTCCCATAGTACAAGCTATGCTTAATTCTGGGTTAGATGGTGCTGTGTGTAATGTCCACACATTTATTTATTTTCCTCTTCCTTTTCTTGTGTTTTTATTATAATCAAATCCTCCTTTCTAATGGGAACGCCTATGTTCAGCTGTGGACATCTGACTGGTGACATGCCTATTCACAATTTATTGGTAAGTCCTAAAATGAATAATACTACTACTACTTTCTCCATGTGTATATAATTTATATATGTTTTGCACTATAAATAATAAATAAATATCTGGACATTCACACACCGGCACCACAATCTAGCCTTAAACTAAGCAAAGCTTGTACCATGAAGACAATAATAAATTTAATACAATATTTACACCCTTGTTTCTAAATTCAACATTTTTACCAGAAATCTGCCAATACAAACAGTATATTCATGTTGCCGCAAATTCAATTCAATTATACAACTATTTTTGTTAAAAAAGCTTACAATTGTAACTGAATTTTGAATATTTTATTAACGAATATCTATCATAATTCAATTTTGAACAGTTGACTTTTTAAATAAATATTAATAGCCCTAACACGCCCACTACTGAACATGGGCCTCCAATTTAGCAAAATTCATTAGCTACTTATATTTAAATGTGCATAGGTACTTAAATGTTTAAATATAATGATCACAATAATAAATCCTTTTTGTATTTTATCCATAGCATTTTACTGTTACATATAGCTGGTTGGCAATATACAACTCCTTACTTAAAAGATATCCATGCCCTCATGTGTGTTATACAGTTATACTGTACTATTGCAGCTACATACAGTTTTTCTAAGTACTTTCAAACAATTTTTCACCTGAAACATAAGAAACAACACAGTTAATATAAAAGAAGGTATAATCTATACAAATGGGTAATTGTATAAAAAAATTACAATGAAAGAAAATTTGTCATCAACCGGAAAACATCCATAATAATCATGTTAAATAAAACGATGTTATAATAAATTTAGTATGTGCATATTGAGCTAGGTGCTAGCTTAAACCCTCGGCTCAGACTCCAGTCAGGCGGTTAAGAAAAGGATGTCCCGGCTTAGGCTTTCAGGATGGATAGATGCAGGTTAAAATTGCATCATGATTCAAAATATTTCCGTACCAATAAAATTAATCTGTCCTAGAATGATATTTAAGCAATTTGTGTAGAAGTTTGTCTGCCTCCGCTTATTGTAACCATTCCATCTGAAAACAAATCATAATAAATTCTCATGGGATATGGAAATCAGATATTATCTGTGAATGGTCTATCCATGTTGTATGGTATCATCATCATCAGCTTAGTGTGATGTCTATGCGGCCTAATTATACTTACAGGGTCAAAATATCTTTTAGATGAATAAGTGTCAGATACAAACAGTGGTACCGATGTCTACTATTTATTATTTTTCTCTATGTTTTCTCTGTTAGGTTTTGTTTTGAGGAACTTTGTTATATAGATTGATAAATCTTCCCCACAAATAACATCAGTCAAAATGACCATAGTGACTTCTCTATAGATAAGCTCTTTCCATTGTCCAGTATTGCCGAGGTTGTTGGCAGTCAGCAGATTCGGTCTGCGAGCTGAAAATGAAAAAGCTATTTATATTTCTATTCGTAATTACCTATGTAGTACCTGTATATAATGTTTTTGTACGAGTTGGATAATAAATTATTAGTTGGATAATAAACTAGAAGATCTAACTCTGAAACATTTATTGCTCAATACAGCTAGCAAGTGGCCTATGCTGCGCTTTTCGGTTCGTAGCCTTTACGGAAGCGTAAATAAAAAGGGAAAGAAAGAAAATTATACAGTAATCCGATCAAATCCTGTCTGTCGTTTGATGATCTTTATACGTAATGGTGATGAAATGGAATAGTATTGTTTCAAATATGTTTGGTTGCACTTTTACTGACCTCAGCTCTATTATGTACTGCAATCAGGGTGGATCGGAGCCCCGGAGCCTTCGGCTTCAAACACTTCATAGTTGGCAGAAACAAGTCACACATCAATGTTCCTCAAAACAAAACCTAACAGAGAAAACATAGAGAAAAATAATAAATATAAAGGAAATGAATCCTAGAATAGGTATTATAAACTCTTTGAATGAAACTAAATAGCTAAGTTCTCTGTGGAAACTACCAAGCATAACGTTATTATACTCTTTGCTACCAACCCCGTATTCTGATTAACGCTATAATCGCTCGCAACGCTCACGTTAATTATTCAGTGTTCCAATTCAGATAATGAGCTCACGGCATTGAGCGCTGTCCATGACTAACAACCAATCGCGGACGGCGATATTGCAAGATGACGTCGGTCATGACGTTTACAAAAGATTTCATTGTCACAGTCACGGCCATTCGGTACACGTTCTTAGCGCGATAACATTGATATTATCGATTTTAGCGTGAATCGAAATACGGCCCAAGTACAAACTAGACATAGACAAACGTCATTGTAATACACTGACTTTTTTTTTTCTTATATTTTGGCTCTACACATAGTGTATTTAGCCAGTGTCAAGTATTGTAATTTTTCATCATGTTAATAGAATATTTCAGGTAAGAGTATATAATTTACTAACTTCAACTCTTAGTTAAAGGCAAAGAGTATCAGTTCGTTTTAGAAAAAGGTGGAGTGGAGTCTTTTCGTTTTTGACGCTGTTTAGCATTTTCTGCAAGTGTCAATGCCAATGTCGAGCGGAGAAAATGACAGCTGATAACGGCATATTGTGCTGTCAAAGTCATTTGTTACCTGACAATTTTTTTTTCTTATATTTTGGCTCCATAAATAGTGTATTTAGCCAGTGTCAAGTATTGTAATTTTTCATCATGTTAATTAATAGAATATTTCACGTAAAGTCAAGTCTTAGTCATAGTCCAGTCTTAGTCATGCTCCAGTAAAGTGGTGGCAACTTTATTAGAAGCTTCTATGGAATTTTGGAAGCATCACTAAAAATCACGTTTCACCACATTATATCACTTGCCTACACTCATGCTCGTAATCCAGCACTTAATGCATAAAAAGCCACCAATTTTAAACATTAACACTGGAAAAAGCATAAGTTTTGAAAAATAATACAATGCAACGACGTGACCTTTTTCACGTTCCCGCCAAAACCCACAAATTATTTTGATATGACATAACTGTACAAATGTATTTTTTTTAAGTTCGACTCATCGACTAAACGCTACTTAGCCAGAAGGTATCAAGTTAGGTACATTTTAGGGTTCCGTACCCAAAGGGTAAAGCGGCAAAAATAACGAACTAATATTGTTTGGAGAACGGAAGGGAAGACATCACAAATTTTTTTTTTCAAAATGGCGGAATTTGGTCATTGCGAAAAAAAAAAATCTCCGATCCGAATGAAAATTGATATCTGGGGGTCCCCAAGAATGTTGATCAACATTCTAAAATCAAATTTTGACATGCGCCATTTTTCAATAGGGTTGCCATACAAAGGTACTTTTATCAAAATATAATCTTTCCTTTATTACGCCCCTAATACGAATGTTATAGAAAAGCTGTTTCTGGGGATCGAGTAGAGATGTAGTAAGGGACAAAAGGAAATATTAATGAAATCGATTTTTTCAAGATGGCAGATATAGGCATATCGACATAGAGAAAAAGTGATTCGATCCTGATGAAAATTTATATATGGGAATCCCCCTAGATACTCAGTAATAATATGGGAAAAAAATTTTTATTCCGCAATTTTGAAAAGATTCATATATACAACTGAACTTTTTTATGGATCTCCAATCCGTATGAAAATTGATATCTGAGTGTCCCCAAGGATACTGATTAACATGCTATAGCTTCTTTTAGACATCCACCGTTTTTCAAAATGGCTGTCATACAACGCGACGACGAGCGAAGCGAGGAGGAGCTTCAAACTACCTACCGCGACGACGAGCGAAGCGAGAAGGAGCTTCAAACTACCTACCGCAAGGACGAGCGAAGCGAGGAGGAGCTTCAAACTACCCATCGCGACGACGAGCGAAGTGAGGAGGAGCTTCAAACTACCTACCGCGACGACGAGCGAAGCGAGGAGGAGCTTCAAACTACCCATCGCGACGACGAGCGAAGCGAGGAGGAGCTTCAAACTACCTATCGCGACGACGAGCGAAGCGAGGAGGAGCTTCAAATTACCTAACGCGACGACGAGCGAAGCGAGGAGGAGCTTTAAACTACCTAACGCGACGACGAGCGAAGCGAGGAGGAGCTTCAAACTACCTAAAGCGACGACGAGCGAAGCGAGGAGGAGCTTCAAACTACCTATCGCGACGACGAGCGAAGCGAGGAGGAGCTTCAAACTACCTACCGCGACGACGAGCGAAGCGAGGAGGAGCTTCAAACTACCTCTACTCTCTCTACCTCTTTGGAGAAATAAAACAAAATGGCCACCATGCAAAATTAAGAGGCGCAAACTATCTGAACTAATAGAGGCAAGCATAGCGTGTTTGGACTCATGTTACAGAGAACAACGGAGGCTTTCTTACAGTCTTAACATAATTCAAAGATGGCGGATTCAAAATGGCGCCCGATTTTATAGTAACTTGGATTCGGCTGATATTTTATATTTGGGGGTTTTAAAGGATGCTGATTTCAAATTTTGACCTTTTACTTGACTGACAGCATTTTTCAAGATGGCCGCCATGCAAAAGTCAGATCAATTATCATTTTCTTTGAAAAATACCGCTGTTTTGTACTTTTTCTTGCAAAATTTAAAGTTTAGCACCAAGTATAGCGTTTTGAAATAATGATACGCCACGAAAAAACACCCACGCGGCCCGCATGCGGGCCGCGAACAGAGCACCCTAGTCTTAATCTTAACATCTTAACAGATATATAAAGCTAAAAAACGGTGACAGATCATGTTGACATGAATGTTCCCGAAAACTGGCCCATAGGATGATTTGGAAATGTACTAGAGATATGTACGGAAAAATCCCGAGGCAAAGAATTAAATATGTCAGCATCAGAAAGTGGTACCAGGAAGAAGTTCCAGATGGGATCTCGGAAACGGTAAGAGATAAAAATAAACTAATAGAACAAAAATGTAGTAAACCTTGGGACGATTCTAAATAAACAATAAAAAAAAGGTACCTCTCATACAAAAACATATATTTTTCATACAAAAACTGAAAAATACGTACTCAGAAAGTCGTATATTCGTATGTCCTGTCATCCAGTAAGAAACTCTATCGTTCCTCGAATAAGGTCGATAATCGTATGAAATAAGATGGCCGCATACGGCTAACTTCTGTTCGGTGCTGGTAAATAATAATGTGGTCTATGGACTATGGTGGATGGAGTGCGACCACTTGGGCAGATTTCTGCCATTTGGGCAGATTTCAAATTTACACTTTAATGATAAATAGTGTAAACGTATTAAAAAATGTGTCTAAATACTTAATAAGATATTTTATGGAAAAAATGATGATCCGCCATTTTGAAAAATGTTATTCATACAACTGAACCGTTATTACGCTGAAACCATTTCATAATAATAATTCCTTGATTGAATCTTAGGTCATGATGTTTTTCCTGAATCTTGAATTAATAATGTGTATGGTATTAGTATGTAGTATTATGTATAACTGTAGTTATGTATTATTTTTAGTAGGTAAGAGTATAAATTTTTGTTTTATATTTACGCAATCATGCACTTTTTTAATTCATTGTTGTTCTTGGATGTAATTTGTAACTGTTGCAACACCACCCGTAATTTTTGTTTTAATTCCTGTCCATACAAAAGTAGCCTGGAAGAAATCGCTTAATGCGATAAGGCCGCCGTTCTACCATTCTTTTATAAATTTGTATCTGTGTGCATTCTTGTTTATTGGTGTTCAATAAAGTATTATTGTATTGTATTGTAATAAAATACCTGTTCTTGAAAAACTTCATGTCATAAAAAGTTTGGCAGATTTAGGCTAATTTGTAGCCTATATTTAAGGTTAGGATTGAGGAGTTTTTGCGGGAACGTGAAAAAGTTCACGTCGTTGCATTGTATTATTTCTCAAAACTTGTGCTTTTTCCAGTGTTAATGTTTAAAATTGGTGGCGTTTTACGCATTAAGTGCTGAATTACGAGCATGAATGTGGTCAAGTGATATAATGTGGTTTTTTGTGTTGCTTCCAAAATTCCATAGAAGCTTCTTGTAAAGTTGCCACCACTTTACTTTGACTGGACTATGACCCGACTTAGACTGGACTATGACTAAGACTAAGACTTGACTACGTAAAATATTCTAAAACTCGATGAAAATATACAATACTTGACACTGGCTAAATACACTATGTGTGGAGCCAACATATAAAAAAAAAAAAAAAGTTTAGGGCAGAATCTGTAGTTTTTAGATATAGTAATACAGATATGTTTTGTTTTGTTACATTTGTGCTTTTCTTTTATTAATTTAAATTATCCATACAGTTTTTAGTATTTAATCCTCTAAGCCTGTCGGAGAAGCATTGTGAATAAAAGCTTAGTAAATTAGTAAGCGATGGAATGTATTATTTTCAAGATTCCATGAAAGTACTATCATTATCAATGTGGAATTTTGACAATAAAAAGGAGCACCACAAACATTGAGATTGGGTGTGTGGTTCCGGTTGTGTGAGAATAGGCCAGCCCATCTCTTCCCATGGGTATCATTTGCATGTAACACGTAAGTCTTTTAAATGACCTACTATTTGAAAATCACCAACTAAGATATAGGTACTACTTTAACTAACATATTGTGAGAAACCGGAGTTACTATAGATACATTTTTTATTATTTAATCTTCTAAGCCTATGGGAAAACTGTGGATAATAGCTTAATAGAGATTTAGAGTGGGTATTTTCACCAATAGTTGAGGTAACCAATGGAAATGGTCAAAATTTGTTAGAGCTATTAACTGTTGGTTACCTTAACTATTAGTGTAGAAACCCACCCTTAGTAAGCTAAAAGTAGCCCAGCAAGCAGAACTAAAATGACCAGTTTAGTACTTAGGTTAGAATTGGCAGGTTGAAATAGCAACGGGCAGGTCATATTGCTTGTACAAATGAAAACTAACGGGGAAGATTATTTTTTATATAAACAAGTTACATACTTGTTTGGAAATAAACATCAAACTTGCAAATGGTATCATGGTATTTTACATAATATATGAATATTCAAAGACCATTACAATGTTGTCACCAAATTATATTACACAAGAAAGAGATGAACTTAGGTGGACCGACCGGCGACCTGGTCAGAACCGTGGGGAGCTGATGGATGCAAGAGGCAAGCAGCCGCTCAAAGTGGCGCTCTTTGGGGGAGACCTATTTTAAGCAGTGGACGTCTTCAGGCTGATGATGATGATGACACAAGAGAAACCAATCCCAAGATTTAATCCATAAAGCATACATTCTAACAAATACTTACTTCTATTTATTTTCAGGACCTAAAAAAGAGAGATATGGCTAAGCTCAGTGTAGTGTGTGCTACATGTTGAGCTGATGGATGCAGAAAGCAAGCAGCCTCTTAAAGTGGCGCTCTCACGGGAGGCCTGGACGTCTTCAGACTTATGATGAGACAAAAGTTATTATTCGAAGAAAGCATACAAAATCAATTTAATATATAGGTATAAAAAAGTAGTCTGGAAGAGACCGCTTTAGTTTCCCTCAAAGTTGAGTTGAAGTCAAGTGAAGGATTATTGGTGAAATGTTTTGGAATACGGGGGTCAGTTTCAAGCTTGTGTGTATATTGATTATTTTTTTTATAAGTGTGGTGTTTCAATAAAGTGTTTTATCTATCTGTAAAATTATGAGGTGCTACCTACGTCATGTAAAGATAAGTTGCTCTTTTTTGTAAACTGTATCTTACCTGAATAAAGAAATGTATCTATGAGTTTTTTTTGTGTCCCAGTATAAGGTAATGGTGGTGGATCATCAACTGTTATATTATTCAAATTTAAAATCATTAGGGCAGGATTTATATATCTAGCTACCTAGAACTTTATTCATTTTGGTGGATTTTTCATACTATTATCTAAACCTGACTGAAAAAAATAGAGGATTTTTTTTATATCTTATATAGATAGGTAGGTACCTATAACTATTCCCACCATCAATGATACCTACCCAATTCATCAGTTCTGCAGCTATTTATTCTATCAGTTATCTGCTTCCCATACCACAGTGACACTTTTTTAAGAAATTCTTTGTTCTAATTGCTAAATATAACAATTTATTTGTCATCATAGGTGCCTACTTTACAAGCAATTCTTTAAAAAAGGATATATAAAAGTGTTACACACAGTAATGTCAATTATTGTAATAAATCTACCTATTAACTCAATTCTATAGCCGGGGTTTACATCAGCAAGAATCTTTTGCAAGTAGTGTCTCAACTGTAGGTAGTTTACATTGATTAACATTTGCAAGCTACAGTCTGATATATTGTGTTTAGATTCTTCTTGCAGGTGGAAACTCACCCTATGTAGGTAAACTTAACGAAAAAGTATTCTTGTCTTCTCATTCTCGAGGTAATGGTTGTTATTGTATGCAATTCAGTAGATAGGTAGGTATTTAAGGTATTCTTGTCTTACCTCTTACCCCTACCAAATGTATAAGAGCTAACTTTGTTTCAGAAACAGTGTAACCAGTAGCTTTTAGTACATAGTATAGTTTCTATTATTGTAGTAGTTTGAGGAATAAATATAAGAGTTATATTGACATTTAATAAATAGAATACCATTTTTGCTAAGGTTGTTGTATTTGGAACATCTGTGAATAAGTGAATTCTTCTGTGGTAGGAATAATTTTATTAATTGTTAATCCTGTTGCAGCTAAACTCTTTTGTGTTCACATCAGCGCAACAGCAAACAATGGAGGGCTGCAAATAGTCACATAAGTACACTTCACATAGTTTCAATATTGGTAGGTATATAGGATATAATTAGCTATGTTAAAAAGAATCTGTTGACTTGATGTGTATAAGTGACCTATTCAATGAGAATAAGTTTTATTAAGTCATGGCTGATTTCTGAAAGGGTAATTTTTTATTCATAGGTAGGTACTAAATATTGAATAGGTATTTGAAGTAAACCTCTTAGGAATTGAATAATAACTGTGTAATAATGGTTTGCTTGTATGAGTCCAACTTTTATTATTGTATAATATAACTTTTATCAAATCTTCAAATGTATCCAACTTTTTAATGCATGGTTCTTCTGAGTCAGTAAATTGTATACCATCATATTGTTTGTCCTGGTGCTGAATTCTCCACTACAAACTCCAATCAGACTTTTACAGTCATGGCCATAACAGAAATGAACATACAGCATAAATGAAGTCTTCCTCATCTGTAAAAAAATAGGTCTTAATATACTTGACACAGATGACAAGACTGAAGGGATCTAGCTATGAATCAGGACTATTTTACATCTTTCTACTTATTATATATTTTGTTATCACATAAAATTATAGCACATCAAACCAAGACTTTGAATATAGGTATTCAAACATAATAGCAGCTACATAGGTGAGTAAATTGTGAATGCTGCGTTTTATATTATCTACTAAATCACTTAAACATCCGCAGCTTCCTTATCTCACTGCTGGGTATTTAAATCTCTTGCACTTATGATAAATAAGATTGTACTCAAACATAAACAAGAAAGAAAGCAAAGATAATATCATGGAGCTAATAAAAAAAGAGGAGGGAATTCCGTCTGATCCAAAACTGAAGCACCCATAGGAAGCCGGAACGCTTTGTACGTACGAGCGGGGCACGCACACACTCACATCATATGCAGCCGGTCGCCATATCACCCCCGTATTACGAGTCACGCTAAAATCGCTCATAACGCTCCCAGCGCTCACGTTGATTTTTCAGCGTTCCGATTAAGATATTGCGCTCAATGACTTTGACCGCTGTTAATGACTCGGGACAACCAATCACGGACGGCGATATCGCAAGATGGAGTCGATCATGACGTTTGCAAGAGATTTCATTGTCGCGCTCACGGCAATTCGGTACGCGTTTTTAGCGCGATAATGTCGATATTATCGATTTTAGCGTGAATCGGAATAGGGCCATGTAATATGTCCGCCATTTTGGGCTTCAGTTCGATGTCAATCAAAACTCAATCCTTCTTTTTTTTATTTCATCCATGGATAATATAATCACTTCGAAGATTTTGACATTTTTGACAATAGGTGTCTTTACTTTTAAACACAGAGGCGTTTTATTTAAAAAAAAAAAAGTTCCGTCACAGATTAGAGAAAAAAAAAATCTACTAGGTTCCGCTCTTTTTTTTTCTTATATTTTGACTCCACACATAGTGTATTTAGCCAGTGTCAAGTATTGTAATTTTTCATCATGTTAATTGAATAGTCAAGTCATAGTCCAGTCTAAGTCAGGTAAGTGGTGGCAACTTTACTAGAAGCTTCTATGGAATTTTGGAAGCAACACGAAAAATCACGATTCATCACTTGCCCACACTCATGCTCGTAATTCAGCGCTTAATGCGTAAAACGCCACGAATTTTAAACATTAACACTGGAAAAAGCACAAGATTTGAGAAATAATACAATGCAACGACGTGAACTTTTCCGTGTTCCTATGACATAACTGTACAAATGTATTTTTTTTAAGTTCGACTCATCGTCTAAACGCTACTTAGCCAGAAGGTATCAAGTTAGGTACATTTTAGGGTTCCGTACCCAAAGGGTCAAGCGGCAAAAATAACGGACTAATATTGTTTGAACGGAAGGGAAGACATCACAATTTTTTTTTTCAAAATGGCGGAATTCGGTCATTGCGGAAAAAAAAATTCTCCGATCCGAATGAAAATTGATATCTGGGGGTCCCCAAGAATGTTGATCAACATTCTAAAATCAAATTTTGACATACGCCATTTTTCAATAGGGTTTCCATACAAAGGTACTTTTATCAAAATATAAACTTTCCTTTATTACGCCCCTAATACGAATGTTATAGAAAAGCTGTTTCTGGGGATCGAGTAGAGATGTAGTAATGGACAAAACGAAATATTAATGACATCGATTATTTCAAGATGGCAGATATAAGCATATCGACATAGAGAAAAAGTGATTCGATCCGGATGAAAATTTATATCTGAGAATCCCCCTAGATACTCAGTAATAATATTGGAAAAAAATTTTGATCCCGCCATTTTGAAAAGATTCATACATACAACTGAACTTTTTTATGGATCTCCAATCCGTATGAAAATTGATATCTGAGTGTCCCCAAGGATACTGATTAACATGCTATAGCTTCTTTTAGACATCCACCGTTTTTCAAAATGGCTGTCATACATACTGGCAAAGCCACGAACGCGACGACGAGCGAAGCGAGGAGGAGCTTCAAACTACCTACCGCGACGACGAGCGAAGCGAGAAGGAGCTTCAAACTACCTATCGCGACGACGAGCGAAGTGAGGAGGAGCTTCAAACTACCTACCGCAATGACGAGCGAAGCGAGGAGGAGCTCCAAACTACCTACCGCGACGACGAGCGAAGCGAGGAGGAGCTTCAAACTACCCATCGCGACGACGAGCGTAGCGAGGAGGAGCTTCAAACTACCTATCGCGACGACGAGCGAAGCGAGGAGGAGCTTCAAATTAGCTATCGCGACGACGAGCGAAGCGAGGAGGAGCTTTAAACTACCTAACGCGACGACGAGCGAAGCGAGGAGGAGCATCAAACTACCTATCGCGACGACGAGCGAAGCGAGGAGGAGCTTCAAACTACCTACCGCGACGACGAGCGAAGCGAGGAGGAGCTTCAAACTACCTCTTTGGAGAAATAAAACAAAATGGCCGCCATGCAAAATTAAAAGGCGCAAACTATCTGAACTAATAGAGGCAAGCATAGCGTGTTTGGACTCATGTTACAGAGAACAACGGAGGCTTTCTTACAGTCTTAACATAATTCAAAGATGGCGGATTCAAAATGGCGCCCGATTTTATAGTAAATTGGATTCGGCTGATATTTTATATTTGGGGGTTTTAAAGGATGCTGATTTCAAATTTTGACCTTTTACTTGACTGACAGCATTTTTCAAGATGGCCGCCATGCAAAAGTCAGATCAATTATCATTTTCTTTGAAAAATACCGCTGTTTTGTACTAATTCTTGCAAAATTTAAAGTTTAGCACAAAGTATAAGACCTTTAAAAATACAACAGCCACGAAAACACCCACGCGGGCCGCTCGCGGACCGCGCACAGAGCAAAATTCTAGTCTATCTTCTATCTATCTATTACCTATAAAGATAAACAGATAGATCACTGACATGAATGTTCCCGAAAACTGGCCCATAGGATGATTTGGAAATGTACTAGAGATATGTACGGAAAAATCCCGAGGCAAAGAATTAAATATGTCAGCATCAGAAAGTGGTACCAGGAAGAAGTTCCAGATGGGATCTCGGAAACGATAAGAGATAAAAATAAACTAATAGAACAAAAATGTAGTAAACCTTGGGACGATTCTAAATAAACAATAAAAAAAGGTACCTTTCATACAAAAAAACATATTTTTCATACAAAAACCGAAAAATACTTACTCAGAAAGTCATATATTCCTGTCCTGTCATCCAGTAAGAAACTTTATCCCCTCTCAAATAAGGTCGTTAATCGTATGAAATAAGATGGCCGCATACGGCTAACTTCAGTTTCATGTTTTGACATTTGACGTATATAGCAAAGTTCTCTGTGCATTTGACTAGATAGATATGGCGGCCACAGAGATGGCGGCGGTTTAATTTTTGTTTGTAATAAGAAAAACAACATTATTTATGTATGTGAGACAAGTAATAAGGGGAATTCTGTGATGTGAGAATAGAACCAGCCTATTTGTTCCCGTGGGTATCATTTGAACGTTCTGACACGTATAGCAACAAGTAAGTCTTATGATAAACGAAGTAAAAGCAGACTCAAAATATACTGCAGAAATGCATAGACTAGGTACTTATTCTAAGCATTAGCATAAAATAATAACAATACCAGGAACAAATTATGCTCTTCATCCAGAACACACTAAAATTCTATGCTTGTTTATTAGTACCTAAAGTATTAATATCCACCTTGTTTTTTATTAACTCAATGCTACCTTGTCTCATTTTCAGAGTTCCAACCTATAAAAGATCCAAAAAACAAGCGCTCAGTGATGGATGTTAATTATGACAGAGGAAAAACAGGAGTTTGGTTTAGCATCAGGTAAATAATTAGGTCACCTCTTCTAAGCTTATGGGGAAACTGTGAATAATAGCTTAATATAGATTTAGGGTGGGTATTTTCACCAATAGTTGAGGTAACCAATGGAAATGGTCAAAATTTGTTAGAGCTGTTGGTCACCTTAACTATTGGTGTAAACCCACCCTCAAGCTCAAGTAAGCTCAAAGTAGCCCAGCAAGCAGAACTAAAATGACCAATTTAGTTGTTTTGAAATAGCAACGGGCAGGTCCTAAAACAAAACTTTCATGGTTGTTACCCACTGGAATACTACCACTGAGATGACAGCATGCATGTTTTTGAAATTGGGTCGCTGGGAGTTAAAAAGTTAAGCTATGATCATAAAGACAGTGAAGTTAAAATGTTGATTGCATATTTCTATTTTTGCTCTTTGCATTCTATGAAGTCGATAATACCAAAAACAAAGCAATTTTATGAAGTAAGTATGTATATATTTATATGTATATGTAGTATGTATAATGGTGTAATTTATGTTATCTTATTTAGAATCAGCAAGTTGAAGTGGCAATGGGCAAGCCACATCACTCGTAGAACTGACAACAAAAGGGAAGAAAGGTGGGCCGACAACCTGGTGACCATAACCATGGGGAGCCGATGGATGCAGAAAGCAAGCAGTCTCTTAAAGTGGCATTCTTTGGGGGAGTTCTGGTTGTCTTCATGTTGTTGATGATGATACAAATTGGTTTTTATTCAAAGAAAGCATGCAAAATCAAAATGAAACAATATAATAATAGTTATGTATGTAGGTGTATAAAATTATATAATGAGGTGCTGCTTATGTCATTGTTATATAAACTATCTTATCAATGTATCTAAGTGTTTTTTTTGGGTCTTGGTATAGAAGTACTATATATTTATTCTGTGGTATAGGTAAGGTAATTGTGTTAAGTCCAGGTAACAGATACATATATTTCTATCTCTTGGTAGTGTGGTACAAACTCAATGGCGGCTATGAAGTGCACTGCAAGCCATCCACATGCTGCACTCATATTTCTCACCGACTTCAAAGCTGACATTGAGTTTGAATCACACTTTATGTATGTAACCGGTATATTCCCAGTTGCCCGTACATTGCCCTGAGGTGGTATTTGGGAATAATATGGGTTGCAAGTTGGTAATGTTTTTTAAATAATGCTACTTTGGATCTAGAGTAGCAGTGGAATAGTTAGGAAACTGTGGGTTGGATTCCCACCTGGTACCAACATTTGTGTGATGAAAATAGGTATTTGTCCTCTGTCTGGGTATTATATACTGTTAGTTTATCTGAGTATATCAGTTATCTGGTTCCCATAGTACAAGCTATGCTTAATTCTGGGTTAGATTAAAGTAAATCTTCTGAAGTAGGTAAGTTTTATATATATAGAAGACTATATATTTCACGAATTGTTGAGATAACTATAAGGTGATATATAAATAAATGTTTTAAATGAGATTGCCATGGCTAGGTAAATACATCATTCCTAACCTATCAACAGAAAAGAACAGTACCTATGCAAAGGAACAATGACTGACAATTAAATAAAAAAATGACCTACTATTTGAAAATCACTAACTAGGTACTAAGACATAGGTTAACTACTTAAGTTACTAACATATTGTGAGAAACAAGAGATTAAAAAACTACCTAAAACGTTTATTTTATCACCCTATCTGCTCCTTCAGTCTACCTATGAAAATAAAGCATGTAACTGTGCTGCTGGAACTTAGGAAATGATTCCAATAGTGGTAAAGATCCTGTAAGAACTATTAAAAATGTAAGATAAGAAGAATCTAAATGTAATATCCTGAAGGACTGAAACAGTGTTTGTGAATTAATGTGGTAGAATAATAATTAGAAAATGGTGTCTCCAAGTTTCTTTGGTCCCTTGATTTTTTTTATAACACCGATTTGCTATGTTCAAGAGTCCATGAAAGTACTATCACAATATACCTACCTAATTTCATTAAGATCATAGAATGACGATAAATAATTTCAAATGTAAGAGTATCAATATTTTATTATAATTTGGACTTGGATTGCATTATTAAATTAAAGGTAATCAATCAGACACAAACCAATTTTATTTATTTATTTATCTAAGATTCACAGCGTAGGCAGACCACCCACTAAGTGGACCGATGACCTGGTGAAAACTGTGGCAAGCCGATGGATGCAGAAGGTGAGCAGCCGCTCAAAGTGGCACTCTCTGGGGGAGGCCTATGTTCAGCAGTGGATGATGATGAACTATGATGAACCATCAGCTCCTCGCAGTAGGTACTGACCAGATCAATAATTACTATTAGGTAACCAGGTTTAAACATAAATTTAGATATGCCTTGCATGAGACCAGTAGGTAAGTACAATCTATGATGTATTTTTAGCTAACAGGCAATTTACTAATATTATTTCCCTTCACTTGAAACTACCTACATACATTGAAAAACTAAATAAAATACCATTAACTTTGCTAAGGTTGTATTTGGAACATCTGTGAATAAATGGATTCTATAATTAATTGTTCATCCTGTTGCAACTGAAATCATTAAATTCATTATGTGTCCCACGGGCAGCTGTGCGCTGTCTGCCTGCATAGACATGGCAAGTTATACTATAAAAAAAAATGGGAGGTAAATTCTATGGCTGTCTGTCAAACAACCTATACAATATAACCTTTTCTATTTCTGAATTAATAACACTATAAAAAGTATATTAATAAATATCAGTTATCTGGTTCCCATAGTACAAGCTATGCTTAATTATGGGTTAGATGGTGCTGTGTGTAATGTCCGCACATTTATTTATTTTCCTCTTCCTTTTCTTCTGTGTTTTTATTATAATCAAATCCTCCTTTCTAATGGGAACGCCTATGTTCAGCTGTGGACATCTGACTGGTGACATGCCTATTCATAACTTATTGGTAGGTCCTAAAATGAATAATACTACTACTACTTTCTCCATGTGTACATAATTTATATATGTTTTGCACTATAAATAATAAATAAATATCTGGACATTCACACACCGGCACCACAATCTAGCCTTAAACTAAGCAAAGCTTCTACCATGAAGACAATAATAAATTTAATACAATATTTACACCCTTGTTTCTAAATTCAACATTTTTACCAGAAATCTGCCAATACAAACGGTATATTCATGTTGCCGCAAATTCAATTCAATTATACAACTATTTTTGTTAAAAAAAGCTTACAATTGTAACTGAATTTTGAATATTTTATTAACGAATATCTATCATAATTCAATTTTGAACAGTTGACTTTTTAAATAAACATTAATAGCCCTAACACGCCCACTACTGAACATGGGCCTCCAATTTAGCAAAATTCATTAGCTACTTATATTTAAATGTGCATAGGTACTTAAATGTTTAAATATAATGATCACAATAATAAATCCTTTTTGTATTTTATCCATAGCATTCTTCTGTTACATATAGCTGGTTGGCAATATACAACTCCTTACTTAAAAGATATCCATGCCCTCATGTGTGTTATACAGTTATACTGTACTATTGCAGCTACATACAGTTTTTCTAAGTACTTTCAAACAATTTTTCACCTGAAACATAAGAAACAACACAGTTAATATAAAAGAAGGTATAATCTATACAAATGGGTAATTGTATAAAAAAATTACAATGAAAGAAAATTCATCATCAACCGGAAAACATCCATAATAATCATGTTAAATAAAACGATTGTATAATAAATTTAGTATGTGCATATTGAGCTAGGTGCTAGCTTAAACCCTCGGCTCAGACTCCAGTCAGGCGGTTAAGAAAAGGATGTCCCAGCTTAGGCTTTCAGGATGGATAGATGCAGGTTAAAATTGCATCATGATTCAAAATATTTCCGTACCAATAAAATTAATCTGTCCTAGAATGATATTTAAGCAATTTGTGTAGAAGTTTGTCTGCCTCCGCTTATTGTAACCATTCCATCTGAAAACAAATCATAATAAATTCTCATGGGATATGGAAATCAGATATAATCTGTGAATGGTCTATCCATGTTGTATGGTATCATCATCATCAGCTTAGTGTGATGTCTATGCGGCCTAATTATACTTACAGGGTCAAAATATCTTTTAGATGAATAAGTGTCAGATACAAACAGTGGTACCGATGTCTACTATTTATTATTTTTCTCTATGTTTTCTCTGTTAGGTTTTGTTTTGAGGAACTTTGTTATATAGATTGATAAATCTTCCCCACAAATAACATCAGTCAAAATGACCATAGTGACTTCTCTATAGATAAGCTCTTTCCATTGTCCAGTATCGCCGAGGTTGTTGGCAGTCAGCAGATTCGGTCTGCGAGCTGAAAATGAAAAAGCTATTTATCTTTCTATTCGTAATTACCTATGTAGTACCTGTATATGATGTTTTTGTACGAGTTGGATAATAAATTATTAGTTGGATAATAAATTAGAAGATCTAACTCTGAAACATTTATTGCTCAATACAGCTAGCAAGTGGCCTATGCTGCGCTTTTCGGTTCGTAGCCTTTACGGAAGCGTAAATAAAAAGGGAAAGAAAGAAAATTATACAGTAAGCCGATCAAATCCTGTCTGTCGTTTGATGATCTTTATACGTAATGGTGATGAAATGGAATAGTATTGTTTCAAATATGTTTGGTTGCACTTTTACTGACCTCAGCTCTATTATGTACTGCAATCAGGGTGGACCGTTTCTATATATACCAATGTACTCTGTGGTGGACCGGAGCCCCGGAGCCTTCGGCTTCAAACACTTCATTGTTGGCAGAAACAAGTCACACATCAATGTTCTTCAAAACAAAACCTAACAGAGAAAACATAGAGAAAAATAATAAATATAAAGGAAATGAATCCTAGAATAGGTATTATAAACTCTTTGAATGAAACTAAATAGCTAAGTTCTCTGTGGAAACTACCAAGCATAACGTTATTATACTCTTTGCTACCAACCCCGTATTCTGATTAACGCTATAATCGCTCGCAACGCTCACGTTAATTATTCAGTGTTCCAATTCAGATAATGCGCTCACGGCTTTGAGCTCTGTCCATGACTAACAACCAATCGCGGACGGCGATATTGCAAGATGACGTCGGTCATGACGTTTACAAAAGATTTCATTGTCACAGTCACGGCCATTCGGTACACGTTCTTAGCGCGATAACATTGATATTATCGATTTTAGCGTGAATCGAAATACGGCCCAAGTACAAACTAGACATAGACAAACGTCATTGTAATACACTGACTTTTTTTTTCTTATATTTTGGCTCTACACATAGTGTATTTAGCCAGTGTCAAGTATTGTAATTTTTCATCATGTTAATAGAATATTTCAGGTAAGAGTATATAATTTACTAACTTCAACTCTTAGTTAAAGGCAAAGAGTATCAGTCCGTTTTAGAAAAAGGTGGAGTGGAGTCTTTTCGTTTTTGACGCTGTTTAGCATTTTCTGCAAGTGTCAATGCCAATGTCGAGCGGAGAAAATGACAGCTGATAACGGCATATTGTGCTGTCAAAGTCATTTGCTACCTGACAATTTTTTTTTCTTATATTTTGGCTCCACAAATAGTGTATTTAGCCAGTGTCAAGTATTGTAATTTTTCATCATGTTAATTAATAGAATATTTCACGTAAAGTCAAGTCTTAGTCATAGTCCAGTCTTAGTCATGCTCCAGTAAAGTGGTGGCAACTTTATTAGAAGCTTCTATGGAATTTTGGAAGTATCACTAAAAATCACGTTTCACCACATTATATCACTTGCCTACACTCATGCTCGTAATCCAGCACTTAATGCATAAAAAGCCACCAATTTTAAACATTAACACTGGAAAAAGCATAAGTTTTGAAAAATAATACAATGCAACGACGTGACCTTTTTCACGTTCCCGCCAAAACCCACAAATTATTTTGATATGACATAACTGTACAAATGTATTTTTTTTAAGTTCGACTCATCGACTAAACGCTACTTAGCCAGAAGGTATCAAGTTAGGTACATTTTAGGGTTCCGTACCCAATGGGTAAAGCGGCAAAAATAACGAACTAATATTGTTTGGAGAACGGAAGGGAAGACATCACAAATTTTTTTTTTTCAAAATGGCGGAATTCGGTCATTGCGGAAAAAAAATTCTCCGATCCGAATGAAAATTGATATCTGGGGGTCCCCAAAAATGTTGATCAACATTCTAAAATCAAATTTTGACATGCGCGATTTTTCAATAGGGTTGCCATACAAAGGTACTTTTATCAAAATATAATCTTTCCTTTATTACGCCCCTAATACGAATGTTATAGAAAAACTGTTTCTGGGGATCGAGTAGAGATGTAGTAAGGGACAAACGGAAATATTAATGAAATCGATTTTTTCAAGATGGCAGATATAGGCATATCGACATAGAGAAAAAGTGATTCGATCCGGATGAAAATTTATATATGGGAATCCCCCTAGATACTCAGTAATAATATAGGAAAAAAATTTTTATTCCGCAATTTTGAAAAGATTCATATATACAACTGAACTTTTTTATGGATCTCCAATCCGTATGAAAATTGATATCTGAGTGTCCCCAAGGATACTGATTAACATGCTATAGCTTCTTTTAGACATCCACCGTTTTTCAAAATGGCTGTCATACATACTGGCAAAGCCACCAACGCGACGACGAGCAAAGCGAGGAGGAGCTTCAAACTACCTACCGCGACGACGAGCGAAGCGTGTAGGAGCTTCAAACTACCTATCGCGACGACGAGCGAAGTGAGGAGGAGCTTCAAACTACCTACCGCAACGACGAGCGAAGCGAGGAGGAGCTTCAAACTACCCATCGCGACGACGAGCGAAGCGAGGAGGAGTTTCAAACTACCTACCGCGACGAAGAGCGAAGCGAGGAGGAGCTTCAAACTACCCATCCCGACGACGAGCGAAGCGAGGAGGAGCTTCAAACTACCTACCGCGACGACGAGCGAAGCGAGGAGGAGCTTCAAACTACCCATCGCGACGACGAGCGAAGCGAGGAGGAGCTTCAAACTACCTATCGCGACGACGAGCGAAGCGAGGAGGAGCTTCAAATTACCTAACGCGACGACGAGCGAAGCGAGGAGGAGCTTTAAACTACCTAACGCGACGACGAGCGAAGCGAGGAGGAGCTTCAAACTACCTAACGCGACGACGAGCGAAGCGAGGAGGAGCTTCAAACTACCTATCGCGACGACGAGCGAAGCGAGGAGGAGCTTCAAACTACCTACCGCGACGACGAGCGAAGCGAGGAGGAGCTTCCAACTACCTCTGAAGAAATAAAACAAAATTGCCACCATGCAAAATTAAAACGCGCATACTATCGGAACCAATAGAGGCAAGAATAGCGTATTTGGACTCATGTTAAAGAGAACAACGGAGGCTTTCTTACAGTCCTAAAATAATTCAAAGATGGCGGATTCAAAATGGCGCTCGATTTTATAGTAACTCAGATTCGGCTGATATTTTATATTTGAGGGTTTTAAAGGATGCTGATTTCAAATTTTGACCTTTTACTTGACTGACAGCATTTTTCAAGATGGCCGCCATGCAAAAGTCAGATCAATTATCATTTTCTTCGAAAAATACCGCTGTTTTGTACTAATTCTTGCAAAATTTAAAGTTTAGCACAAAGTATAAGGGTTTTATAAATACAACAGCCACGAAAACACCCACGCGGGCCGCTCGCGGCCCGCGCACAGAGCAAAATTCTAGTCTTAACAGATATATAAAGCTAAAAAACGGTGACAGATCATGTTGACATGAATGTTTAGATAAGAAGGAGCCATCGGATGACCTTACAATCTATGAGAGATTTGTGCGGAAAAATCCCGAGGCAAAGAATTAAATATGTCAGCATCAGAAAGTGGTACCAGGAAGAAGTTCCAGATGGGATCTCGGAAACGATAAGAGATAAAAATAAACTAATAGAACAAAAATGTAGTAAACCTTGGGACTATTCTAAATAAACAATAAAAAAAGGTACCTTTCATACAAAAAAACATATTTTTCATACAAAAACCGAAAAATACTTACTCAGAAAGTCATATATTCCTGTCCTGTCATCCAGTAAGAAACTTTATCTCCTCTCAAATAAGGTCGTTAATCGTATGAAATAAGATGGCCGCATACGGCTAACTTCTGTTCGGTGCTGGTAAATAATAATGTGGTCTATGGTGGATGGAGTGCGACCACTTGGGCAGATTTCTGCCATTTGGGCAGATTTCAAATTTACACTGTAATGATAAATAGTGTAAACGTATTAAAAAATGTGTCTAAATACTTAATAAGATATTTTATGGAAAAAATGATGATCCGCCATTTTGAAAAATGTTATTCATACAACTGAACCGTTATTACGCTGAAACCATTACATAATAATAATTCCTTGATTGAATCTTAGGTCATGATGTTTTTCCTGAATCTTGAATTAATAATGTGTATGGTATTAGTATGTAGTATTATGTATAACTGTAGTTATGTATTATTTTTAGTAGGTAAGAGTATAAATTTTTGTTTTATATTTACGCAATCATGCACTTTTTTATTTCATTGTTGTTCTTGGATGTAATTTGTAACTGTTGCAACACCACCCGTAATTTTTGTTTTAATTCCTGTCCATACAAAAGTAGCCTGGAAGAAATCGCTTAATGCGATAAGGCCGCCGTTCTACCATTCTTTTATAAATTTGTATCTGTGTGCATTCTTGTTTATTGGTGTTCAATAAAGTATTATTGTATTGTATTGTATTGTAATAAAATACCTGTTCTTGAAAAACTTCATGTCATAAAAAGTTTGGCAGATTTAGGCTAATTTGTGGCCTATATTTAAGGTTAGGATTGAGGAGTTTTTGCGGGAACGTGAAAAAGTTCACGTCGTTGCATTGTATTATTTCTCAAAACTTGTGCTTTTTCCAGTGTTAATGTTTAAAATTGGTGGCGTTTTACGCATTAAGTGCTGAATTACGAGCATGAGTGTGGTCAAGTGATATAATGTGATTTTTTGTGTTGCTTCCAAAATTCCATAGAAGCTTCTTGTAAAGTTGCCACCACTTTACTTTGACTGGACTATGACCCGACTTAGACTGGACTATGACTAAGACTAAGACTTGACTACGTAAAATATTCTAAAACTCGATGAAAATATACAATACTTGACACTGGCTAAATACACTATGTGTGGAGCCAACATATAAAAAAAAAAAAATAGTTAGGGCAGAATCTGTAGTTTATAGATATAGTAATACAGATTTGTTTTGTTTTGTTACATTTGTGCTTTTCTTTTATTAATTTAAATTATCCATACAGTTTTTAGTATTTAATCCTCTAAGCCTGTCGGAGAAGCATTGTGAATAAAAGCTTAGTAAATTAGTAAGCGATGGAATGTACTTCCATGAAAGTACTATCATTATCAATGTGGAATTTATGACAATAAAAAGGAGCACCACAAACATTGAGATTGGGTGTGTGGTTCCGGTTGTGTGAGAATAGGCCAGCCCATCTCTTCCCATGGGTATCATTTGCATGTAACACGTAAGTCTTTTAAATGACCTACTATTTGAAAATCACCAACTAAGACATAGGTACTACTTTAACTAACATATTGTGAGAAACCGGAGTTACTATAGATACATTTTTTATTATTTAATCTTCTAAGCCTATGGGAAAACTGTGGATAATAGCTTAATAGAGATTTAGAGTGGGTATTTTCACCAATAGTTGAGGTAACCAATGGAAATGGTCAAAATTTGTTAGAGCTATTAACTGTTGGTTACCTTAGTAAGCTAAAAGTAGCCCAGCAAGCAGAACTAAAATGACCAGTTTAGTACTTAGGTTAGAATTGGCAGGTTGAAATAGCAACGGGCAGGTCATATTGCTTGTACAAATGAAAACTAACGGGGAAGATTATTTTTTATATAAACAAGTTACATACTTGTTTGGAAATAAACATCAAACTTGCAAATGGTATCATGGTATTTTACATAATATATGAATATTCAAAGGCCATTACAATGTTGTCACCAAATTATATTACACAAGAAAGAGATCAAGTTAGGTGGACCGACCGGCGACCTGGTCAGAACCGTGGGGAGCTGATGGATGCAAGAGGCAAGCAGCCGCTCAAAGTGGCGCTCTTTGGGGGAGACCTATATTAAGCAGTGGACGTCTTCAGGCTGATGATGATGATGACACAAGAGAAACCAATCCCAAGATTTAATCCATAAAGCATACATTCTAACAAATACTTACTTCTATTTATTTTCAGGACCTAAAAAAGAGAGATATGGCTAAGCTCAGTGTAGTGTGTGCTACATGTTGAGCTGATGGATGCAGAAAGCAAGCAGCCTCTTAAAGTGGCGCACTCACGGGAGGCCTGGACGTCTTCAGACTTATGATGAGACAAATGCAGTTATTATTCGAAGAAAGCGTACAAAATCAATTTAGTTATATAGGTATAAGAAAGTAGTCTGGAAGAGACCGCTTTAGTTTCCCTCAAAGTTGAGTTGAATGTTTTGGAATACGGGGGTCAGTTTCAAGCTTGTGTGTATATTGATTATTTTTTTTATAAGTGTGGTGTTTCAATAAAGTGTTTTATCTATCTGTAAAATTATGAGGTGCTACCTACGTCATGTAAAGATAAGTTGCTCTTTTTTGTAAACTGTATCTTACCTAAATAAAGAAATGTATCTATGAGTTTTTTTTGTGTCCCA